>CM072820.1:16279548-16879548 GCA_036937905.1 Salvia rosmarinus
CTAGTGGATGAATGAATGTTTATAAATTAATTTATGTTCAGTGAACATAAGATAATTAATTTATTTGAGGCCATCTTTATTCCTTGCATTTGATCCCCTGGTCGGCCCATTCGCTCGTAGCTAGGTGAAAATCGCACCCATTCTCTACCAGGATGATGATTTGATCTCTTATCCAAAGGATATTATTATATTTATGTTATGCATGATCCTATCTAGATGGATTTGGATGCATTATAAATATAAGGTAAAGAGAAAATCAAGTAATCCTCATTCAATTATCTAACCTAATTTTGGAGTTTTCATAATCTTTGGAGGTAAGAAGAGGATTAGGGTGATTTTCTAGCATTCTCCATAACGTCCTCACTCGACCTGGAGATTGCAACCGATACGCTAGAAGGTCAAAGAGAGTTTGATCCGTCTCTCTCACCCCAGATTCAAGGTAAACACGAGAAAACTCCTATGTGTTGCAATTAATTATATAGCGATGCTAGATATAATCAATGTATGGTGAATTAAACATCCAAGATAGATCCTCGAGAGGGTTAAATCGATTTCCTACAACAGGCCTCGAGTGGATAACTGTGATAGATTTTTCGATAGGGATGTGAAGCTTCCTTCGAGCAACACCTTCTTCATTTAGAGTGGCAATGTGTTGCTCTTTTTTCACGACAATGGATGACTTCATGTCTCCTTGAAGTTATTTGGTTTTGCTCGTGATAACACCATGATCTCCGAAGCTTTTGAGTGACATTGGTTGCATATTTTAGGTGAATATCGCTTCAAGACTCTTGAAGAGTAGAGAGTGGAGGTGAGATTTCCCACCAGCGCTTAGTAGAAATTGTAACATATTTTTTGTATTTAAATTTAATAAATACAAAATCAATTTGATTTTGATTTGATCGATCGAGATTAGTATCGATCTCATCTATCCTCTGATTCTACTTTGAATTAATTCTTGAACATCTGATGTTCTTCAAGTTGTTTGGAGGGATGTGATCTTGATCTCCTTGAACTGAAGTTTGATTTGAATGTTGATCCAAGGAGATGATTAATTTATGAGCATTAACCTAGACTTTATGTCATACCTTATATTTATAATGCACTACCTTAATCCCATATGGAAATTACCATAATCCTATATGGAAATTACTATAATCCTATATGGAAAATTACCATACTACTGTGATTATTACCATACTCTCGTGATTATTACCATAATCTTATATGGAAAGGATCTATGCATATACCATAAATATAATTATATCCTTGTGGGATAAAGAGAATAAAATCTTGCCAATGGAGCATCATGGGCGCGATTTTCCTTTTTTTTGCTACGGCCTCGATGGGCCACCCTGTGGATCAAATGCAAGGAATAAAGACGGGTCTCAAATAAATTAATAATCTTATGTTCGACCCGAACATAAATTAATTTATAAACATTCGATCATGCCACTAGAGAAAGAATGCCGACTTACCCCTTTATTACGAAGTTGAGTCGAACTTGCACTTAGACATTACTTAATCCCGTGATTTAAGATATCGAACGTCCATTAATCATTTATAGCAACTGGATCGCTTAAAACAATTAATAACTTTATTTCCTTAAGTAGTACCACCAACCTTATTATTGTACTTGAGCTACAACCCTGCGTGGTTTAGTACAATAAACCTTTGAGCTCCTTATGGGACGCCATCATCCTAAACGGATACGGTGACTGACATGAGATAACTAGCGTGACATATAAGAATCGCCACCACCCAAGATGCGGAGAATCTTGGGTTAGTATACTCTAACCTCACCCATAACAAGTCAAAGTGATGGTCAAGAACTCATACTCACCTAATACCTTATCGAGGTTTACATCATCGTAAGTCACCGAGATCTTGGTTCTTCAGCGACTCGAGATAGAAGAACACATCTCACCTGTGATCCTTCAATACGTCGAGACGCACCAGCGATAAACAAACCAACTTCAGTCAAGTCACTTATCTATATGCGGCACTGGCACCGACAACTCGCCCTTGTTGTCTCGGTGTCGAAAACTTTATATCTCATTGAGCTTGACCAATCATACGGACTTGTGATCTTCTACACATCGTATGATCTAACTTATATACGAGATAAGGGACACGATATATGCAATCAAGTATTCAAATCGGATAGGAGATTGTAATGGTAATAGAAACATTGTATACAAGCTCAACCAAAGCGCTTCAAGATACAAATCCAATGTATTCTAATCGGGCGCCTCTTTCGAAGACCTCCACACCAGGCAATTTCAAAGCACAGAGGCAATATCCATAACAATAGCCGATTCAGACGAAGAATACCCGCAGCAGCGGAAAGATTGGCGAGGGCACCGCCGCCACCCGTGAGACCAAAGATCTCGAGGATGTGACGAACCAAAGAATTGATGTTATAGAATCCTCAATCAAGCGTATGGAGCACGCAAAATAGGACAGCTTTGCTAGCTCAGCGAACAGGTACTATAGCAAAAGAATGGAAGCTCCAGCCAACCCCACTGTGCTCAGTCGTCACTATTTTGAGAAGTGGTCGTGTGATTGAGAATGAGGTCGGGAGAAACCGAGAGGCAGTGAAATCTCAAGATGAAGAAACTAAGAAGGATCTTCGAGGTCCCATTGCATACAAAGACAAAAGCCTTACACTCCTCCGCCGATACCTTTCTCTTAGGCTAAGAAACGAGAAACAAGTATATAGGTAACCACATTGTTAACACTCCCTAACATTAGTCGGACAAATCACATCAATAACCGCGATTTAAGATCAATTCTCACAACCCGTCAATTCACATTGCACTTCAAAACGTAACAACAAGATAAACGGAACACATCAAGGTTCGACCAATACCACGAGTTCGTGTGCACAAATCACAATCCTAACTTATTCGTAGATAGACAAAAACTTGAGCACAAGATACCAAAGTAAGCATAGATCCATGGTGTCGAATCATGCACATACCCCAGCACAACATATACAACATATCATCAACTCCCCTCTTCTCGGTGGTTGGCGGCTTGGTATGAGCTTAAGGTCAAGAAACATTCCGCCTGACTTTTGAACGCCATGATTCATTGAACGCCGGATGCAAAAGTTATCGCCAAATTTTGAACGCCGGTTCATATTGAATCTTAGGATGAGAAAGCTACCGACCCAATTTTGAACGCTGGTTCATTTTGCGCCACCGAGAATGGTTCAGTATACTTCGAGCGGTTCGACATTGGCGCAATCCGAACGGCTTTCAGACATTTGCTACTGACAGACTTTGAACGCCATCTTTGAAGGGCAAATATACCTCTTTAAAACGCTAGTCTCCACTATAAAAGCTGCATCAGCAGAGAGAAAAGATCGGATAACAAAACCGGATAAATCAAAGCGAGAAAGAAAAGAAAAGCGGCCAAAAATTGGTGGGTAAACTCCCACGTAGTACTTCGGCTTAACGTCGTGAGCCCGATATAATCCGATCAAAGGTATTGGGGACCGACAAGCGAGCGCTGTCCACTTTTTCGACTCACGATCAAAGTACGGTTTGACTCACGACTGCTCACGATAAATGATCCGTTTGTTTTGGGTCGTCGCTACAAAGAAACCGCTCCACGGGAAAACACCTCCTCAGCGAAATAGTGGTTATTCCAAGCCGGTGTTCAAACACAACCCGGCGATCAACATTAAAAAAAAAAAAAAAAAAAGAAGATAAAGAAGAACCCGAACTGGCCATATTAGGCTTATGCCCTATTTTGGTTCTTTCGGATCTCCTCGCTCGCCTCTTCCTCGCCGTCTCCTCTCCAAAGAAGCTCCCGTCGTCGTCCAGTCCGCCGGCCACCCGCCTCGGCGGCCATCGTCGAGCGCCCGCCCGTCTCGTCATGAGCCCCACGCGCTCATTCGGCGCCACCTCCTCGCCACCTTTCTCCCACCGGCGTTTTCTCCGCGCCCCCTAGCCGGCGCTCGTTCGGCGGCGCCCCTCTCCTCCGCCCGCCCGCGGCGCGCTGTCTCGCGATCTCTGCACGCTCACCCTGGCGTTCCACAGCCGGCGTTCTCACGAGACGCCCGCTTCGCCAGCGTTTCGCGCGCGCTCAGCCAAGGTTCACGAACGCCACTCGCTGTTCGCGTTCAGCCCACTCAACCAGCAGTCGCCCGAGAGCGTTCGCCCGTCCGCCCGCCTCGCCTAACGCATGCGCTTTTCTCCGCGCCGGGCCATCCGTCTCCTCACCGGTGCGCATTCAGCGGGCTTTCCACCTCTGCTTGCTCGCGCCCTCGCGTACCACATCGCACGCACTCTCCCTTCACTCCCGCTCGATTTGACGCACGCTTCAGCTCGTCGCCAGCCCTCTCACTCGAGCACTGCTCACCGACCTTCCCAAGTTACTTCCTAGCATTTCTTCAAGTAGTGCGCACAAAATCCTCTCGCCTCTTTGGCGAAACGAGCGAAGCGACCCAAGGTGCTTGGGATCCATTGAACAACGGAAGATTTATGGAGACTTACAATGCCCGCTCGCTATTCTTTCACCCCAAGAAGGTAATTTCTTCTCCGTTATTCGCCAAAAAGGGATAAGTCACCCTCGTTCTTTCGATTGGTCTATTTTAGCTTCATTGGGTGTTGATAGTGCGTGAAAGATATTTGAAAGTATAGGGTCCGCTTAGTTTGGCAACTAGGGAACCCGAAGATGGTTTTAAGCCTTTGCTTAGGGAATTTTGTGTGTCTTTCCGAGACCGGTGAAGATTTTAAGTCTGCGTTACGTCGGTTGGGGAGAATAGATTTGCCGCTACACCTAAGGTTACGCGTGAGGTTTTGGGTTTTCATAGTAGTGGTTTTTCCGATGTACCGCGGATTTCCTATGGGTGAGACATGGAAAATTTTAACTGGTTTTGACAATTGGTCATCGGTGAGCCTTCTAGTGCCTTTATTCAGACCACCTTTGGTTATCGCTCATAAGTTCCTAGCATACAACCTAACGAGGAAAGAGCAAGCCAATAAAGTGAGTCTATAGAGCTTTTCTTCTTGTGGTGTCTTTGTGAATAATAAGAAGGTATGTCTGCACCGTTCTTATGGCGGCGATTTGAGTATACGAGGCGAACCGTAAGGCCAAACTCTCCTCGAGCCAATACCCTTTATACTTGCCAAATACTTTGTGGGAGTGACTAGAGATGATATACCGCTTGGGCTCACAGCGTATCGAGCATCTCCCCATCACTTTCAAGGATTTCCGGTTGATTGCTTGACCCGGACCATTGCTTCCTTATGAAGCACGGCGTCGCTCAAGAGTATATCACATTCAGCGAACCCACCATCCGGGTCTTATGTCGACAAATGCTACCCAATGGATGAAGATTCCCACGATGACCGTGCCACCGAAGAAGAATAGCGGCACCCAATGTCACACCCTCCTTACCCCTACTCCCATCATCCCACTCGGCGATCGCCAAATGGTCTTGGGCTCATTTGATTCCGTTGGGCCAGCAGAGCCACTTCACAATAGCTAGACTTTAGCTCCTCCCGGAATCGTAGCTTTGAGAGGTATCGGCAGCGAGATGGGTCAAGAATTCCTGAGTTCACCAATCTTCACCCGTGGTTTCGGAGAGTTCCGCATCGGTATATCGCTGTCTTGACGCCCAAACGCCTTGCTTCAGCGCCTTCACCAATCTTCACAGCAGCGTTTGGGGATTTCCGTCAAGATGTTTACCGCTGCTAGACACCCAATAAGCGACATTTGGTCGACCTTCAAGCCCGATGACGCCTGGTCCCTATCCCACATTAGCCTCACCCACCACCATCACGGACCAACGGTGAAGCTTCTTTGTTGGAAGTATGTATATATTTCCTTATTTCTTTTGCTCGCCCTTTTTCGGTGGTTCGTTGTTTCCTTTTGTGGTTTGTTTGTTTTCCTTGTCTTTTACGGTGCTAACTGCCGGGTATCCTCTGGAACTCGATGTCACCGACCTCCTTTTCTCTCTCGGTATTATCGGGAATTCGTTCTCTTTGGCCTTATTTTGTTGTTCATGTTTAGAGCTCGGGACGGTGCTCATCTATGTGGGGGGAGTTGTTGATGATATGTTGTATATGTTGTGCTCGGGGTATGTGCATGATCGACACCATGGATCTATGCTTACTTTGGTATCTTGTGCTCAAGTTTTTGTCTATCTGAATAAGTTAGGATTGTGATTTGTGCACCGAACTACGTGGTATTGGCTCGAACCTTGATGTGTTCCGCTTATCTTGTTGTTATTTTGAAGTGCAATGTGAATTGACGGGGTTGTGAGAATTGATCTTAAATCGAGGGTTATTGATGTGATTTGTCCGACTAATATTAGGGAGTGTTAGTGGTGGTTACTTATATACTTGTTTCTTTTTTTTTTTTTTAAAATTAAAAAAAAAATAAAAAAATCTATGCTTTATGTGAGATTGTTGAAATGGAGGATGGGATTCGCCTCTTTCTCGTGAATTGAGAAATGGGCATGGGAAACCACGATAGGAGACTCGAGTTCATCGAGAATTCACCTTTCACCATTGTTCCAAAATCATTAAGACTTTCCATGTTTATTGTTGAGATTATATAAATGGAGGATGGATTCGCCCTCTTCTCGTGAATTGAGAAATGGGCATGGGAAACCACGATAGGAGATTCGAGTTTATCGAGACTTCACCTTTCTAACATTGTTCAAAATCAATATTTTCTTTGTGTTCTCAAAAGAAACTTGTTGCTAAAGGCAACCATTTTAGTTAATTCA
Source organism: Salvia rosmarinus (assembly GCA_036937905.1). Lineage (NCBI taxonomy): Eukaryota > Viridiplantae > Streptophyta > Magnoliopsida > Lamiales > Lamiaceae > Salvia > Salvia rosmarinus. The sequence continues at coordinate 16,286,294 of CM072820.1, forward strand.
CCTCAACGGAGAGTTGGAGTCCGAGCAAAATGATCCTCTTGTTTATTTGACTTTCTCACAATCTTAGATTTGTTTCGCATTAACTTGATTACGTATTCATCATGTTGGGGAATTTCAAATAGAGGTTTGATTGATTGGATTAAGAGTTAAAGTTGCATGAGTTATTTTTCTACTCTTGTTAGTATAGACTTTGCTCGAGGACAAGCAAATGGATAAGTGTGGGGAGTTGTTTGGTATGAATACATGTCTGATTCTTGGTATTGTTTTGCATGTTGTCTTCATTAGTTTATCACATTTATGCCGTTAGTTCAATTATTATTTATCGCTTCGGACTTACTTGGTTCGTTTCAATGTTTTGCAGAAAATCGGCATTAAATAGGATGAAATCTATCTACCAAGGATCATGTATAATGAAGAGCATCGCGATAGGAGTTCATAGGCGGCGGATCCTATTTGGAGTTCGACGAAGAGAAGCAGACTAATTGTTGAAGTCGTGCACGGCCCTGTCGCATGGCGAGCATCCTTGCACAAGACGCACGCCGCACGCCCGCCAGCAAGACGCCAGCGCCCGGCTCCGTCCGTCAGCGCACTCAACGCCGGCTCACTCCGGCAGCGTTTCACTCGCGCCGGGTGAACGCCGCTCACCCGCAGCTCCGCCCGCCGCCCGCCGCCCGCGCCCGCCACCCGTGCTCGAACGCCGCTCACTCCCGAGCGGGTTCCCAATTTACTCGCCAGAGTGAGCGCCGCCGCCCGCCGCTCGCTCGCGCCGCCGCCTTCACCCGCTCTGCCACGCGCTTCCGCTTGCCGACGCCTGGCTCGCCGCGTCGCCTCTCGAAAATGGGCGCTGCTTCAACCGCGCTCAATGCCTAAATATATATACGTTTTTAGGTTATTTTCGAGTTTGATTTTTACGATTTTCTGGTTTCTCTCGAACGCGCTGGCCGAGCTCGAGTTGATCTGTTTCTTCCAATTTCTTCAATTCACCATTGTTTAACGTCCCGAATCGGTACTTTCGCTTTTATTTACTGATTCTTGCGATACGTTGTGTAATTTTGGATTTGGATTGAAAGTAATTGATCGACTTTTATAAATGAATGTTTTATAAATGAATGCCTACAGCCCGAATGGGCGAAATTTAGTGGTATGAATGAATGTTTATAAATTAATTTATGTTACAATGAACATAAGATAATTAATTTATTTGAGGCCCATCTTTATTCCTTGCATTTGATCCTGGTGGCCCATTCAGTGCTGTAGCTAAGGTGAAAATCGTCCACTCTCTCCCTAGTCCCACTGAATCGTTTGATCCTCTCTATCCTAAAGGATATTATTATATTTATTAGATATGCATAGATCCTATCTAGATAGGATTTGGGAGTGCATTATAAATATAAGGTAAGAGAGAAAATCACGGCTAATCTTCATTCATTATTTTTTAGAATTGCTATTACCAAATAGTGAGAATTTTCGAAATCTTTGTGAGAAGAAAGAGGGTGATTTTCTATAGCATTCTCCATAAACTGTCCTCACTCGACATTGGAGATTAGGCAACCGGGATACAGTTCAGAAGATCAAAGTATGAGTCTTGATCCGTTCTACCCCAACAGATTCGCAGGTAAACACGAGAAAACTCCTACGTGTTGCAATTAATTATATAGGTGCATGCTAGGCATATAATCAATGTATGGTGAATTAAACATCCAAGATAGATCCTCGGGAGAGGGTTAAAATCAGATTTCCCTACACATACTCCTAAAAAGAAATACATACACCATAAACCACCAAAAGTTAAATTTCAACCATATAATAAAAACGAGACAAATATATATAATTCAAGATGATACTTACATCCATATCGGAAACCATAGCCATAGATGATGAACTTTTCATTGGATACATAGAGCTTGATGTGGCTCTAACTCGTTCATATTAAAGAAAGAGTTTATATAATGTGTCCTTCACAATTTTACTTTCTCTTCATAACCATTGGGATAAAGTTTTTATATACAAATGTCGAATATGCCATCTTTCTCTTTGGATCAAGAACATTTCCAAATGCAAGAGTAGTAGTAGTATGACTCCCAATACTTACCAAACTTAACTTTCATCCTCCTTGCCATATCTTTGATCGCCTCGTCTTCGAGCTCAAGAATTCATTCAATTTCAACTCTATTGATGCAATTTCCCTAAAATACAAACTTGAGGTAGGGTACAATGACTCGGATATCAAGTTAGTGATATTGTAAAATGGGGCTAAGAAAGTACATATCCGCTCTGCTTCTTTCCCACTCTTCGTTAGTCGGACAATATTTGTAGTTGGAATCATTATAACTCAAACAAGTGAATGCACGACGATATTTGATAGCACTTTCAAGCATCATATACGTCGAATTCCACCAACATGGCTTAAGTTCACTTCTTCTACACATTTTTGAAAATCCCTCAACCTCCCATCCGACGCCTTTACATACTTCACACTATTTCTAATTCTTCTCAAAGCATCATCCACGACCTTTAAACCTTCTTGAACAATTAAATTTAAGACATGTGCACAACACCTCACATGGAAGAACTCACCTTGACATAATAAGCCTTCTTGCAAATTCACCAAAATTTTGACCATACTATCATTAGAGTTGCATTATCCAAAGTGAGTGAAAAAAATTTAGATTCTATCCCCCAGTCCTTAAGTACTCCAAGCAATTTAGAAGATAATTCAAGGCATGAATGGGGTGTATCTAGCTCACAAAATGAAAGTAGTTTGCTATGCAACTTCCATTTTGAATCAATGAAATGTCTTGATCACTCATATAACCTTGTGTAGTCACAAAGATCCAACAATCTGATGTTAAACAAATTCGCCCATGATGAGAAGCTAATAAACTCTTTAAGTTTTCTTTTTCAGAGTGGAACACTTTCAAACAATCACTTTTTGCAGTATTTCTACAAATTGGCTTGAATTCTGGATTTATAATCTTATTCACCTCATTAACCCCATCGTATTCAGCATAATTGAATGGAAGATCATGTTTAATAATAGCTCTAGCTAACGCATCTCGATAAGCTAACTATCGAATTTCCATTTCTTCAATAATGTGGCTTGATTATCCAACAAAGCACTCACACCATGATACTTGGGGGTTTTAAAACATTTCTCTGCATGTCGCCTTAAATGAGTAGTTCAGTTCAACTTTACAAGTAAATAGTTTCGACGTTTGCATCTACATTTTCTACCCCACTTACTTTGCCAACCTTATCAAAAAGTTCCATACTTAGACTTAGACATTTTAGCTCCTCTATCAACATTTTAGAATCATCCTCTCACGGCCTTAGACGTATCCACCTGCCTACTATGTTCAACAAAAAAAGTAGTACTTGGAGCGGTCATAGTCGAAGCATCAACCGATTGCGGACTTGCATATCATCATTCATATCCTCTAAGCTTTGAGTTGTATCTATTTCTATAAAAATTAGACAAAAATATGATTGATTAGTGTAGGCTAATGTATTCGCTGACTATATATCTCACCAAAATATCTCACAGATAATTTTTTGTCTTGAACAAACAAATGCAGACAAACAGAAATAAATTGGCAAAAGAAAAAGATGCACTCGCTGACTATATGAACTGGAGAAACTAACTAAGTGTTCATCTATATATGTTTATTTTTTTCACTCTCTCGATTTCACTCATAAAGGAAGAATAAATTTTGGAACAATGATTACTAGTCACTGGATATTTTTTTTGAAAGAAAAAAGTAAGGACTACTTGGTTTATCATACATATTCCAAATACGGAAAAATTTAGCATCTCTGCACCAAAGTCGTAAACATGACGACACTTTAGTTATATTCCAAAAAGCTTACAGCTTAACAGACTTTGTAAATAGTAAGACTCTGTCCAATTTTGCAAATATCCATGACAAAGACACTGGTTTGCAAGTTCCTCAAACAATGTTGGGATGTCTAGAAAATCAGTTTTCTAGTTTCGGAGAAAGAGTTAGATTATTTCGGTTCAACAACAGTCAACAAGCACAAGTGATATACATAATTACATATCATACTCTCTCTCTCTCGGTTCAACAACAGTCAACAAGCAAAAGTAAAATCCAATGTATTTTGGGTTCTATTATAAATCTCATGACCTAGAGAATAACATCAACACAACGAATTCACTCATTCTAATTCATACCATTAAGAAAAATAAATTACAAAATTTACCAAATAAACCTCAATAACGTCGAAAAGTCAGTAATGCACTGTCATGGGAGGAGGAGATGGAAGGCAGAACGTGGAGACTGGAGAAGGAGATGGACTGATGGATTGCAGAACGTGGAGGCTGGAGAAGACAATGAGTTGAGCATCCAGAGAGTGAGTTGAGCGTCCAGAGAGGTTAGAAAATTAGGTTTGAATTCTTCTCTTTTGGACTATTCTATAACAGCCCATTAACTTATGAAACTTAATTACTATCACTATAAAATTTAAATATGTGGGCGGGCTTTTAGGCCCGTAAACCCCGGGCTTTTTAGCCCCAAAGCTCTCGTCACCTTTGGGGCTATGTGGGTGGGCTTTTTAGGCCCGATTTTTTTGGGCTGCTATTTTCACGAGCCCAACCCAACCCCAATTCCGGGTACCTCGGGCCGGCCCATCAGGCCGAGCCAATTTTGCCAGCTCTAATTATAAATATAAGGACACTGTTGAGTGGTTCTTGAATTTACTAAATTAGCGCAGCGGAATAAAATCATCAAGAACGGATCTAGATCTATAATTAATATACGAAGAGCCCTATGTACACGATAGCTAGAGAACTTGCGATTTGTAATGCTTCCAATGGATTTGCAACGCTTCCAAACTTCCAATGAATCCAGCAAGGTTGTCTCCACAACTATGGTATCCACGTGTATGCAAATCCAATGCAGTAACAATTCCTCGGTATAAATTTCAAGCAGAGAAAGCCAAGAAATCTCTGAATGAACTTAACGGTAGTTCTCTAAGAATGATTTGTGTTACGCCTAACGCCTAAACCGCTTATGTGACCTAAAGAATGAATTCTCTATTTATATTAAATAGAGCAGCCCATTAAAGCCCTAACTTATATGGGCTTTTATTCTTTAGTTCCTTTAATTAATTAATAGTCCAACCATTAATTAACTAAAGCACATAACATCTAATTTAGCCCATTATCTTCAATCTCCCACTGACTAATATTAGATATCTTACCGCACTATGCATATACCCTTGAGCGGATTAACAATACACTTGATAGTGTGACCCAATAGGCCCTATTACCGATTTATGATCTAATCAAAGTCTACACAAACTCCCGGATCGCGTTGTGCGTGAACTCGATATATGATGACGTTTACGTGGAAAACAAAAAAACCTTTACATGAAGTTTATGTAATATCCTTTCATTCATGACACACTCGATTGAGCCCGGGATTTTGCTATGTGTCTATCCCAATAGCTCAATCATTTTCTCATCTTTATTATAAGACCCGTATGATCATATTCAATTACTTTAATTGAATATATCTCTCAGATCGCCAATGACTTTATGGTCGAATAATATAGAGAAAATAAGTGCTCACTCGAAATTCCAATCGATGAATGAATCTCATTCTTGGCTCAACTACCATTTTCATTTGCCTCATGATGCACCCAATCCAAGCCGTGTCTTGCCACTTGCAAGTGTTGTCATTGGTCAAAGTACAACACTCAACAAACAAAATGTGTAATGACCTCAAGTCTAAGGACTATTACATGCTCCATCAAAAAATCTGATTTTAACCCTCTCCCGATGATCTATCTTGGATGTTTAATTCACCATACATTGATTATATACCTAGCATGCACCTATATAATTAATTGAAACACGTAGGTGTTTTCTCGTGTTTACCTGCAAATTTGCCAGGCAAGGATTGGATCAAGACTCGTGCTTTGATCTTCTGGAATGTATCCTGATTGCCTAAACTCCAATGTTGAGTGAGGATAGTCTATGGAGAGTGCTATGAAAATTCGTCTTCTTCCTCCTTGAAAGTTTTTGAAAATCTCAATTGTGATAAGTGTGATTCTCGAAAATATTCACTTAGCATTAACCTTTGATTTTCTCTCTTACCTTATATTTATAATGCAACTCTAAATCCAATCATGATAGGATTTATGCGTATCTAATAAATATAATAATATCACTTAAGATAGAGAGGATCAAAACAAAATCCCATAGGGACTCTACAAGGAGGGGACGATTTTCATCAATCTACAGGCCTGGATGGGCTAGCCCAGGGATCAAATGCAAGGAATAAAGATGGGCCTCAAATAAATTAATTATCTTATGTTCAGCCCAGAACATAAATTAATTCATAAACATTTATTCATGCCACTAGAGAATAAATGCTGACTTACCCCTTTATTTCCGAAGTTGAGTCGGACTCGCATTTAGACTTAACGAATCCCCGTATTTAAGATATCGTACGTCCATTAATTATTTACAGCGTTCTGATTGCTTAAAATAATTAATTACTTTAATTCCTTAAGTAGTACCACTCAACCTTATTATTGTACTTGAGATAACTCAACCTGCAGGGTTTAGTACAATAAACCTTTTGAGCTCCTTAAGGGGACGTCATCATCCTAAACGGATACAAATGACTCGACACAAGTAACTAACATGACATACAAGCATCGCCACCATCCAAGATGCGAGAGAATCTTAGGTTAACTCATGTAACCTCACCTATAGCAAGTCAAAGTGATGGTCGCAACTCATACTCACCTAATACCTTATCGAGGTTTAGATCAACGTAAAGTCACCGAGATCTGGGTTCTTCACGACGGTCGATAGAAGAACTCATCTCACCGTGATCCATCAATACGTCGAGACGCACTAAGAAAGACAATCAACCAAGTCAAGTCACTTCTTATCTATATTGCAGCCTATACCGAAACTCGTCCTCAAGTTGTCTCAACTGTGATACTTTTTATATCTCATTAAGCTTGACCAATCATACAGACTTCTGTGATCTACAACAAACTGTATGATCTAACTTATATATGAGATAAAGGGACATACATATGAAATCAAGTAAACAATTCAGATAGGAGATTATAATAGTGGTAACAGGAAACATTGTATACAAGCTCAACCAAAACTGCTTCCAGTATACAAATCCAACAATCGGCAATTTCGTCTGGCTCTTCCTCTTCTAGGTCATTCTCCTTATCACCAACACTTTGGTTGTCTTTGGGTCTGCGAGCAGCAATGAAGGATAAGCCCAAAGTGTCTTCTAAGTCGGTTGGGTCTGCTTTGGAGGTAGTGCAAATGGTTGTCAAGTAGTCTGCCGGGTTGATGCGATTCTCTCGGCATATCATGATCCGAGAAGAGGCTGGGTTACACCAAAGTGTGAGGCTGGCGGTTGAAAACTATCATGGGGGCTCTTACGTAGGAAAACATATGTTTAGCCCTCTCCCGAGGATCTATCTTGGATATTTAATTCACCATACATTGATTATATTCCTAGCATGCGTCTATATAATTAATTGCAACACGTGGGGGTTTCTCGTGTTTACCTTTGGATCTCAAGAGGTCGATGGAGCGAGATGAATGGATCAAGCGGATCGGACTCGTGCTTTGACCTTCGGATCAGATCCGATTACCCAATCTCCAACGTCGGTGAGGGCGATCTATGGTGAATGCTTGAAAAATCACCCTTTGCTCTTTGCACAATTTTGAAACTCTCTCAATTGGACTATGAGGGGCGAAAATCTTGTGTTAATTATGTGAGCATTAACCTAGACTTTATCTCATACCTTATATTTATAATGCACTACCTTAATCCCATATGGAAATTACCATAATCCTATATGGAAATTACTATAATCCTATATGGAAAATACCATACTCCAGGATTATTACCATACTCTCGTGATTATTACCATAATCTTATATGGAAAGGATTATGCATATACCATAAATATAATTATATCCTTGTGGGATAAAGAGAATAAAATCTTGCCAATGGAGCATCATGGGCGCCGATTTTCCTCTTTACACGGGCTGGATGGGCCGGCCGAGGATCAAATGCAAGGAATAAAGATGGGCCTCAAATAAATTAATTATCTTATGTTCACCGAACATAAATTAATTTATAAACATTCGATCATGCCACTAGAGAAAGAATGTTGACTTACCCCTTTATTACCGGTTGAGTCGGGCTCGCATTTAGACTTAACGAATCCACAGATTTAAGATATCGAAACGTCCATTAATCATTTATAGCAATCTGACTGCTTAAAACAATTAATAACTTCATTTCCTTAAGTAGTACCACTCAACCTTATTATTGTACTTGAGCTAACTCAACCTGCAGGGTTTAGTACAATAAACCTTTTGAGCTCCTTAAGGGGACGTCATCATCCTAAACGGATACGGTGACTCGATACAGATAACTAGCGTGACATACAAGCACTGCCATCACCCAAGATGCGGAGAATCTTGGGTTAGAACATATAACCCTCACCCATAACAAGTCAAAGTGATGGACAACAACTCATACTCACCTAATACCTTATCGAGGTTTAGATCATCGTAAGTCACCGAGATCTTGGTTCTTCACGACGGTCAGAAAGAAGAACACATCTCACTGTGATCCTTCAATACGTCGACGCATCAAAGCATGACAAGCAACTAAGTCAAGTCACTTTATCTATCTCACAACCTAAACCGACAACTCGTCCTTAAGTTGTCTCACCAGGAAACTTTTATATCTCATTAAGCTTGACCAATCATACAGACTTCGTGATCTTCACACACTATATGATCTAACTTATATATGAGATAAGGGACACGGATATATGCAATCAAGTATTCAATTCGGATAGGAGATTGTAATAGTGGTAATAGGAAACATTGTATACAAGCTCAACCAAACGCTTTCAAGATACAAATCCAACAATCTCCCACTTATACTAAAGCAAACTTTTAGTATACAATGTGTCTCTACTAGCTATTACAAACAACCATCACTTTGCTTCTCCCACTTATACAAAAGTTTCCTTTCTAAGTGGGTGCCATCAGCGTTTATCCAAGTCCTCTAACGTGTCCATCGTAGACTTTTGCGGCAGGCTCTTCGTGAATGGATCCGCTAGATTTTCCGTCGATCAATCTTTTCAATCAAGACGTCACCTCGCCTAACGATTTCTCGTATGACATGGTACTTTCTCTCTATGTGTTTGGTCGCTTGTGGGTCCGTGGTTCCTTCGAGTTTGCCATCGCACCGAGTTATCACGAGAAACTATGATACTCTTGGGCAAACCAGTACCACACCTAGATCCACGAGTAGTTCTTGAACCATACAGCCTCCTTAGAAGCATCCGGCGGCTACATATTCGGCTTCCATGGTAGAGTCCGCAATGCATCGCCGCTTTGCCTTTCACTTGGGATACGGCTCCACCTCCCAAGGTAAACACATAGCCCGAGGTTGACTTTTTCTCATCACGGTCGGCTTGGAAATCCAGTCTCAGATAACCCAAAGGCATTAGACTATCTCGATGGTAACCAGCCTATAATCTCGAGTCCTTTTCGGTACTTGAGTATATGCTTTATCGCGATCAATGAGCTTGTCCGAGGTTAGATCGATATCTAGCTACTATGCTACCGCGATAGCGTATATCGGCCTCGTGCATAGCATTGCGTACATGAGACTTCCTACGGCGAAGCGTAGGAACTTGTCTCATTTCCTCTATCTCCTGCGGTCATGGGTGATGCGTCTTAGATAAAGGAACGCCATGTCCGAAGGTAGCAATCCTTTCTTGGCGGTGCGTGATACTAAAAGCAGTAATCACGGTGTCAATGTAAGACACCGAGATAAGCTCAACATTTTCTTCTTGCGATCTCGGTAAACCTTGATCCCAAGAATGTACGCGCATCTCCTAAGTCTTTCATTTGAAACCGATCGGATAGCCAACTCTTTACGTCGATAATGACTTCACGTTGTTGCCCGACTAGAAGGATGTCATCTACGTAAAGTGCAAGAAATACCACATCACTGTTGACATCTAACCGATACACACAACTCTCGCTAGGCGATTGGGTAAATCCATAGGACTTTACTACCTCGTCAAAGCGTAAGTTCCATGATCGGGAGGCTCGCTTAAGTCCATAAATGGACTTAAGCTTCCATACTAGATGCTCTTCACCCTTTACCACATAACCTTGAGTTCTTTGCATATAGATGTCTCTACTCCTCAAGGTAACCGTTTAGAAAAGCGGTTTTAACATCCATTGCCAAACCTCTGGGTTCAGTGGGCTGCTATGGCGGAAGAATTACGATGGACTTGAGCATTGCTACAGCGCGAAAAGGTCTCATCGAAATCGATGCCCTCAATGAAAGTGTACCCTTCGCCACAAGCGGCTTTAAAAGCGAAACCTCTCCATCGAATCTCTTCCTCTCAGTATATCCACTTACTACCTATGGCTTCCTTGCCATCCGGTAGAGTGTCTTTTCATATACATCCATAGCCGTTATGGACTCCATTTCTAAGTCCATAGCGGTGTGCCATGATCTTGCATCAATATCTTGTATCGCCTCCTTGTATGTCCATGGGTCGATTATTGCTGTTCGTCTCACGGGACTAAATCAAGATTCACCCATGAACATAAATCGTTCGGGTTGACGAACAACCCTCCCACTACGACGAGGTTCTACGGGCACAATGGCAACGGTGGGTGCGAAAACTTGTGGTTCTCTATCTTGCACAACTTGTCGGGTAGGTACCACTTATGCGGTCGGTATCTCGGTGGAACTCGACCCACTTCAATTTCTTGAAGTATCCGTGTCGATCCTCCCACTAGACTCGACATCTCACACCTTGGCCTAAGCGGTGGTGGAATACGATCATTTTCAATTCTTGAAGAATGATTTCAACTTTGGATTTATGATTTTTCATGTAGTCCTCTTCTAAGAATCGAGCATTAGTGCTAATAATGACCTTCCGATCCTTGGGACTATAGAATAAACCACCTTCGTTCCTCTAGGATAGCGAATAAACAGCCTTGCGTCGGATCTAGCCTCCAACTTGTCGGCCTTCTTGTTCAAGACGTGCGGTTGGATCGCCCCATATCCTTATGTGGCTTAAACCAGGCTTCGCCCAAACCACAACTCGAAGGGGTCTTTTCGATGACTTGGGCGATCTAGATTTAACAAGTATGCCGCCCTCTAAGGCATACCCCGAACGAAATAGGCAATGTAGCATAACTCATCATAGATCTAACAATTTCCAAAGAGTCCTATTTCTTCGCTCGACACACCATTTTGTTTGTGGTGTGCCGGTGAAGTCTTGTTGGGATGTAATCCCACACTTCACTAGATAGTCCATAAACTCGTTCTCGAGGTATTCGCCACCGCGATCGATCACCCATGATGACTTGATACTCTTACCTAGCTTCGTCTCCACTTCCGCCTTAAACTCTTTGAATTTCTCAAAGCATTCGGACTTCGGTGAAGCGGTATATATGTATCCGTACCTCGAGTAATCGTCGATGAAAGTGACAAAATACTGTATTCTCCACGAGCTTGTGTGGACATAGGTCCACACAGTCGAATGGACTAACTCCAACATTTCTTTGGCTCTATAACCCTTCGCTTTGAAGGGTGCAGTCGACATCTTACCTTCTATACGAGATTCGCAGACCGGGAGCGGAGTAACCGTGAGATTACCCAACGCCCATTCTTAGCCGTCTTTGGATCCTATTTAGATTGATGTGACCTAATCTAAGATGCCGAGAAAAGTAGAGTCATCTTCTGAAGAAAACTTTCTCTTTTAGGGTTTGATGAAGATGCAACATAGTTATAGGTATTATGTTTGGCGAGAAATAGTATAAAGCGAATTATATAACGTGCCAACACGTATAACCGTCATTTCTTATGATAGAAACACCACTATCAAAAATAACGAATATCCATGAGTAAATAATTTGAAATGCGAAACAAGGTTCCACCGAAAATCCGCACATATAAAGCGTCTTTCAAAACTAACAATGTTTTTCAAACATAAAGTAACATCTCCAAGCTCGCAACGGCCTCGACTTTCGCGGCGTTCCCATGGAGATCGTTATCTCGCCATCAAACAGCTCCTTGTCGCAGAACCCACGCAGGTGTAACAAACATGATCGATTACCAGATCTACTACCCAAGAATGGGTAGAACAAGTCGCTAAACATGTTTCCGTTACTAAAGCAAGCGGCGACTGAGCCTTGAGCATAGGGAACTTGGCCTTCCAATGCCCGTCTTACCGCACTTGAAGCACTTGCCTTCTCCTTTGGCTTCTTCAAACCTCCGGTGGCAATCACGTTCTTGTTCCCATTACTCCCACTATTTGCCTTGCTTCTTCCACCTTTGGTACCCCTTTTCTTTTCCATTTTGCAATGAAAATTTTGGGCCCTTAGATGTGCTAGCAAGAGCATGTGCTCCTTTACCCATAACTCCTTCCGCAAAGACGAGATCATTAAGCAACCGACTAAGTGTAAACTCGTTCTTGCTCATGATCGCATTCACGAAAGTTCTCAAAAGACTTGGGCGTGTATTGAGGATGATATCGACCTTGGCCGCCGTCAATACCTCCTCCCAACCGATCAAGACTATCCATGAGATGAGTCATGTGGGAGACATGTTCATGGACCGAACTTCCTTCTTCCATCTTACACGCCAAGATTTCTCTCATTGTGTGGAAGCGATCGTCGATCCGATTGCCCAAACTTACTCTCTAGACTTGACCAAATATCGATCGCGTCTACCATCGATCGATGTCAGTACCGCAAGCCTTTGGACATAGTAGTCATCATATAGCATTTAGCCATATTGTTTGACTTATTCCAAAGTCTTGACTCGCGCGCCATTAGTCGATCGTCGATGGGCATCGGGTTTAGGAGTAGTGAGAACAAACATGTGTTCTTCAATGATAAGAACATATTCCATGTTTCGCTTCCACTCGATAAAATTTGGACGGATAACGGATTTTGTGCGAGCATATTGATAATCGGCGAAGAGACATATACGAAATGATAATGTAAACACATAAGCATACGATCGCATATAATTCGTAACAATAATATTGTAACCTTTGATAAAACAATATTAATTGAAACCTCCAATCGCCCAAGGAATCCCACATGCAAGCCAGCCGCGCGTGTGGGCGTTTACACATGAACCCCTCGACCGCACTAAAATATACCTTTAGTCGTTTAATTTCAATCCATGTCAACTTATCCTTATGACAAATGAAATTAATGATTGGACCTTACTAGACCACATCACTATCGCAAGAAGGACTTCATGGGAAGTTGTACTTGAGGTGATGTCTAAGCATTGACCACAATTTTAACAAAGAAATGAATTCTTAGAATTGGCATACTCACTCGGACCATACCGCTTCAATTCAAATTCTTTTGTTATCTCTTTTATATCTATCTCTAGAGAACTTATGAAAATCGCACATACAAGCCACGCGTGTGATCGTTTACATGAAACTCCCACTTCAATAGATTTAAAAGTTTTATTTAGAAATCTCATCTAACAAACTTATGATAAACACCGCAAGCAAGCCACGCGGGTGGGCGTTTACTCACGGTCGTCTCACTTTGTTTAGAGATCAAAGGTGGAGGTCATGACATTTTCATTTAAAAAATTAATTTGTCGGGTTGCTTGCTTAGTCTTTTTATTCAAAAGGTTTGTCCATGCGAGATCACGTAATCTAGCATGCTTTTCTATAGAACTCAACATGTAAACATGCTCGCAGAATTCTAAAATATGCTTGATAAACGCGATAAACCTAGCATGCTTACTATGCGCATCCAATTACGTAAAACACTTAAAGGTTTGTCAACGTAATATAAACATACATAGCATGCTCTTGCGTAATTTAAACATCCACGACATGCATATGAGCGATAAAAATAAAATAAAGCGTTCATCGCGCCCAATCGTGAAACCCTGCACATTTATGTCTAATCTATTACATAGATTTACAAAGCATGCAATTAAACTTGACAACGGCCTCGCGTGCCCGCACGGACGGATTCAACAAATGGGCCTCGCGTGCGTGGGCGCGGACCGGAAAATCTGGGTTGGGGTGGAAAATGGGTGCGGGCGGGTCGGCCCAATCATCGGCCGGGCCGCGCTGGGCGAAAGCCCACCAGCGCCCCTTCCGCGCGCCCGCGTGTCCGTGTCCTCGCGGATACCTCGCGGTTGCTAATGCGACCGCGACCCGTCGAAAGCACGTCTTGGCAACCACGCCCGGCGCCGAACATCTGCCGAGATGTCATCGCCGGTGGCGAAACTTCGCGACCATGATGCGCTTTCGCCAGCGCCGGGTTTCGGCGCGAATGCGAACCGTCGCCCGCTAGCTCGCTCGCCGCGTTGCTTGCGGCGAATCTGGGACCACTCACTCGTTCGCGTGGCGCCAGGGATCTCGTGCGCGAACGCACGCCCCGTCGCCCACGCCCCTCGCGATCTCCCTCGCGACCGCGAGGCTCGCTCGCGAGAAACTATCCAGGGGACTACCGAGAGACCTGTTTTTCCCGTCGTTTCGTTCTTCGTTCTTTCGTCTTCGTTCTTCTTTTACAGATAAGATTTACAGAATAAAATCTAATCTAACCACGGATTTTCTCGTGGTGTAAAAACAAAATCCGACAAAATAATAAACGAGCCACGATGAACGACAGATCCACAATTAATAAAACGCACGTAATAATCAAACGTGAATTAATCCAACAGAGCCAAGATATCGATCCCTGTGCTCGATACCAATTGTAGGGAAAACATATGTTTAGCCCTCGCCCCGAGGATCTATCTTGGATATTTAATTCACCATACATTGATTATATTCCTAGCATGCGTCTATATAATTAATTGCAACACGTAGGGGTTTTCTCGTGTTTACCTTTGGATCTGAAGAGGTCGATGGAACGAGATGAATGGATCAAACGGATCGGACTCGTGCTTTGACCTTCTGGACTGTATCCCGATGTCCAATCTCCAGCGTCGGTGAGGGCGATCTATGGAGAATGCTTGAAAAATCACCTTGCTCTCTTTGCACAATTTTCGAAACTCTCTCAATTGGACTATGAGGGGGCCGAAAATCTTGTGTGAATTATGTGAGCATTAACCTAGACTTTATCTCATACCTTATATTTATAATGCACTACCTTAATCCCATATGGAAATTATATTTATCCTATATGGAAATTACTATAATCCTATATGGAAAAATACCATACTCTCAGGATTATTACCATAATCTTATATGGAAAGGATCTGCATATACCATAAATATAATTATATCCTTGTGGGATAAAGAGAATAAAATCTTGCCAATGGAGCATCATGGGCGCCGATTTTCCTCTTGCTACGGGCTGGATGGGCCGGCCCGAGGATCAAATGCAAGGAATAAAGATGGGCCTCAAATAAATTAATTATCTTATGTTCACCCGAACATAAATTAATTTATAAACATTCGATCATGCCACTAGAGAAAGAATGTTGACTTACCCTTTATTACCGAAGTTGAGTCGGGCTTGCACTTAGACATTCTGAATCCCGTATTTAAGATATCGAAACGTCCATTAATCATTTATAGCAATCATCGCTTAAAACAATTAATAACTTCATTTCCTTAAGTAGTACCACTCAACCTTATTATTGTACTTGAGCTAACTCAACATAGGGTTTAGTACAATAAACCTTTGAGCTCCTTAAGGGCGTCATCATCCTAAACGGATACGGTGACTCGTCTGATAACTAGCGTGACATACAAGATCGCCATCACCCAAGATCGCGGAGAATCTTGGGTTAGAACATATAACCTCACCCATAACAAGTCAAAGTGATGGACAACAACTCATACTCACCTAATACCTTATCGAGGTTTAGATCATCGTAAGTCACCGAGATCTTGGTTCTTCACGACGGTCAAAAAGAAGAACACATCTCACCGTGATCCTTGATACGTCGAGACGTACCAAGATAGACAAGCAACTAAGTCAAGTCACTTCTTATCTATATCGCAGCCTCAAACCGACAACTCGTCCTTAAGTTGTCTCGGTGTGAAACTTTTATATCTCATTAAGCTTGACCAATCATACGGACTTACGTGATCTTCTACACATCGTATGATCTAACTTATATATGAGATAAGGGACACGATATATGCAATCAAGTATTCAATTCGAGATAGGAGATTGTAATAGTGGTAACAGGAAACATTGTATACAAGCTCAACCAAACTGCTTTCAGTATACAAATCTAACATCCTCAATACGCGGTCGCAATGTCGCAAGTCTCTACTCGTCATCCAGGGGGACCCCAAATGGGCCTCCCTCATATTCGTTCCTCCCCCTCCGGAGAGGTAGGGCTAGAGGAGGTGGGTGGGTATCATCTGGGTGGTCTGTCATTTAAAGTTTGGCACCAAAAACTGATCAGAGTAAAAGATACCCTGCAGAATTTTCGTCAAGTAAAGGGGTAGTCGGGTCATGATTTATCCATCTAACAAAGATCCTAGAGGAAAAAGCTAAAAAGTTCCTAGAAGGAAGACTCGTGAATAACTCAGGTTGTGATGTGTCATCTAGTTGTGTATCAGCCCATGGTTTTCAGTCTTCCGGAGGCAGTTTCACTAGCTTTACTCCGGCATCATAATCGTCAAGTCCAGCAACGCGAGCCTCCCACCACAGTTCGACGAAACGGGCTAGAAAAACACTGAGAAGTTCAGTTGGATCCCTCCGGAATGCCCAAACTTATATCAAACGCTCCTCTTTCCAGAAGCGCTGAAATCAGTAGTCAGTTGGTGGTATGTTCGACGTGTAGTATGGTGAAGTCCGAGGTGGGTCTATCTAAAAGAATAAATTTTACATGAGAAGCAATTCTTAAAGGTAGTGATATAACTAAAGTAAAATCTTAAACCCTAGAGTACTACTTCTATGTACAAGCATTTCTACTTAAGTGGTTGTTATCTTATCCTTCGAAGTTGTTCTATCCAAAGTATTTCGACTTACTTTCCCAAAATTATTCCGTGGAAGACCAAACTTTTGAGGGGCATCTATCACTTTCTTGGATCATCCAAGTCATAACCTAGTATGAGAGTGTGATACTTCTTTATCCACTTGAAACCTTTAATAGAGGGGCACTAGATTGTCCTACACACACCAACTTTGTTAGTTCAGAGAAAAAAAATCAGAGAATCCATCTCGTTATTCTAATTTCACTTGGGTTGTCATGGGTTCAGTTCTCCCCAAACACGACCATCATTTAGTCATAGAAGTTCAATGACTCACATAATAGTTATGAAAGGATTACTAATTCTCAACACCGCGTATGGAAAACAATTTGTGATCCACATAACAACTTTTATTATTGGCGCACAGATTTTGTAGCAAAACTTTTAAATCTTTTTAAATCGCACCTTTGTTGACCAGATAGTGAGACGGTAAGCTGAGGGCTATTGAAATAATTCAGAAGTCTAGGGATACTATTCTGGCCTTGATAAAAAAAATAGGGGTTACCAGAGACACGAAAGAAAACTTGCGTTTTAATACCATTCTGTGACACCCCATAATCGAATGAATGAATAAATAAAGGGGAAAATGACTTGAAACCTTACTTGTCCTGGAGAAGTAGGGAAAGTATTTCCCTTACATTTGGCAGAAACCTGATTTTCTTGGAAAAGAAACAATAGATAGTGTCGATTCGGATAATAACATATAACTAGTCCCCAATATCGAAGTTTAGTTTGAGACTCGATAGCAACCAAAATGGGCATCACACTAAACAAAATATGGGAATTAGTAGTTAAGTTTGACATAACACAAAATTAGGTAATATTCCCAGTCTTAAGTTTGGAAATTTAAAGATAGGATAAGAGCTAGCTATTCAATGGAAAACAAGATTTTGAGTAGAACCCTGGTCTCACTCTGCTCAATCAACACCATCAAGTCGACCCGAAAACATTTGAATTTTTTTGGGATGAGTACTAACGCATTTTCGATGGGCATATGAATTTTAAAATATTTCACAAAATCAAAACAATTTATCGAATATCTTAACATAGCTTAGAAGGTTTTCAAACTAAAAACCCACTTCCAAGATATGCAAAAACAAATCAAATTTTCATGTGGCGCTAGTGTCACGCTCGTCATACATTCCTTTTCGATCCAGGATAGTGCCCTTAACGGATCTCGATCTCGGGAACATAGCCACCGTCGGATCTTGGGTGAAACCATTCAGTTGGTGAAGCCATTCATTTGACCGTTTTGCAAGTAGGGATAAAACCACCACGATTTGGGTCCGTTCGCACAACCCTTAGTAAGTGTATTAGACCAACTAAGAGCCACAATTTTTATATAAGAGCATTAAACAGAATAGAGCGTAACAAAAACATTTATATTGGATAAACATTCCCATTATAGAAATATCAGAACATATAACTCAAAATACTTTTGTAAAATGAGCCCCACCGAGCCTTGGAGAAGGAACGTAAAACCTCGTCACGAGTGTACCGTGCTACACCATTGGTCAGTAGGGTCTACAAGATAAACTAACCTTAATATGGCTCAAAAATCTAGCTTTAGCTTAAGGGGATTATTAATTTTCGATTATTTACGCCCGATAAAACAATATAGCTAAGAAATTCAATGATATCCTTTGCTCGACTTTCCTTCTTGACATTAATTGATTGATTTTTTATTTTTTTGTATTATATATATATTTATTTATTTTTTTAAGTCAACATACTACTTAAAGATAATTAATATATAATATATACTTGGCATAATTAAGTATTATGCTAATTAAATCATAGGGTTCAAATATTTAACCAACTTTAGATACAAATTAATTAAAGCTCAATTATATATATTTGAACAAAAGAAATACCTTAAAAGAAATACTTTAAAAGAAAACAAAAATTTAGCCCAAAGCACACATTTAATACAAAACAAGCCTATGCCTTTTTCCTGTAGGTTGGAGATCAAAAGTTGGAAGACCAAACATAGATAAAACAAAAAGACAAAAACTTGGGTGAGATCCGTCTTACCGTGAGCTCACCCTTGTTTTTTATTAAAATAATTATGTATTAATTATGATGAGTAGGGATGGTTAGATTTTGTTAATTTATAATTAAATTTATTAATTTTTAATTATAATTTTTAATTCAAAAGTAAAATTTATTAATTCATAATTAATGTTTATTAATTCATAATTAGGATTTATTAATTCAAAGTTAGGGTTTATTAATTCACAATTAGAGTTTATTATTCAAAATTAGGGTTTATTATTTCCAATTAGGGTTTATTAATTCAAAATTAGGGTTTATTAATCCAAATAGGGTTTATTAATTCAAATATTCACAATTAGGATTTACTAATTCAAAGTTAGGGTTTATTAATTCACAATTAGATTTTATTATTCAAAATTAGGATTTATTATTTCCAATTAGGGTTTATTAATTCAAAATTAGAGTTTATTAATTCAATTTATTAATTCCAAATATGATTTATTAATTCAAATATTCACAATTAGAATTTATTAATTTAAAATTATTATTTATTAATTTATAATTAAAATTTATTAAATTAATTAGAATTAATTAATTAACTAATTAGAGATCTCATCGTGGTGCGCCGTACATGAGACCACCCCAAAACAAAAAGCAACAGATGAAAAAGAAAAAGAAAAGAAAACCCACATAACTCTTTCTCTCTCTACCACCTATACTCAAACACCCCCATCTCTCTTTCTTCTCGCCATCTTTCTCTTTCTTTCCCATTCTCTGTCTTTCATGTTTCTCTCATAAATGCACACATAAAAATCACAGATTACACACAAATTACCGAACACACATAAATTCATCCTCTATTCTCAGAAGAAAAGTTGTCATCCATTTCTCTCATCTCTCTCTTTCTCTCGCCTGAACTCGAAAAACAATGGCGCCGCCTTGCGCCACCGTCTCTCGCTATTTTATTTCCACAGATCAAAAAACCCTCCCTTCTCTCTCTACTGTCTCTCTTCCTCAGAAAAAAAATATAAAAATCATGAACCCTTTTCTCGCTTGAACGGACAGTAGCAACGCCGCCCTGACACCGCCGCCGCGGCGTTCCCCTCTCATCTCGCCTCATCTCAGTCACAACGGTTATACAAGACCTATTCAACACCCATACGCACACAAGAAAAAATAGAATATATATATATATATATATATATATATATATATATATATATATTCCTTCTTAGATTCGTAAAATGTATTTAGCTTTTACTTAAGTGTATTGAGTCCAGAAAAGTCTTGTGGTTGTATGATTTGTAAATGTGTATGTGTATTTAGGTCATCTCCGATACTCAACATTAAACTCAATTTCGTTTCATAAAGAATTATCATATCAAACAAGAATTCATATTCAACACATAAACTCAAATTTTAACTCAAAAAAATATTCTCTATATATTTATTCTCATACCACTTTTTCTACTTTTCCATAATAAACCTTTCAAAACTTATAAATTATAATAAATCAATAATTAATATTATTATTTATTATCTATGAGTTAATGATTACCATATGAATATTTTAAAATTACAAATTAGAATAAGTTAAATAATTAAAGTTTAATCTTTTTACAATAAAATGAAACAAGATTATAAGAATAAAAATAAATAAACAATACTATCAACATTTTAATGTATCATAATTCAAAAAGAAAAAGAAAAAGAAACAACAGCAACTCAAACGTGAATACCATTTAATGGGTTAATCCATTTAATGGGCTTTAAGGTAAACAACTATTTAATATATGCAATCTCCATGAAGCCCAAGAAAAGCCAAAACTAATTAATATAAAATTACCCTAATTAGCTTTAATTGTCTTCTTCTTCTCCATTTGTTTCCAGCGACTGCTACAGTTCTTTCTTTTCTACAATTTTTTTTATACACAAAATAAATTATCAATATGTAGGTGGATTATTTTGCAATATCATCAATATAAAAAAGTGATTTGAGTTTAGCTACAGTGTAAACGCAAAAATGAGTTTGGAGGAGAGAGAAACTTCATCAAAATTCATTTTGAATTTGGATTTACAGGTATGGTGGAGATGAATATTGACTGCAAAATAGGTTTTGCAGTTGAGTTGAAGATGGCCTAGTTCTTGTGATTATTTTAGGAAAAAGATTTTTTAGATCTCTTTCCTTTTCGAAATACCTCGACTTTTTTAGAACAGGTCCGAGTGTTGAAAGGTTCTTAGATTGATTTGTGACCTATGAGGAGTCGTATGAAGTGAAAATCTCATGTACGATAGGTGTCAAGTGGAAGTGCAGTGATGTATGCAGCTGAGGCATCCTACTAGCAGGAAGGAGACTGTGTTACAAAAGGGATTTTATGATCAAAAAATTTTAGAATATGCGAATATTTATAGGAATGATAATGTTGATTGATTCGTTTAATTGAGATAGATGGTGGACCTCTGTGAATCCTTTTGTTTGTTGTTTTGCTGCTGTGAGGTGATGATGTCACCTTTGTTGCTTCTACAAAAAAAAAATAAAGGCTGATGATAAGAGATGAGAAGAACTTAGGAATAACTTAGAGTAAAGAAATAATCTTTACCATATGAGGAAAGTCAGCAAGGTGAAAACCGTGAAAAGAAAAGGTCTTTTATAGATGGGGAAATCACTGTAGATGAACAGGAATGACTGTCGTGGGGACAAGAGGGTCATTGAATTTGAAAAAAAAGAAAAAAAACTAAACTTAATAGATAGGAAATCTGCAGCAGGAAGTAATTTGACATGGATTAGGCCTTTTTATAAAAAAAAAGGTCCGTGATTGAAAAGAAAAGCTCATTTGGCTAAGCTTATTTTAAAGAACATAAAGCTCCAAGAAACTTATAAGATGTTTGAAAACTTATAAGAGGTAATGTTTGAACTTATAAGTTGTTAAAGTTTTGGATAATTGATCTTATAAGGTAGAGAAATAATCGTGAGTTATAGAGATAAAGTTGACGAGAAATAAAGTTGGTAGTGTATATGTAGGAAATATCGAACTATAATAATGTTATTTTGGTATATTCATGGTTGTTTATAAGCTTATGAAAAAATAAGTTGGGTTTGAGCAACTTATTTTTAGGAGAGCTTATAATTTGTTGGAGCTTATTTTCACGAACATATAAGTTCGCTTAGGAGCTTATTTTACAAACACTTTCTGACGAACATTAAATTTGCTTTTAAAACTTATAAGCTCACCAAACACCCTCTAACTATCTTTGATAAGGAGTTCAAGTCTTTTATATCAATTATGTCATAATTAGGAAAATTAATCAAAAATAAAAATAAAAATAAAAATTAAAACACAAGAATTGATATTATAAAGAAATATATACAATTTTCCCTCGATAATTATAAGAAATTTATTTTCTTTTTCGAGCGCCAATCGAAGTTCTTAAGTCCGAAAACTTTATAAACTCATTGGAAAAAAAACGAGTTTTCACAGCAAGTTCCCGTCGCACAAGATAACCCGACGTTAATTCTGAAATTATTGTATCTATCCCAAACATAACTCAGGTAGGTTTTTGCCCACCTGAAGAGACACATGCCCCTTTGGTACAAAAGATATCATGTTTTTTACAACATATAAAGAGTTTTCAAGTGAATATAATCTTGGGTTCACACACTTTCGTATATAACTCCGAGAGATAATTACCCAACAAAAAAACTATCAAAGCAATCGGAAGGGGAGTTATCTTAGTTAATGTCACGACCCGACTATTTAATCACTTAATTAACTAAATAATTGAGCCGTGACGGTTTAAGGCATGATAATCTCCAACAACAACTGGTTTAAAGAAATAAAATTTTCCAATAAACGGGCAGCATAACCTCTTAAATATAGATAAATCAACCTGCATTCAGAAAATAACCAATAACCGCAATAACAACAAGTGAGTGCATAGCCTCTATAATACATACATAGATGTTTCCAAAGTATTTACAAGGTTTATCAAAAGTATGATTTCACATTTTCAAAGTTGACAGCGGAAGATTAGCGAATGTCATGTATGAAGACATGACATTCGGGCACAATGGTTCACAATAAGAAAACAAAATAACTATTCAACCCAGTTCCAAGCCACACCTCTTCCATGCTCAACCTGCATCATAAAACACCTATCGGGTGTGAGTACTAGAAGTACTCAGTGGGTGAATGCCAACATAACCTTCAAAAACTTATAAATTTCGTTTAAGTAAACATTCCTTCAAATAATAGTTAATAAAACAATTTGAGTGATTGATTGTTCATAAGAAACTTTCATTATCATAACATATCATATCACCACACTTTTGTTTTTGAAACATACCGACATCAAATACCTGAGTTGGTCCCAAAGGATCACAACTACGGTCATATCCTATCTACGTCATTCCGTAAAGGGAAGTAGGCTTCTTCCCCAGTACCATGGCCGGCCTACATTTGCAACTCATGACCATCTACCGTGCACGAAGACATAACATTTTCCTACCGTAGATAGGTAAATCGTCACATACCCACAATGTGGTAAAACATTCATTTTCAACATATTCATCATGTGGTGATTGAAAGTAATTTCATAATAAAACAAGTTCAAGCATAACATAAATTCTTTTGCTTAAAATAACTTTGAGAGCATTACCCACCTCGTGACGCTTATTCCAAAATATTTGCTTCTTCGACTTTCACTTCGCCTTCCTTCCTCGTTCCTTGTAAAATAAGATTGTCGTTGTATTTTAGTAACTTCATTATCCATCAAGACATATTATCACCAAATCATAATTTTGCCTATTCTAACTTACATTAAACTTATTTACTTCGTTTATACTATTTTCTTAACAATCTAACTACTCATCAACTTATAATACATACTTATAATCAAAGGAGTTAAACAACTTCATATGATCACATTTCACATGTTTGTTATACTTTTACTACCTAATTTCTTATAACGTTTTATTAATAAATAATTTCTACTGAAATTTCGGCAGAGTAACGTCTGTAATATGTATAGCCCAAATACACCAAACTCATCCAATTTCATCCCAAACTCCCCAAAATCATCATCATATACTTAAGTATGCATTTAGGAATTTAAAACAAGATTAAATTCATTCATTTCTCTTTAATCGCTAAGGCCCTTCAACTATGTATATAGAAAATTTCAATATTTTTAATATCTACAATCCATTAAACATCAAATATTTTATAATTATACTCAATTAACATCAATGATCATTAATTCATGATCCATTTCATCACTAATCAAGTTCATCACATATAAGCATAACTTTAGCCTAAACTTAAATTTTTCTAACTTTTAATACTTATATTCAAAAATTCCCATAAATTCTACTTAAGAATTATTTTTATCATAGATCTCAAATATCAAATCAAATACATCAAATAAAATCAAGAAATCAAAGTTCTAAGGTCCCCCTTCATTTTCGAAAATTTGGGATTAATTGTATATGTTTAGATTAAATTCCTATAAATTCATTTTATGCATTATTTATATCCTCAAGCATAATTATCATGTCAAATACATCAATTAAAATCAAAATCCTTAAGTTCATACACCTTATAGTTCTCGAAAATTTCACATAATTTACAAGCATGATTTAATTTTTAATTTCTTCATTCATATAGTGTTTATAATCATCCATAAACATATATTCAAGCTTAATTCAAGCAAATCATAACATATGAATCATATCCAAAATTTAGGGTTTAAGTTAGATTCTTGAATTTATAAATCTTCATGAATTTGAGCAAATTAAATCCATAGTATATATTAATCAAGCTCCATAATCATAATTAAATCAATAAACATAATAAAATTTAAACAATTCAACCATAATCACACACCCCATAATTTTCGAAAACCCTAGAAGTATAGAACATGTTTTTCATGAATTTAAATTACATAAACTTAAGCTAAATCAAGGAATTACCTCACTTGGGATGATTTGCCCTTACTTCCAAGATTGATTATGGATTTAAAGTGGAAAATTAAAATTTGTGTGTGCTCTAGTGTGTGAGGGCCGAAAACTTGGGAGAAAATAAGGTTAGGGATGATATAAGTATTATATCTATATAGTTCTAGATGTTAGATTTAAATTTAATGTGCATTTATTCATAATTTCTAGATGATTAAACACTAATTTCAAGAATATTATAATTGCACCTCTAATTTTGCTAATTCCATACTTTAGTATAATTTAACTAATAAGATTATATCTCTAATAAATTATAAAGTCTAATACAACTTATATTCATAATTTAATTTAGATTCATATAGCATAATTTAAATTATTTCATATGTTAAAATTCAAATATTTATAATTGAGCTTCTTAATTTTCGAAAATTCCATCAATTAACTCTTTTATCACTAAATATTGCTAAAATAAATTTATTCAAGCAAATTAATAGTTTGAACAATGATTCATTTCATTTTATAAAAAAATATCCATATAAAAATAATTAAGGCATTTCATAGCTTAATTTCTATTTAATAGCATTTTTCATTTAAACATACCTTAATAATTCACATAATTCACTTTTTATCACAAATAAACTCATTTCTAATAAATCTTTACATTTTCTAATCTCATATACTTCAATCACAAAATAATCGGATTTCTAACGATTAATATTTTATTATATGAAATTTTATAATTTCTTATGAATTGAATAACTTTTAAGCCCTTAATTATACCTAATTAGGCTTTAGTAATTACTAAAAGATTTTCGGGCTACTACAGTTAAGTCTCACTCTTTTAGGAGAAGTCTCTTTGAATTTGAAGGATTCAAATCAAGGATCAAGGAAAACTTGAGTTCTACCTGAATAGGCCGAATGAAAAATTATGACAAATGTATTTCCCCCTTTACACCTGTTCAGACTCACTATGAGACCAACAAGTAATATCAAAGTGGTGGTTCAAAAGACCACTCACTAATTACCCAAAGTATCTAAGACACATAAAACTCAATTATATATTTAAATAGATCTTTTTAAAAACCTTTCTTGTCTTGATCTTTTTTTTCTTCTCCCATATCTATAATTGTGCTACTAACACTCTCTAGCATATCTAAGCAAAGTTTCATCATTCTCCATTGAAGAATATGACTTCTAGAAGCTCAGTGGAATCACACTTGGGAGCAATGCATGATATGATATGGGATGTTATTGAAACATGCCCAATTATCATCGCCAAAACCAATACAACTATCAATAGAGTAGAAGGACAAGAGATAGGAGCTGAAGTACCAAAGCTAAAGATCGAGATGACTACTGAGGAAAGAAAGCTCACCAACCTGGATCAGGTTACCAGAAAATATCCAACAAACTATTGGAAATGAGTATTTTGGAAGAATAAATTAACTACAAGACAACCAAAGAGATGTGAGACACTCTTGCTAAGGCATGTAGGCACTGAGAAAATCAAGGAGAACAAACGCTCAGTTGTATCGTAGAAGTTTGATTTGTTCAAGACGATGGCGATTGAAGACGATGGCGGATGAAAGCGTCGTGATGGATTGCAGATGAAATCCGCTATCCCATAATTTTAGTGTTCCACAATTAATTGTACTATTTTATAAAGATTTTTATAAAAATAAAAAGTATTAATATAGTTAACTATAATTAATAAATATTTATTACTAAAAATAAAATTTGTAAAACCATACACTATAATGTTTGACCAATTAACTTAATAATCAATTGTTAATTAAAATAAATATAAAAATAATTATAAATTCTAATTAGATAATGAACTTTAATTAATTATCTTGGAATCACATTAAAACATAAGATAATAAAATTAAAGAAAGAGTTATTGACATATAAATATACAAACTTTGCACACCTTCTAATTTTGTACACGAACTTTAAAAGAATATATAAATACACAATTTATATGTTATAGTAATTTTATTTGATTTTGTTTTCTCCAAATTGAAATAGACGTGGGAAGCTGGATTGTTGATGTGGATAAAACGGATATTTAAAAAAAAGTGTCATATGTATCTATTAAAACATTATCGTTTTTATTCAGATTGATACAAATTAAAATCATAACTCTTGAAACAGATTGATACACCGCATTCAAATATGTGATGCTAGTTTTGTAATAACCCGCATTCCTGTAACAGAGATTAGCTCATGCATAAGAGCTTATAAGAAGGGCATTGCATCCTTAAGAAATAATTGTTTAAGCTAGAAGCTTTTATGTTAAGTTTCGAGTCGAGATGATAGAATCGAGATAGATTCGAGATAGAATCGAGGTAGAACACGAGATGAGATTCTTAGGTCTTATCTAGAATAAGAATATTTAGATTTCAAGAGTTGAGATGATATATATGTTTTCATAAAAGTCTTGATTTTAGAGTCTTTGCTCTTTATTATATATGTGTTTGCCGTATAAACCCCGAATCAATGATAAAATACCCAAAATGGTTTTTGAAGCCAGAAATGCTTTTTATAATCAAATTTTGATGTTTATAATCTGTTATTGAGTTTTAAAAGAGAATTTCAAGCAGAGAAAGTTTTATTAGAAATTGAGTTTTGAAATCAGAACGGTATGGATTAATAGCATTCATTTATAACATTAGTATTAATTTCTAGAAAAATGTGTATTTTCTAGAAGTGATTATTCATCATGATTAAAGAAAATAAAAAAAATAGAAAAAGAATGATCGAGAAAATGGTGAATAATCACCTATTAAAGAAAATACAAAATAAAATAGAAATTTTTGTGGATTTATATGAATATATTACTATTCATCATCTTCATTATTTTTCTCCCAAATTTTCAAAATCCACACACACTAAAATTTTGAAATTTTCAATCTCAATTTTCGCAAGATCCAACCGTTGAAATCACGATCTGTCTTCGTATTAAGGTATATCTTCACCTTTAGAACATATCTACGGTTTGAAAATTTTAAAAACATGAACTTTGGAGCATGTCATATTTTCGGTCATATTAAAGAATTATGAAGGAGCATGTTTTGTTTGATTATTTCTTGATAGTGTTAGATTAATCGCCTACGAGTTGTTTAACGTTGAATTTTCGAGCATATGTTCATTCTTTGAATTTTGATGATTTTCGAAAATTTTGAGGGCCTTGATCTTGAATTTATGATGTTGATATGCTTGATATTCCTTTATATATGTGTTGTTGTGTTGATATAAACATGTTTTGAGCAAGAAAAACGATTGAAATCAAACTTATATTGAAACCACTACAAAAAAGCAGTGAATAGCGACAGAAAATTCCGTCGCTAATCATGTCGGATCCGTCGTTAGTTTGGATCAGCGACGGATTAGCGACGGAATAAAGGGGTCGCTGGAAACCTGGTAGGCAATCTTTTAACGACGGATTTACGTCCGTCGCTAATTATTAGCGACGGATTAGCGACGGAAGTTTCCATCGCTAATCGCCAACCTCCGAACGGTCGTCTGATTTACAATCCGTCGTTAATACGACTCTAAGTCGTCGTTAATATCGACGGATTAACGACGGAATGACGTCGTAGTTAAAAATACCGTCGTAAATCCGTCGTTAATTAGACGACAATCCGTCGCTGATCCGTCGTTATATAGCGACGGACACAATCCGTCGTTAAAATTATGATTTTTTTTATTTCACGTAACCAATCCGTCGTTGAAACGTCTCCATCCGTCGCTAAATCAGAAATCCGTCGTTGAACGTCGCCATCCGTCGCTAAATGTACAAACTGTATAGAGATTCAATTTTTATTTCGGACGGCCGTTTACAACAAACAACAAACCTGTTTTCAAACAAACACAATGCAAACAAACCAATTCTAAATGATAAACATTATCATTCTAAATCAGGCGACACAATTAAAACAAAATAATTTCACGTCATAATATCAAACAAACCAAATAATTCTAAATCATACGATAAGTTTACAAACAAGATGTTTTTGTTTCTTCATAAATTCACAATACAACCCAAATATGACGATGGTGGGAGAAAGCGGAGTCGATATCACGAGGGCGGGGAAGCGGGAGGCGGCCATGAAGCGCCCGGGCCTCTTCTTGAGCGCAAGAATCGAGCTCGAATCATGCTAGAACGTCATCTCGCGCTCGGCTCAACTTGCAATCTGCCTCAGTATTGCTCGCGCTCGACTTGCAATCGACCTCGTATTACTCGCGCTCGACTTGCAATCGGCCTCGTATGCCTCGCTATTTGCTGCTGCTGCTCGCTCACTATCAATCGGCCTCGTGTTGCTCGCTCGACAGCAATCGGCCTCCATCTCCAATAGTCATGATGATAAGCTATCGTAGAGTCAACCGCTCGGATGAACTCCTTTCGTGCGACCTTTGCAATCAAAATAAGGATAAAATGAAAATTTTGACATTATTTTACTATAAAATCAGAATGGGTCTAGTCTCTGCGAGACATCGTCTGATCCATCCTTTTGTTTATCGTTTTCTCTAGATTCTTAACTACACTCGTATACGAACTTAAAAGCTCCTTCAGATTGAATGACAACACTCAAACCATCTTCCTCGTATTCATTACATACGAGTTGTCATATTCTTCAATTTTGCTAAGATAAGCATATAATATGGATCATCCTCTCTCATCGGAAGCGAAATTGTAATGATAGTCTTCATTATTTTAGCTTTTCATTCGACGTCCTCTTACGCTCATCACATATTCTTGGCATATGACACGTGTCGCTTGTCCATGCTATGAACAAGCGACATTCTTTTGATATTACACGATTCATCGCATGATAATGATTGTGATTATGAGCGAGATCAAACTCATCCTTCTTGCTTGAACAAGAAGTAAGGATGCTCGACCGCTTGAAAAGAAGTGATGATGCTCTTAATGCTGCTCATAATCACAATCATTATCCTGCGATGAATCAGATAATATAAAAAAAAATGTCGCTTGACAACAAGATGGACAAGGAGTACATGCCATCTGCCAAGAATATGTGATGAGCGAAGAGGACGAAGTCGAATGAAAAGCTAAGATACAATAATGAAGACTATCATTACAATTTCTATTTCGATGAGGAGAAGGATGATCCTCATATATGCTTATCTTAGCAAAATTGAAGGAACATGACAACTCGCATGTAATTGAATACTGAGGAAGATGGTTTGAGTGTCATTCAATCTGAAGGAGCTTTGAGTTCGATACGTGAGTGTAGTCAAGAATCTAGAGAAAAAGAGAAACAAAGGATGGACCTTCGATCGGATGCCTCGTAAGTGCGGTACTAGACCCATTCTTGATTTTATAGTAAAATAATGTCAAAATTTTCATTTTATCCTTATTTTGATTGCTATTTGATTTTTCTACGCAACAATTAGAAATGAAATGATCAAGATCAAGATCATGACATTTTATCAAACACCACATATGCCTAATTATACACTTAATAACTCAAAACATCTTAATTCACTAATTCAAACACCACATATACCTTTTACTTATACCCAATCTTCCACTAAGAGAACTTCATGTGATACAATTTTTCCTCATTTTCATGGGTTATAAATAAAAGTGGGTGCATTTTGATTTTACAAATTATAGCAACAAGCAAACTCATACAATTTTGAAACTTATAAAACATCTTATTCATATAACAATTCTAACAAAATTTCGACGAGTAAGTTTTATAAAATTAATCGCCATTTGATTCCCAATTCAATCAAACTCATTCAAATTTCACCAAATCATCACCATATGCCTAATTATACACTTAACAACTCAAAACATCTCACGAAATGATGAATTTATCATCCCAATTCACATCCAAGCTTATCAATTTCAAGCCCAAATCACAAGACTAACATTCAATGTATCATTTTCACTATCAATTCGGTAAACTCAATTCAATTTTCACTATCAATTCAATGCATCATATATAATATTTTCACTATCAATTCAATACATCATATAATTTTTCACTAATCAATTCAATGCATCATATACAATATTTTCAATAAAATCAACAAATATATAACAAAATAAAAAAATGAAATATAAATAAAAACCCAAACAAATCAACACGACGGACGATGGCGGGGAGGGCGGTAGGGGCGAGATGGCGGGGGAGGCGGGAGGCGGCGGGATCAGACGGCAGTGGTGGCTTAGGCAGGGGTGGGGTGGGGTGGGGTGTCAATTTGGTCAATTGGGGTGGGGCTAGGGCACGGGTGGGGTCGGGGGTGGGCGGCGGCGAGGCATGGCGGCAGCGGCAGTGGGGTGGGGTGGGGGCAGGGGTGGGGTGGGGTTGGTTGGGGTGGGTGTCATGCGAGGGCTGGGGCCAGGCACACTGGCGGGCGGGAGATCGGGCGGTGGCGGCGGGGTCGGGCACGACGGGGTGGCGGCAGGATTGGGTTGGGGAGGGAGGGGGGAGGGTTTAGGGATCTGATATGAAATTGGGGAAGAAATCCCGTCTGTTATAAAACTTTTTAGCAGCGGATTAGCGACGGAATAGTCCGTCGTTATATTTAAAATACTGTAACGACGGATTAACGATGGAATAATTTAACGACGGACACGTATCCGTCGTTAATTAACGTACAGAATATAAAAAAATAAAAAAGATTTTACATTAACGACGGAATGAATTCCGTCGTTAAATTAGAGACTATTTTACGACGGACATTCCGTCGCTATTATTATTGGGAATAAATAAAATCAGAATTAAAATTAACGACGGATTGTATCCGTCGTTAAAATAAATTAAAAAAATTTTAGAAATAATCCGATTTTTTAACGACGGTTTAGCGACGGAATTGGTTAATTCAATTAAAAAATAACAAAAAAAATTAATTTTAACGACGGACACTATCCGTCGTTAAATTTAACGACGGAATAGAGACGGAAATGTCATCGTTAAAACTTCGCGCGAGAATTCCCCGCCATGATCCGTCGTGGATCCGTCTCTGATCCGTCGCAAAAAAAATTCCGTCGCTGATTCACGACCCGCATTATGAACGTCGTTAATCCGTCGCTGATTCACGACCCGCATTTTATCCGTCGCTGATCGGCTGTATTTTTGTAGTGAACCCTAAGTTGGCCGAACGCTATAGCCCTTGTAATGTTGGATTTTTTATTTTATATGTTCATTTTAATTTCATATTTGGATTCAATGATATGAATAAAGTTTAAAATGATTTATTCGGATTTTTCGACCGACGTATTCAAAAGTTGAAAAATTTTAGTTTGACGTCAAAAATGAGTTTTCAATGCTAAAGGTTTGATCTTTGTGTTTTGATGGTCGATTGATAATCTTTGATGATAGTTGAACACGTATAGAGTTTGTTTAAGATAGATGACGTCTCACGTGATTTTTCACGTTGGTCATAAGCTATGTTTATAAGGTGTTGTTGGTTTTTGGTAAGATTAGATGGTTTACACATGTTGTTGAGTCTTCTATGCTTGTTTAGCTATATAAGGTTTAGCTAAGAGTTGTTATATGTTTAAGATTTTATAGGATGCAATGGTCCAAGTGTTTATAGACCATTGAGTCTGATGTATCAAGAAGTTATAGTCGTGTTGACGACTTAGATAAGATAAAGAGTTATCTTCTTATTTGGTTCTTGATGGGCTTATATGCTGCTTTATGTTGATTGAAAGACCAAGTGAGAAGAAGAAAGAAGTGAAGGATAGAAAGTACAGTCCATCCGAGTGACTGTTCCCAAGTGGGTAAAAATCTTTTCCAAAAATGATATAATATGCTTTTACATATTTTCAAAATATGATATGATATGTATTTATTTGCAAAGTTGAGCATGAGCATGATGCATTTACCTATCCACGGAAGAAAGAGAAAGAGAAAGAAAGAAAGAAAGAATATTGTGTACACATAGTGACCTTGGATCAAGGTGTTTGAGAAGGAGCCTACTTCTCAACACACGAAAGAATCCATGGATATGAGAAGAGAAAGAAAGTTGTCTGCAGACATGAGACATGCATATGCATTTGTTATGATATTATGAGTATGAAAGCAAGTAAGTGTTTATTTGAAAAGCATGCACATGTTATTTCACTAAAACTCATGTGTGTTGCAATGTTATGGCAAGTCAATCATATAGCTCTAAGAGCAATGTTTTAATGTTTTCGATATATACCCACTGAGTGCATTTTTGTACTCACGTCCTACATGTATTTCTAAACGTGCAGGATGAGCTCGAGAGGATGTTGGAATCGAATGCTGTGTAAATGAGCTTCTCTAGATGTTTTGACTCGTGATAATATTGTTCAATTGTTGATATTATTCATTTGATGTTATCATATTTTGTTACCCAGAGTTTTATGTCATCATACATAATTCTCAGCCACACTTCTTGTTGTCGAACTTTGGCCTTCACCTGCTTTGGTGTTTTTTTTACGCTGAATTGATCATAATTTTGATGACAGTCTTTATTTAGTGGTTATGATCTCGACTTTACTGTTATGATGTCGACTTGTTTCTAAGAACAAGGATTTACTTGAATGTCGGAATTGTTTTGTTGGATCCAATATAATGCCTTTGAATCATTATCGGATCATGCTCGAGCGTTGATAAATCCTTATTGTTATCAAAGCATGCTTGAATGCGTATATTCTTAGCATAATTATTCTATTATGATTATTCGTCCTCAATTTTTTTTTTTTCTTCATTCGATTCTTCATTGTGGTTTGAGGACTTAGAAACATCCTTTGTCAAATTTCATTCTACCTCTTTTGACCATAAATATTTGACTCTTCATGATGAAAGTTGATGTCATATATTGTTATTGATATGTAATATTGATCACGTTGTTGTTATCGATTATCAAAATTTCTTTCTTAACCACGTCACGACCTAATTACTTGACTAAGCTATGGTTAAGGAATTGAGGCGTGACAAGTTTTGAGTGCAGCGTGTCAAAATTAACCGTTTATCAACCTTTTAAGATATAAGGTGACATAAAGCGATGATGTTTTAAGATAATATATATAATTTTTTTTCCAAATGTCCGTTTGTCCATATCAATATTTCAGTTTGTCACATTTTTTTTAATTTGGTGAGACAATGAAAGTTAATGGTAAAATTATTATAATGTATAAATTTGTGTATTTATGTGTTCTTTTAAAATTCGTGTTTAAATTCATAATGTGTGCAAAATTCATATATTCATATGTTAATAATGCAAAAATAATTAATAATTAAAACTATAAAAATTTGAAAGTGAAACATGTAGCGGAGTGCGACAACGGATCGGGGTAAAATTGCCATCCCTACTGCAGTATATCCGAAATACACGTGCGAGCAACGCGTGTCATGTTAATCCTTGTAGTCCCCGTAAACCATCTACCGCACCACAGTCACCCTTTGACCACGGCGGACCTTCGCCGGTGAACCAGACACCTCCGCCGCTTTCAATTAATTACAAGCAAGAACTAGGAAGACTCCACTAATCAGAAATGTCAACAATATCCATTGGGCTCTGACTCCAGTAACCCCACTCATCTCAAAGCTCAGTAATTTGCTTCAACAATCGCATAAAAAGGTTGATTATGATGGGCTATGAGAATCAGGACTATGAAGAAGCCCGGCTCTTCGCAACCAAAGAGCAAATGTCGGCTATCTTGCTCCACGATGAACCCTCGCCCTCGAACGGCTCCAAATCGTTCCCTGACGACCCTCTTTCTTCATCTTCCCAGTTCGTTGAAATCCCGACGTCCGATGATACTGAGCGCGTGCACTCGCCCCCATCGAAACAAAACCCCAGCCCCAATCCCAACCCCAACCCCAACCCCAGCCACAGTTCAATCAATTCGATCCTCGAGCCACCGTCTTACGCCGAAGCGGTTTTCCAATCCTTCGACCTAGACTCCGTTGATTCTGCTGATATCAGCGGACTCGACCACTCTGGATTGGCGTCTCTATCTTCATTTTCGACGATCCTGAAAATCTCTGTTTCGGATCCGAAGAGGGAGCCGGAGCAATCGGGCTCTCTTGTGCCTGGAGGTAGTTCTTATTTTTCTTACTTGATCACCACTTTTACGAATATGCCCGAATTTAACGGGACGGAATTCAATGTGAGGAGAAGGTTTAGAGATGTAGTTGCGTTGTCGGATAGGTTGGCAGAGAGCTACCGAGGGTTTTTCATTCCCCTGAGGCCTGACAAAAGTGTGGTTGAGAGTCAGGTAATGCAGAAGAATGAATTTCTCGAGCAAAGGCGGGCAGCCTTGGAGAAGTACTTGAGGCGGCTTGCAGTGCATCCGGTCTTGAGAAGCAGTGAGGAATTGAGGGCGTTTTTGGAGCCTTCAGATAGAATGCAACTGATGAGGACGACTGATGCCGCTTCAAGGACGTTGGATGAAGCAGTGAGGCTGCCGACGCAGCTGCTTAGTGGGAAGAGTTTGGATGGGGCAGATATGAGTGAGGTGACGCAGCCTGCCAAGGGTGGGAGAGATTTGTTCAGGATATTTAAAGAGTTAAAGCAATCTGTGGCAAATGACTGGGGTGGAGCAAAGCCCCCGTTGGTTGAGGATGGTACAGAGTTTCTGGATAGGAAAGAGAAATTACAGGATTTTGAGCAGCAGCTGATAAATGTGTCTCAGCAGGTATGTTTCTCTCGTTTCTCTTTTGTTAGGTTTTTGACTTGTCAGTGTGCAAGGTTTTGAGAAATTTTTCAGTCTGTTTGCATGTCATAATCTGAAAATTATGGATTCATGGCCTTGCATTAATTAAGGATCGTTGAGATTTCTAACTAATAATTAACACGAGTAATAACGGTCTTGAGCTTTGTTTGTAAACAATTAAAACTTCTTTGGCCAGCAACAATATGCACTGGTTGCTTGAGATGCTATGAACTTTTACAAGAATGGTTCGTAAAAGCAACTCCTTTGTTATCAGCTCTATAAATGGTTGATCCATTGTGTTAAAATGACCTACACCTGAAGTTTTCAATCAAAATCTGGTTATACAGTTGAGAAGTCATTTCTCAGTAGTCGATGGGTTCTCAGGAAGAAAGCTCCTCATCTCTGTGGCACACTCTCAGTTTTGTCCTATTACAGATTCAATAGAGTCTGGAAAGATTCTTTGGCTCCTAGAGGTAGAGAGAGAGAGAGCAAGAAAGGTTGTGAAATAGAAAGACTATCCATCCTCAAGGATCAATTTTCATAAGATCTTGATTATAATCCATTTTAATTTTTTTTATAGGCTTATTGGTAATCCATGATCAACTTACTTTTGTAGTACCCTACCCCCACAATCTGTGCCATCTTTAATTTTGTAACCAACAATGGAATCAGAATATAAAGCAAACACGACTCCCGTGGCCTAATTTGGCTTTGAGTAAGGAACCTTTCTCTTAGGTCACTAACTGATTGTTATCGGGCTTTTGGCTTTCTGAGCTGGCAGACCCTGTGGGGAGTTCCTGTAGCTTAGCCTAAACCGGACTACATAAAGGTGAGGATGGGGTAAGTGGCTACAGAAGCATTTCAAGGAAGCTCCTGCCTGCCATACGAGAATGCCTATTGTCTAGTGCTACAAGCTTCGCCTGAAACAAGCAAGATGAGCGTGCTCTGCTTCTGCTTTGTAGACTAGGGTTGTTATCCGACTCTTGATCCCTCATTACACTAATCTGTTGTTACTGATTCATTCAAGGCGCAGGCTCCCCATTGCTTTTGTCTTATCTTACTAGTGCAGGTGTTTTTTCATCACTGAACTTAAGACTTGAGTTGCGAAAGAGGGCTAGGCCTCGGGAGGGCTTTCAGTGACTGGGGAAGATGGGTGGATTATAGAGAACTTAGAGTTCCAAGAGACCAAAAATTTTATGCCGGTGACATTTTCAGCTGTTGATTATCATACTCATCTAAGGATGAGATATGCATGCTGTGTTTTTGTTATTCTGCATTGCCAACTTTCGAGAAGATGTTTATTTTATCATGTGTCCTTGACAGATGTCAATTTCGCTCGTCACTGAGTCACTTGCTAGTAAGAGTTTATTTTTCGCAATTTTATGTATTCTTCTATGCATTTCATTTATTGCACTGTTTCTGTTATTTCTCACTTAACACCTTCTGTCTGATAGCAACAGGATTATCTGAATGTCATCATATCGTGCAACTTCCAAATTATTCAACTCCAAAAGTCAAACTATATATTCCACCCACTATTCTTCCAAAAGAGTGCATAATTTTTTAATGTAAAGCTTCATACTTTGTGACAGAATCAAAAGTGAATCTAGAATCCAAACAACTAACATGTGCTAATAAGTTTCTCAATTCAGAGGTAAATTTGCAAGACTCATCTTTGATGAACTATACAAGTTTGTTGGTCTTTCCTTCATTATGGCTTTGATGTGGTTTAATTTTGACTCTGGAATTTTCTTCTAGTTGAATATTTTGTTTTCTAAAAGGTTGCCAAGCTACTATGTTATCTGTGAAAATTTCTTAGTTCTCTGTTTCACTGGTACTGCAGAAACTCTGACTAACTATTTACACCTTGTGGCTTCTATTCTGTGAAAATTTCTTAGTTTTCTGTTTCACTGGTACTGCAGAAACTTTGACTAACTATTTACACCTTGTGGCTTCTATTGTATGGTCAGGCTGAATCACTTGTCAAATCTCAGCAAGACATTGGGGAAACCATGGGCCAACTGGGGTTAGCTTTTGTCAAATTAACCAAGTTTGAAACAGAGGAAGTTGCTCAGGATTCCCAAAGAGCACGTGCTGCAGACATGAAAAATGTGGCAACAGCTGCAGTAAAAGCAAGTAGACTATATCGGGAGTTGAATGCTCAGACAGTTAAACATTTGGTAAGGGTATCTTTTTATTGTCTTGGAACCAAGAAATGGGTCTATATAGACTGTTCCTTCTGCATTTGCAAATTGCAATTTATACTGCTTGTTCATGTAACAGTAGTCATGCTTACATTTTGTTAATATAAAATCTACAGTAGCTCCTATCTTATTGATGTTATAGCCTATCTAAATCTACTGTAGGATAAACTTCATGAGTATCTTGGGGTGATGCTTGCCGTCAACAATGCATTTTCAGACAGATCAAGTGCTTTCCTGACTGTACAAACTCTTTTATCAGAACTGTCATCATTTCATTCAAGAATCGAAAAGCTTGAAGCAGCTTCATCGAAGATATTTGGCGGGGATAGATCGAGGATTAGGAAAATCGAAGAGCTGCAAGAAAATATAAGAATAACTGAGCAGGCTAAAAACAGTGCAGTCAAAGAATATGAAAGAATAAAGGTAGGATATCTATTCTTGTAGTCAAAAGAAATTAATACATAGTTGAATTTAATTATCCTGCAGTGCTTCAATTTTCTTGGAATATTTTGTTTATTGTAATGTGCTGTTGTCAGCATAATTTGCTTGTTTAAATTTGTCTTTTATGTAAATATCTGAATCAAGTTGATACTTCTTTTGGATAATGATAAAGGGTGATTGGTAAATAATATATATAAGGAACTAAAAGAAATCGATTGAAATAAATAATGAACATGGAAAACAGAAAAAACCCTCCTCTTGCGAGGCCCTACAGCGAGATGCTGTACCATACTCCTTTTGCGAGGCCTACAGCAGATGCTGTCCCAAAATAATACTCAAAACAATAATTCTATCCCAAACTCACTAATGACTATTTAAAGACCTAAAAAATTGAAGCACAAGCAGTTAACTTGGAGCCCGTACGAAAGCCTGATCCATCTCATTATTCCAACCCTAAATAACTAGACAGTAAGGAAATAAAAGATAACTAAGAATAAAAACATCAAATGATGAACGGTGTCAGATAACAAGAAATTTGGTAGAAAATAGATTATTCCCCTTTTGTATGAGTCCGTTGAAGAAAACTGTTCTCTCTTTTCACTCGTGCAACTCTTTGTGTGTCTAGAAACTAAGGGGACAAAGTTTTATTTTCACGATTTTTTCTACACCAACCGAATGGCTTAAATTCTTCTTAATTGATATTTAATAATTTCTACTGTTTTACTTTGCTTATCAATTAATACATTATGTTCTGGTGTTAGACTGTTAGTAACTTGTGATAATAGGATAAGCATCAACTGCTGAGGGTGTAAACTTAATCAGATTCTGGTTGTTAAAATCTATGAACAGGTTTGTTAGTAATCAAAAGAGGCCACCTCCTTATCTGATTTTAGCAATGTTTATTGGTAAATGCCTTGACCAGAAAAGATAATGTTCTAGTGAGCTTCAAGTAAAAGCACTTTTATTTATTTATAAAGAAGTTGGGGAAGAAGCCAAGAACTACTTAAAATTATCTGAAACCCTATTAATTTGGAATTTGATATTGTAGAACACCACTGGGGTGAACTTCTCTAGATAGCTGAGGCTGATCTTGGAAATAATGCAGTTAAGGGTGTTTCTTAACATAGATAATTGGAAAAAAAGTCATTTTCAGACAGCATGGATAGGAAGATGCAATATTACCTCTCCACCTCTCACAAGTCACAACCATTAGAAAAAATGAATAAGAAACATGTTTCTTCCTGCTATAACTAGTTGCATTTCGAAAAATACTTCACTAATTCTTCAGGACAATGATGCTGCAATTGGAACATTTTTTTATATTATAATTTGTCGATAAGTATCTTTATAATATCGTGCTCTGTCCAGATAAAAAGTCTTGCAATGTTTATATTTGTCCATTAACCCGTGGACTTGTCGACTCTTTTCTCATTCTGTAAGAATGTTCTGGTCCATCATATCACTTGCTAGAGACCTGCTATTTCTGCAGTTGATCAGCCCTGTAAAGACCAACAAAATTAAGCAGTGAGGATTAAGGAATTGAGATTATGGTTGGCTTTATTGCTGTTGTGGATTATTTAGATAGCTAAAGAGGAATACATTAGGATCAGTCCTCCTTTCTATCTTTAGGGCGTTTACTTTGAGTGATAGGATGGATAGATAAAATAATATAGGCTAATTATCTACCATTTACTTTGATGAAATTATTAATTTTGAACTTGTTTGGCCGTCTTATCTTTCAAATGCCCAATCCTATGTTTTAGCCATCTATCTTATCACTCAAAGTAAACACCCCCTTAGAGTATTTATTCTGAATGTGTATGACTTTATGTAGGTAGAAACAACTGTCACAAGGACAGGGAAAATGGCCATGAACATGATATCCAGTTCTAGAATCTTGATGTATAGGCATGGGAAATTATATAATGGCTTTGGCTTGTCTCCATATGACTGATGTGGACAAGTATCTTACTTAAGATTAAGGTTGCATGCAACTTGGTATTTTTACCATTGCTCATAATGCCATAGGGGGTTTTGGAGGGGAGGGGTTCTCTTTCTCTGTTGGTCATAGGAAGATAATGGGAGGAAGACGGGTGATTGAGGAGCTGCTGGTTCATGAAGAGCTTGAATGTAGCCAAGTAAAAGCAAAATGGATGGTAATCTAAAAGGAGCTAGGTACTAAATAGACATAGTATCTGAGAGCTAGGGCGGATATTTGGGCTATTCTTTTAACATGGAAATGTTCTGCTAGTATTTCTAACTTTTATAGAAATTTTTTATAAAATTCTTGATCATCTCATACTTCTTGCTGCGAGAAAGTTTTGCGTTCTGCCAAATAATTACATGAAGTTGTTCTTGAAGCTGACTTTGGTGAAAATAAAGGACCTGAACTCGATCTTCCTGCCCTTTCTGAAATCTAATGGGTTGGGCACCTCATATCTACCAGACAAATTTCCTTCATAATGTTTGCTTGCCTTACTTTAAGCATTTCTTTTCATGCCAATACTTGCAGATGCCTTGCAAGAATTATGTTGAGTGTGACAATTTGATGCTTACTGTAGGAACTATAGCACAACCGCATTATTAATCTAATTTGAAATACCATGAATTGTTAAATTAAACAAAAGTGCCTAGACCCATACCCGAGGTCCGAGAACATGTGTATTGGAAATTTTAGGTCCACTAAATAAAGCATTATTGAGGAAGCATGGTGCTTTAAAAATGAAAAGAATTATTTGCGGTGAAGAGTTTCTAAAATCAAATATGGTCTATAGGACAGTTAATAGGCTGTGGATATAGCTGCTGGAACTACCTCCAGCAGCCAACAGGAGCTGTTGTGAAGGGGGGCAAGGGAGTAGGTTTTGGGAAGATGTATGGGGCAGATGATTCTTTGCCTATGCTGTATTGTTCATTATACCGTATCTCATCTTTCCCATAACAAACCCATTGCTCTTTGTATCTACAATCACTAAAAGGCTGAAATGAAAGAAGCGTGTTCCAGCTGAGGGCCATTTGGAAGGATGAATCTTTTCGAGTTGAAGGTTTTGGACTTAACTGGAATATTCACTTGCAACTTCATTCCTAATCATTCGTTCCTCTTGTTCCTTCCTTCAAATCAAAGGTTCAATTCTTTTAGGAGACGATTACTTTTAGAGATAGTAGAATAGATTGATAAAACATAGGATTGAGTATTTGAAGAATAAGATGGTCAACAAGTTCAAAATTAATAAATCCATCAAAGTAAATGGTAGATTAGCTTGGATTTTTTATCTATCCATCCAATTACTCAAAGTAAACACCCTTAATGATTGTTGGTGTTGTTGGGTTATAAGCTGCTCATTTATGATGTGCTATAGGAATGCTTTCCAGTCATTATTTTATCATTCAACTCATATGTCTTGTGCATAAGTCAATGTGAGGACCTAGATCACATATTATGGCACAAAGTCTTGAGGAGTTGGGTGATTTCTTCAATTTTGGGGTCTTCATTAGCAAAGGTGTCAATTGTTATGGAGTGTTATAGTACCAACTGTGTTTATCACTTTGGATAGAGAGAAACAGAAGAATATTTTAGAATAATGAAGATCCTTGAGATATGCATGGTATAAGGTTAAGATTCAACCTCTTCCCACCCTAGTTCAAAAATTAGTACCTCTTACCCATTGAAACCCTGTGTGTGCACTCCTTTCCAAATGGGTCGTCTGGGTTGGAGATCTGATTTATTTGGACCTATTTTTATGTATTCTGTCTGAAACCATAGTGTTATTTTGTATTATGTTTCATCATGTTCTTACTTCTGCGCTCTAATAAATTCTAGATTTCCTTGCATTTGGGTATTTAAAATGTAGCAAGAGTATTGAATGCCCAAACTAGAAAATGGAATTTTCAATAATGCGATTGACCATTCTACAAGTACATATTCTGTAATTTATCTTCATTTTTTGATGATTAATCTTTTATCTTTTTAACTACTGGAAATTTCTATTTTAAGCATTTCTCTCAACTTGATTATTGATTCAACTATTTCTGAAATTTGAGTGCAGGAAAATAATAGAAATGAGCTGGAGAGACTAGAGAAAGAGAAGCATGATGATTTTGTGAACATGCTGAAAGGATTCATTGTTAATCAGGTATTTAATACCTCTCTCCAGTCTTTCTTTACAATATTGTCTTCATCATCTTTATAGCAAAAAGCATGATTCTTTTGTTGATAGTTCTGAATTTGAGTAACTGAAATAGTTGGTGGCTTTTCCACACGAACTCATAGCGGTGCATGTGGTGAAAAAAGAGAATGATGCTGCTCCTCTTTTATTACCAAGTCTTATTATGTTGATACTTGTTTACTCTTCTTCTCACTGATATAAAATTCCTTGTCTTATTATTCCCTTATTCAGTATGTGTGCGTTCGCTTTGATGGAAAACAGTGGAAAACATAGATTTTCACCCATTTTTCACTCTTTTAACATCAATTATAGGGTGGATAATCTTCCTCGGGCATGATTGAATTTTTTTTCAGGCATCCCCTTTTCCGTCCTTTCACTCCAATTCATGATAATATTATCATAAGCTATTGATATGATAATATTTTTCTATTTTTTCCACCTTAGAGAACATGAGATAAAAAGGCAGATTACTGAAATGTACTCTCTTCGTCCCTCATTTTTTTTCATGGTTTTCATTTTTAGTACTTCCTCCAAATCTCTTCATTTTTTATTTATGGAAACAATCCCACAAAATATTTTCTACTTATTATCACCAACAACATTCTTTATTTACATATTTTACCATTTATGGCCCACCATTATATCTATTTATAATTCCCAATACCACCACGTATTTACATATTTTATCATCAATGGTTCACCGCTAATTTAATTAGTACTATGTTAATATGGAATTCTTACTCCACTCACAATAACTCAACAGTTTTTATGTTCGTGCCAAAGATTTATAGGAAGGAAATTGGGAGATTGGAGAGTAATAATTATCTCATCTTTTCTTATCCTTAATTTATGATAAAATTGTAATAGAAGAGAACGCATTTTATGGAGAAATCTTAGTTTGTGATAAAGTGAAGCTAATTTACTTCATTCTCCAAAATGAACCAGTAAAAAAGAGTTTTTGGTTGCTCTTTGTTGACGTGCTATCTCATGTATGATAATAACAGGCTGGATATGCGGAGAAGATGGCTAATGTTTGGGAGACAGTTGCTGAAGAAACAAGTGGATATATGAGAAAACGATAGGTGAACCAGAGAACTATTGAGGTCGTAAATATTTGTTTCGCCATTTCAGCATTTCTTTTTTCTTTCTCACTAATTTGCTTTGTACTTTTGGATAAGCATAGAACAATGCCATAAAGTTAGTGAACTGTTTGTCTGAATACATAAAATTTTTGCCTATTTTGGTTTTTTCTACTAATTTTAAAAATGGTCACAAAATACATAAATTTAATCACGTTAGTGATTTTACCATGATTTCAAATTCAAATCAAATTAGACCTGATTATAGATAAAATGGTTAGTGATATAAACGACATCGTAAAAAGGTGATATAAAATATAGATGTTCCATCAAAATAAATCAGATTTTTTTTTATTTCTATAATTCATCGTGTCAATCTTCATTATAAAAATCATGTCTTATTATTTGTTTCATCTTCTGGTTCTAGTTGGGATCAAAACAAATGATATATTCTCTTTACGATGTTATTTATAGCACTGATCCATTTGTCTATGGTAAATTTTTGATATGTCAAGTCATATTTAATTTGGCTTGAATTTGAAATTGTGGTAAAATCAGTAAAGTGATTAAATTTGTGTATTTTGTGATAATTTTTAAAGTTATGAAAAAAACCAAAATGAATCCAAAATTAATGTATTTATGCTTCAATAGTCCTTTTATTTTTTAAATCTTCATGAAATTTTCTCGAGAAAGGAAACAGATTTACGACTTAACAATGCACGCATCAGATCACATTAATTTGCTGGAAGTAGAATCTTGATGTAGATATTTCACCAAATTAACTTAATAGCCCCCCTGTGATGAAAATGAATTCTCTTTATTTTAAGAAATTTATAAATTTGTTAAATGTTTTATTAGAAATAAAATATTATATTTGAATTTTAATTACATGTTATAAATGCATAGTTAGGTTATTTTACTTTATAATTGTTTTTTAAGGCTAAATAGTCACATTTATCCTGATCAGTCCCTATGTTTTCTAATCTATTGAAAAGTGTCCACTTTGATCAATTACTATATTAATTATGAAAATTTTGCAAATCTATACCTAGGTAAATTTTTTGAGAATTTGAGTCGAGTAAAATCATCTTGAATTTGATGTGGATTAGAAGAAGTTGCCAAAATTTTTACTC
Organism: Salvia rosmarinus; assembly: GCA_036937905.1. Classification (NCBI taxonomy): domain Eukaryota; kingdom Viridiplantae; phylum Streptophyta; class Magnoliopsida; order Lamiales; family Lamiaceae; genus Salvia; species Salvia rosmarinus. Next base: position 16,330,980 of record CM072820.1, read on the forward strand.
AATAGTGTAAATCTATCCCCAGCTAAACATAACATTTTCACTATATGTTATATTTAAATTATTTATATAAAGAATATATAATAGACAAAAACAATCTAGTGAAAGTATGTTAATCTTATGATATTAATTGTTTAGAATCGTAGTAGCCAACTCATAATTGACTAGACAAGTAATTAGTACCTTCCCATGCTTGAGAATTAAGATTCATTATTATACGTTTGTTGTAAGCGACGTGGGATTCATCTGCCTCTTTAGTGTTTATATAGTCCGAATGAAATTAAGATAGGGAGTAGGGATTTTTCCAAGAGTACATTCCTACTTATTCATTTCGATTGTTAAAAAAAGAAAAAAGAAAAACAGAAAAAGAGTAAAATAGTAAAACAGTCTCGTTTTATCGCAAAAGTGATTTGATCGAAAAGATTTGATATAAGATTGATATTTAAATGTTTCTTCTAATGATTTGACCTCATAAACGGAACTAAATTTGTTGCCATCAGAAACCCATGTTTCTTTTAGAAGATCTTCTAATTATTCAAGAGCAAATAGAAGAGATTTTTAATCAAAAACATTTCCTACATGATACATATTTAGAAGTTTTCATAACTCAATCATAAAAGACGGAATCATTAAAGATTTGACATTCTCAAACATTATTTGTAACTCACTACAGATTTAGAAAACAAATAAGAAGATGTATACAAATGAGAAGATGTATACAAATGAGATATCCATCATAAGAAGAAGGAAAAAGATTGAATATAGGAGCTCCCAAACATTTAACTATCTTGATTGTGTTGATATCCTCATTTATTTATTTAGTTATTTGTTAAAAAACATCAACATAAAATAGTAAAATAGTATTCCCTCCGTTCACTATATTTGTACCTTGATTTTGGTGGCACATATTTTAATAAATTGTACTGAGTGTAAAGTGAGTGAAGATAATAAATTAATAGATTAATGAATAATGAATAATGAGATTAAAATGTGGCCATAAGGATAATAAATTAATATATTAAATAGATAGTGAGTGTAAAAGTATGGATCATGAGTAGTTTTTTTTGTAAATAAGTGGGTACATTTATGATAAAAATGTGAAATTGATATTTTCAATAAGGAAAGTGAATGTTTTTTACGGACAAATCAAAATAAAATTAAATGAACATGTTTGATGAACAAATGAAGTATGTTCTAATAGTCTCACATAAGAGACTCTCTCATTATTTATTTATTTTATTAAAAACAACAAGATAAAAAATAAAATAGTCTAACATAAGAGACTCTCATCATTTATTTATTTATTTATTAAGAAACATAATTTATTATCGATATCTTTACTACGTTTTTAAGTTTTTTTTTTCTATTCATTAGAGCAATTTAGGATTTGGTACTGACAAGTGACAACTCATGGAAGGATAGTATTATTATTATTATTATTATTATTATTATTATTATTTTGAGAGATGGTAAGAACAGTAATTTATTTTGTATGCTAAAATCTGAATAATATATATTTTTCAAAAGAATAGAAGAATATATATTTCAATCTCTAATAAGATAAAAACAAATCGCGCCTGCAATCTAACTTAAAATTTCCTAGTACATGAGAGGGGATGGAATTAAGAAGGATTCACATCCAGTCATGCAATCCCTTCCACACCATTCCAAGTCCATCAAAATTTACAGCAACGCAAAACAAAACAAGAAACATGAAACAAAAAATTAGAAGAATGAAAGAATAGTGGAACAAGAAACTTGTTCTTGTCTCTGGTTTCCTAATCACCAGGTGATGGCATTGCGCCCCCATCATCCCCCGAGCTGGTTATCTCTGTTTCCGGTCTAATCTCCTCCAGCTGCTGAAGAATCTGGTGAGCCTCCGGCCGAGCCGACGGCGTGGGATCGACACAATGCAAGGCCAGCTTGAGTGTGTTGAGCAACTCATCACCAATGACCGATGCATCCCTCATCAGCTCCAAGTCGAAAACTTCGTTGGTCCACTCCTCTTTCACGATGGAGGCGACCCACTGGGGTAAATCCATGCCGTTCATCGCCTCCCCTGGAGACTTCCCCGTCAGAAGCTCCAATATGATCACGCCCAGGCTGTACACATCACTCTTGGTGGTGGCTTTCTTCAGCTTCGAAAGCTCTGGCGCTCTGTAGCCCAGGGCTCCCGCTGTCACGATCACATTTGCATTCGCGGCCGCTGTCATCAGCCGAGAGAGGCCGTAGTCAGCGATCTTGACATTTATGTGTTCATCGAGGAGAACGTTGCTGGATGTGAGGTTCCCGTGATTGATGTTAGCGTTGCTGTGAAGGTAGAGCAGCCCCCTCGTCATGCCCTTGGCGATCTTCATCCTCGTCGCCCAATCGATCGGTGTATCAGGGGCACGAGCTGCAAGATATGAACAAGTAGTATGTCATAGCTCATTTACCAAATTAACATCTCCTATCTCCTATTGCATCCGTAGATAAAGATTAAGGGTTTATATAAAGGAAATACATATCCTAACATTTGACAATACTAAAATCCTTACGATTGCCACATGTCGATCATCCATGAATGTAATAGGAGATGTCACGTTAAAAGGCAATAGTAGTACTAACCATGAAGGAAAGTAGCAAGACTCCTTTAGGCATGTAGTCGAACACGAGCAATTTCTCGCCCTTTGGGCCTAAATAGTAAGCTCTGAGAGCTAAAAGATTTGGATGCCTAATCTTGCCTAGTGCATTGACCTCAATCTCGAATTCCCTTTGGCCTTTGGTTATCTTCTCTCTCAATCTCTTGACAGCAACTTGAATGCCATCTTCCATTGTAGCTTTGTACACTGTTCCATAGGTGCTTTTGCCCATGATCTCTGCAGTGGCGCACAAGAGATCATCTGCGCTAAACACCATCGGTCCATCAAAGTGCACGAGCTTCCCTCCCGTCTCTCCGCTCGCTTCGACTTCACCAGCAGTCGGCGGAACACCCTTCTCGGCCGCCGCCCCCGCAGCTGTAGCAGCATTTCCGCCCTCCTAACCATTTTTCTTCTCCTTATCAAGCACCAGAGCAAAATGCAGCAAGTCACTAGCAGGATTATAAGCAGAACCCTGCTGCGATCAGAATGATATCTTTAGTACTCAGTTTCCGACTTCGTTTTTTGAGCGAGGGAGCCGCCGGGGGAGCTTCGGAGGGGGACGGAGCACACGGGGTCGAATTACTGTATCCACAAAGCTCGAGATTGCCCACAAACGCGCTCGAGTCGAACTTCTGGGCAAGCTTTGGTGGAACAGGGCCGGATAGATTGTTATACGAGACATTGAAGAAAACAAGATTCGGCAAATTGCCTACAGAATCGGGGATTTCTCCATTGAAAGCGTTGTGAGACAAACCAAGCTCTCTCAATGAAGATATATTCCCAATTGCAGCAGGGATTTCTCCGCTTAACCGATTGTAACCCAAACTAAGAACTGATAAGTTCTTCAAACCAAACAGACTACCAGGCAAGATCCCAGTAAACAAATTGTGATCAAGCGTCAAAGATTGAAGCTGAAACACATGGCCTCCCCAAGAATCGGGAATGGGGCCAGAGAGATTGTTGTTTCCGAGAGCAAGAAACATGAGCGAGGAAGACCGAGTAAAACTAACTGGGATTGAACCAGACAAGAAATTGTAGCTAACGTTGAGCCTAAAAAGCTTAGTTGAGTTAACTAGAGTAGGCGGCAAAGTTCCCGACAAGGAATTGTTAGCTAAATCAATTGTTTGGAGAAGAGGGCAGAAACCGAGAGAAGCAGGGATTGAACCAGAAAACCTGTTGTTAAACAACTGAAGGCCTCTGAGATTGGGCAAGAACCGCAGCGACGTGGGAATCTGGCCGGCGATGACGTTGTCGTGGAGGCTGAGCTTTCTGAGGGCTTGAAATTGGCCGATTTGTTCGGTGATTCTGCCGCCGAGCCCGCGCCACGGCAGCTGGATGACGATGACCTGGCCTTGGGCGCATTTGATGCCGGCCCAGCCGCCGGAGCAGGCGCCGTAGCCGGTATCATTCCAGCTTCTCAAGAAACCCTTTGGATCGACGAGTTCGTGTTTGAATGCTTGGAGGGCTTGGAAGTCTTCTTGTGTCACAATCACGCCGTCCCAAGCGTCGCTTGAAACTGGCTCAACTGCACACGAAAAGGTGAAAAAAATGACCAAGAAGATTTGAGCCAAGAGTTGTGGCCTCTTCTTCCATTTTTCTTTCTTTCTTCTGTTCTCTTTCTTTCTTCTGTTTTCTTGAAATGGTAGTAATGTCTCCATTACTTCAGAGAGAGAGAGAGAGTGAAAAACAAGAGAGTGGAACAGTGTGTGAAATGGTTTTGTAGTGTGGGAAGAGGTGGAAGCACGTGACTACGTGAGAGAGCGAAAGAGTGTTATTTGTTTATCGAAGGAATCTAAAATGGGTTTTTCTGGGAAGACACGAGGAGTTGTGTCACATAGATTCGGTGGAAGTTCTCTCTCTCTCAATGTTGTAACGGCTAGTATTCCTGAATTTACTTGCATGTAATTTTGTTGCACACATGCCTATAATTTTGGAAACTTGGGAGAATTAATATTATTAATTATTAGTTTGAGAAGAGGCTCCTCTCCTGGCTGGCTCCAACGGCTTTCTTTTCATGTGGGCCCAGTCAACTTTTGGGTCTGGGATTCAAATGAGCCCCCATCTTTGCTTGATGACAGGAATGCCCTTGTGGTTTGTGAAAACATGCCCTGTTTCATAGCAGTATGAGCTATTTGCGTGGCCTTCCAGGAGGTTGTTATCGTCATACAGCTTGTCCTTTTCCGAGGTTTAAAGAATCATAACTAGTAGTATTTTTTTAGTTGAAGGAAACGGACCTTTTCATATCGTACAGCTTGTCTTTTGGTTTAAAGAATCATAACTAATACTCTCTTAATACTCTCTCAATCATCCAAGACGGTCAATTTTTTTCGATGTGGTTATTTAAGAGAATGATATAAAATGATTAAAATGATAATAAGTAGGTAGATCCCACAACTTTTGAAGAGATAATTATTTTCTAAAAAGGAAACAAATCATCTTGAATGAGATAATCCAAAAAAGAATACATGCCATCTTGGGGTGGGACGGATGGAGTATTTTTTTTAGTTGAAGGAAACAAAACTTTTCATAGTGTATTAATGAAAAGGAAAAAAATCATTTTACACTCCAACATTTTTCGTTTTTTATATTCGTTTCCTAACGTAAGTATAATAATAAATCAGATCATAATTTTTCAAATGTATTCACAATAACGTCATGACTCATGACCACCGATTCGGATCAATTTTGCTTAGCTGATATATCAAAGTCCACGTTAATTATAAACGTGGAATAAAAAATTATATAATATCCAAGAATAAAAATAAAAAATAAAATGACGTTGTTTTTTAGATTTATTGCTATCAACTCAAAATTTGTGCATTTTTTTCTTCAGATCTCTCCTTATTTTCCCTCTTAGCCATCTCCTCTTCACCTCCATCTCACTGCTTCCCTGGCCAATTCCTGATGATCCTAAAATTATCAGATGGTATAGTTGGCTGCCAAGTTGGTTTACCAAGCTAAGATCGGCCAAAAGGTTCTCAAAGAGACCCATGGTGAACTTCACCATTAATATTCACCACATGGTATCATCTATCCTGCTAATTGAGATAATGTTTTTCTTCACTTGGACTTCGGCATTTACAAGTCGATATTGGTGGGGCAAGAGCGAGAAAATGGTAACCCTAATTTCACGGCGGATGGAAGCCATTAGACAATGAGGAACGTGTGGTTATGTGAATCGTTGTGTGGTGTAGTGGCACAGGTCTCTGTTTATCCGGAGAGGTTGGACGAGCTCATGCGAAGGTTCTTGCCCGTATATACACCATGCGTGGAAGGAATCTCAAGATTAAAATATTCATGATCCAATTACTAGTCTTGTCCGTCGAATCAGAGAGATTGTTGTGGATCAGAATGAAAGGATTTTGGTTATCAGAAACGTAGTTGGCATTGGATATTAGTGAGGTGATTTTATTTTTTACATTGCTTGGCTTGCTTTTGTGATCAGCAATGCTTTAGAAGGTAGAGAAATTAGTAATTGGATTTGGTGTTGGCCATGAATGTATGGCGAATTTAGCTTTGTGTAAGAAGACAGAGGATGAGAGAAGATAAGGTAAAGAGGGAAGAGAGAAGATAAGGTAATGAGGAACAACATCGTTTAATTTTTTTCTTGGATATTATATAATTTTTTATTCCACGTGTGTATTAACGTGGACTTCTGATATGCCAACTAGGTAAAATTGGCCCGAATTCGCTAGTCAGGACATTATTGTGAACTCATTTGAAAGGTTATAATCTGATATATTATTATACTTACGTTGGGACACGGATGTAAAAAAGTCGCAAACGTTGAAGTGTTAAATAGTATTTTCCTAATGAAAATGACAGCCCTTTCCGTAGATCAAAGTATTTTAATATTGAGGTAGTTTTGTTCTAAATGCTGCGTTAGAGCACTCACTGTGGTGAATATGGATGTAGCATCATGAGTGTTTATTGTCATATCCAAGCACTAATGCCATCTAAATTACTTTTCTAATTAATTTCCTCCTCTTATTTACAATGCCTATCTTTATTTTTGGATTATTCTATTATAAATATCTTATTCTATTTTAAAAATAATTATCTCTTCAAAAGTGTAGACCACATTCACTTTTCATACCTTTAATTACTTTATACTCTTCTTATGAATATTTGTGCCCAAAAGAAATACGGCTTTTAAATGAGATGAATGGAGTATTTATCAACATTCCACTGTCCATAGATTTGCTTTTCTTAGTGTACGTGTGTTGGCCTAGTGGTGAAGTGATTAATATCCGAGTTCAAAGGTCTCTGATTCGAGTCCACCGTGACGCGACATTTAAATTTTTGTATTAAATTCACCAAAAAAGATTTGCTTTTCCTACAGATTTTATATAATTATTATTTATATTAATATTTAATTTAAATAAAAATTAATTTTATTATTAATGGTTATTAATTTTATAAAATATCCTATAGTTAAAAGATATTAAAATAAGTTATGCTACTTTTTAGTTGCTCGCAAAAGTACAAATTTCAATTGCTTAGTTGTGTGTTTTCTCAAGTAGTATTTCATTAAAAAATCTTAATAAAACTATTAAGTCGTCTTCATTGAAAAGCTTAACAAAACTAGTAAGCGTGTAACTTACAGAAAGTAAAGCATCCTAACTATTCTAAACAGGAAAAACATACGAAGTATTACATATAAACATGGTATAAAGAAGGTCTAGGGCTTCGGTTCTTCTACTCAACAAGTCAAATAACAAATAAATTATCCCACGAGTTTAGTTCGATTGGTTGGAATTACAGATTTGGAGCAATGATCAATCATCGAATTTTAACAGATTCTGATGTGAGAGTTTCATCATCTTTGGGTGACTTTCATGAGTCTTGGATAAATTCTTTATATCTTCTTAACCGTCGAGTCATCGTGATTTAATTCTTCATATTTTCATGGAGTTAGTATGTGGGATTCCCAGAAGAAGAGCTTTCCTTTTTTAGAATAAATAAATAGCAATACACAATCAATCAATTTACGCAACCATCTTTAACTTTCCCTAAATCATCCGCCATTTGGAAGCTCTTAAAGGTTGACTGCCACAAAGATGATGTGTGGTTGTTTCCAATTCCTTTCTAATTATAGTGCGTTATTCATTTTTAAAAAATTAATAAAATATATTGATAAAACATATTTATAAAATTTTATATTTCTAGGAGTCTGGTATTTTTAAAATTACTTTAGATAGATAAAAATAATATATATTAATCTATTATTTATTTTGAGATTATAATTTTGGAATATCCCAAAAACCTTGATAATTTCTATCATTTTAGCTAAATTTAACTTGATTCATATCCTATTGAAAAAATAATATTAAAAAAATCATAATAATGAGAATAAATTTATTCAATCATGTATCATATCAATCATGAAAAAGAAATGCTCCCTTAATCAGGGATCGATGCAAGTCCTGGCATGACTACGCCATCATCGGGTAAGAAATTTTATTTTTAGTCGACTTAGTTATCATTTTGATATTTTGTAATTTTGCATCCTACTTATTTATACTTTTGTCTTCTATTTATTTATATTATAGTGATTCTCTCTCTTTGACTTTCCACCCAAAACTTAAAATATCCTACTTGATATTCCTCTCAAGAAACTCACGAGATTTTTAATTTCATTGTCTTCTTCACACTTCTCACCCTCACAACTATTAATTATATTCTCAAAATTCAAGAAAAAAAACACACACACAAGATTCCATATTGAAGAAATATACTAATATTTAAGACTAACCCATCACTATTAGTTTGCCGTCTTTTTTAGAAAGCTCTTATTTTATATAGTTTACCATTTCTAATTTATACTATTTATATTTCAATTTGTGTTGTTTGTGTTTGTAATTTCAAATGATATTATTCAACAATGTTGTTGTCTTTGTTAGATGGAATAGATGAAAAAATTTAGTGATTTCATTTATATGATTAATAGGGTTTATAAAGAAGTGTTAATGGACATAAATACCAACAATCATAACATACCTACTCAATTTACCCACAAATATAAATTTGCTATCAAAACTAACCTTTAGATAAAAACACCCTTGAATATGCGTGAATGTTTGGAAGAATTATACCTCACTGTCTAAGAAACATGTCAAAATCCAAAAAAGAAAGCAGGTCATGTCAGTTTTGTGGGAATCTTGACCACTTTTAAATTAAAAATAACTAGCAGAATACATAATTCATTATATGTAATTATATTTAACGTAAAAATAAATTTATAATAATAATTTAAGGTAAAAAAATATAAAATTTGCAATTTGGATAAAAAAAATTAACTTATAATGAATTACATGGAAAGTCGTCGTCAAACTTTTTATTCTCTGTTTAGCCGCCGATTAGTATTAAAAGGCGGTTAATTGCTCTTCTTATATATATATACTACTTTATAATCCGTCGAGTTTCGAGGGGGAATCATTTTACATTATAAGTTATAAATATGAACCTAAAATTCCACTTGGGTATGCAGGTTGATGGTTATATGAATTTAGAATTTATATACCTAAAATGTCTCAAACTTATTTAAAAATTAGTTTTACTGCTCGTTTTTGTCTCAAATCCGTATATTTTAAAACCCACTGATTTTACTACTCGTTTTCGTAAATATCATTTTATTTAAATATCTAATCGATGGAGTCTCCTTTTTTATGTACAATTTAAAACTTAAAAGAAAAATAGAAATGAAAAATGAAATTATGCACTTTGTAACTAAGAAAATTTGAAAATACTAAATAATTTAAAATTAGAATATATAAGTTAACAATACATAAAATGTGTATTTAAATTAAACAAAAATAAAGAATGTAGGAGATGCCATATAGGTAAATGAATTAAGATGGTGCCTCCAATATGCAATCGCAGATATAAATGTATATACTTGTAGTTGTTCTAAATCGAATTAAAAAGTTATTTCACTACTCATTTCGTCTCAAATCCATATAAAAATACCCTGCTAATTACTCAAACATTTTTTAAATGTACAAATGTGACGTCGATACACTAATTGATTATCTCTCTCAATTAAAACATGGACATTATAAGTAAATATTAATAATAAGTAAACAAAAGATTAAAAAATAGAAAAAATACCACTTAGGAATGTTGATTAATGTTTCAACCTATTTAGAATTTATATACTTTTAATTGTCTCAAATCCATGCAGTTAAAAAATAATTTTACTATATGTTCTAATCCCAAACCCATGTATATACATTACCGTTCTCAAACTCGATTTAAAAGTAATTTTTACTACGTGTTATCTTCTCAAACACCATATTGTAATACCCGCTAATTACTCGATCTCTTTTAGATTTTTGAATACAATTTACTACAATATATGTCTCAATAAAAAAGCCTAACATGGCTTAGAAAATATTCGAACAAAAGATTAAAAAGTCATCACCGCAACAGAGTTGGTAAGTTTTCTCTCTATCCAATAAATTGGGGTTCAGAGCATCCGAGTGCATGAGTGTATGGTTATGTGTGAGTTGTAATTCTAAAAAAAGATTAAAAAATGGAAAATTCCACTTAGGCATGTCATTTAATATAATGTTGATTCATTTCAATTTATGTACTTGTACATGTCCAAAATCCATTTAAAAATAATTTTATTACTCGTTTCAGTCTCAAATATGTATATTATTACTTACTAATTATCCAAAAACGTAAATGCCCTTTTATTTAGGTCTTCAATCAATGAAGTTTAGATGAAAAGCGACGCGAGATTGAAATTTTTAATAAAAGGGAATGAAAATAACTAATGAAATTCATAATAGATATATACTCAAACAAAGAATTGATATATTATGAAAATATGGCAGCGGTAGAAACATGCATGATCACCAAATGTTGAATTGCTTATATTGTTAATTCAATTCTTGGGTAAATTCAAACTGAAACTAAAAGATTTTGGGTAAACAAATTCATTAGTCAGTTAATAATCATACATCGCTTCTAGATCGTCTTGCCATCAAAAATGAGGAAAAAAATGATGACATAGAATAATTAGTCATGTACTCGTAACCCATATGATACTGTCAAAAAAGTAATCAGATGTAACATAAATAATCTAATTAAGGTAATCAATTTATAGCAATAATCTAATTAAGGTAAATTGGAATGATTGTAATATAACATAATTATTAGATTTAAAAATATTGAATTAAATAGGTATAAATCGAGAATTTAAAAAAATAAGATTGAAGAAATATGAGAATGTCAAATATGATCAAATGATGATGTTGCAATATTCTTCCATAATCGTATTATATATAGATTTTATTTAATTAAATGTGGTAGGTAAATGATGTGAAATCATTTAGTCGCCTTGGGACATTGCCCACCGGCTAGTCGCCTATGAGAATTCAAAGTCGCACAATATTTTTGTTTAGTCCTCGGTTCACGTATGAGCTTGATTCATGATCCATTTTCTCTCACGGACTTCTATCGAGTTATACTAACTAAAAACCTCACTAGCTACCATCACACGAGCTGTAGCAGCCCTCTAATCCTAAGGACGGATTAATGAAACATGAAAGATAATTAATCATAGAATTGTGGGACTAAATTCAAGTAAACTAAGAAGCTTCAACCATTATATACAAGATATACATAATTTACATATGGAGAGACCCTCTGATTCTTAACACGAGAATTCAAATGATCTAAAGGTAATCAATCATCGACATCAAAAGCTAACTTATTGTTCTATTGCGTGAAAGCATGTGAATACACATATGACGATGTGTAGTCAAGTTTCTATCATATCATTGTCAAAAGGGGTTTAGGCGCTCAACACACCTCCATCCATCATTTGCTCAACTGCACATTTAAAACAAACATGCGGTGAGTACAAGAATGCACTCGGTGGACTTATGCCAAAATATTTTATCATCTTTAAATTACACGCCCATCATGGTAAGACACAAGAGGTTTCTTTGAAATGCATTGTGCTTACTAAAACATTTCATCATTTTCATAAAGTGTTAATATATGTAAGTAGCCAAAAAAAAATAGGAATAAGAGTTTTATAGCCATTTTGGCTTAAAAAGACCAAAATATCCCTGGAAAAATTTAAAAAAAAAGCGGATATACTCTCTCTCTCTCTCACTCACTCTCTCTCTCTCTCTCTCGACTCACTCACTCACCGAACTCACCTTTCTCTCGCTCACTCTCTCTCCTCTCACTCACTCTCTCTCTCTCGACTCACTCTCTCTCTCACGACTCACTCGACTCTCTCACCGTAAAACGAAACCCACAACCCACGAAAAACCCACGACTCACTCCCGGAAAACCCACGACCCACGACTCACGACACACTCTCACGACTCACGCAAAACAACAACATGAGTGATACGGATACGGATCTGATCCACGGTACTCCGGATGCGGCCGAGCAAGCGGCGGCGAAGAGAAACTCCTCCACGGCGGAAGAAGCTTCTACGCCGGAGCCGTCGCCGCCGCGCACGCAAGCACGCCGTCGACCTTCTGCTTCGGGTCGACGAACTTCCGGCACCGATTTAGGAGCACCACAGCCTCCGGTGAGTAATCGTGCATTTAAAATTGGTTTGTAATATGTACACGATAGTTTTCATGTGTGACACGATAATTTTCATGTATGACACGATAGTGATGAAATTTCGATAGTTTGTGTGTTTAGAAACTTATAAATTAAAATCAGATTGCTATGTTGTTGAAATTCTGTTAAAATTAGATTGGTTCGTAAAGACACGGTTCTACCGTGTACTGAAGATCTATACACGTAGCACGTGTCACGACCAACCGTGCGGTTGTTACAGACACTGGCGCTAACCGTGTCTGATCTTGATACACGTTAGCACCGTCTTGAAGAACCGCACACGATCAAAGGCACTAGCACCGTGTACGATTTGAATCGTGTATTACTGTTGTTAGAACTTCGTTTAGTGTATCTTGATTAATCTTGTGCATTTACAACCTCGTTATAGGTGGTTACGACCGCATATGCAAGTACTACGCGGACGATCAACCAATACATCCGAATTGATGTATTAGCCGAGTGAGGACATGTCAGAGCGGCGGATGTATCGACGTATTTAGACAGAGCCGCTTGGGCATCTTCTTCATCTCGGAGAGGAAAGCGCTAATAATGCGCCGCACAATCGATGGCCCGACAGTTGTGGATCCTAGTTTCGGAGTTCGAGATTTGGTTTCACGTTTGTGGAACCGATATCGATTTGGGATGATTGAGTTTGCCTCGGTCTCCGGATTGCGCTTTGGGCCGTCTTCCTTTGATCCGAACTTGAGGCACGAGATTCCACGACCGGCATGTTCCATAGGTTGTTTGGTCGGAGGACTACTATTTCGAGCTCATGCACCGATTCATCAAACAACGGTGGGTGATGATGCCGCACTACTTGAAGGCGGCTTTCATATTAGTAGCTTACCTCATCGTCCTTTGCGCGATAGGGAAGCCATCGAGCCATGGGTTTGGGCGTTGGTGAGGATTTTGATATGTGGCGTAGTTTTCCTTGGGGCTCCTATTCATTCCGTGTCCTCATCACGGGATTGATGTGCTCAAGAGGCACCCGGCGAGGTGGCGCTTCGAGGAAGACGTACCATTTCTATGGTCTGTTTGGGCCTTACAGATTTGGTCGTATGAGGCCATCCCGACTTAGGGCGTATGTGTGGATGCCGAGGGCGGTGAGATACGGATTCGAGATGCTTGATGTGGACTACATGGAAGTCCTCACCCAAGATATCTTGGATTTTTGACGACGTAATTTTAATCTCATGTTTAGTATTTGCTATATATTTATTAAATACATTATAATCAATAATGTGTATGTGTTTTTGTAGCGTTTATGTCATCGTCTTTGGAGCCGCCGAGACCGAGTTGTGAGGCATACTACTTGAGCCTATACGAGGCGATCCGATGGCTATTCGGTTTGTGCTGCGGGACGGCATGCCGAGGCGCATGACGAGCTGCGCACAGCCACAAAGAGTGCTGTGCGTGAGAGTGCCCGCGGTGGCGTGCAGAGCATGTCCCGATCATGCGGCGAGTGGCGGCGGTGGGAAGTCGAAGTGCGGAGATACATCTCGGGTTTTGAGCCGAGTCGACCGGCGCATCTCGATCGCGATCGAGCGTCGTGAACATGAGGCGCGAGCGGACCACGTGTCTGCGAACACGCCAGAGTGTTCGACTGACGAGGCCTCCATTGCTGCTGTGATCGAGATCGTCCGTCGTGCCATTGTGGACGACGATTCGGAGAGGGCCTCGTAGCTCGAGTGGCTCAACGTGTGTTCGGCGGTTGACGGATTTCTTGGCGCGGATCTTGAGACGTAGATCTCGTACCCTATATCTGCACGTGGGAGCTACGCCGCTATTGAGCATATCGGTCGGAGGGCTCGGTCTCCCAAAGATGAGGAGGGGCCGCACTAGCCACCGATGATCCGCTACGGCGGGTCGATCCGGAGGAGTGCCCCACATTAGCCACCAATGATCCGCTTCACGGCGGTCGATCCGAGAGGTGCCTCACATTAGCCACCGACGATCCGCTTCACGGCGGTCGATCGAGAGAGGGCCCAAGATTAGCCACCGACGATCGGGTCGTCGAGTCTAGTCACGCCACCACGGAGATCGGCTCGAGCCATCGTGCACGAGGTGATGGATCGTCGATGGTGGGATCTTTGCATTGGAGACCCCACATGCAGCTCCGTGAGTATGGTACCCACGGTAGCGACCAAGGGCCTTCGAGGTCTTTAGGCAGGCGGGCCCAAATGTTTTTGTCGTGGCTCATTTGAATCAGCATGTCATGACTCAAGCACTGTTCGATCATATCACCGACCCAGATTCTGAGTTCACGGGCAAGGTACTTTATTACAACATTTATTCAAATTTTGTTTATATATTTATAATTCAATTAATGGTGTTCTTTTTTTATGTGTGTTAGATTATGGAGTTGTTCACTTTGTACATACATTGGAAAATAATCAACCCACATCGTCCTGACAATGTATTATTGCCCACGATCAATGAAGCTCGATGCATTGTAGCACCGATTGGATTTTATGTAAGTTTGAAATGTCCTTAAATTATTCCAACATAGATAGCTTTAGCTTTATATGGGTATAAATTATTCCTGACTAAATTTATTCATTTATGCGAAGAAGCGCTTTTGCGTGAGTTCACCCGCTTCATCCAGATGATCCTATGGGCTATAATGTGGTATCAAAGACCACATATCCACGATGGCAAGTGCCATGACTTGTTAGCGATGGTACGAGGAAGCGATGCGAGCATAGCGGACCGTGGTTGTCTTGACACTGGTAAATTTATTACCTCATTTCTATTTTTTCTATCCAATTGAATGTAAACTTTAAAATTATCAATGTTGCGACTACTAGCCATCTCAGAACGCCGGGCAATCATCGGGTCACAGTTCGCATATCTACTATTGCGTGGACTCTTGAGGTGTACGACTCGTTGTCGTACAACCCTGACTCTCAGGCGTTGAGACGTTACGAGATGTTGCCCATTATTCGGCTTTTCCCTCGACTGATGAGGGTAGCTGGATTTTGGAACAACAATCCATTGAGGACGCCACACAATGAGCATCGACATTGGCGGAGGTGCCCCATGATCGGCGATGCAGCGAAACACTCGGTGAGTTGCGGTGTCTTTGCATGCCTCTATATGTATCGCCTCATCACGGTATACCTCGGAGGTTACATCACAGTCGGTGTTACATACAGATTCAGCGTACAGCGATAGCTCGTAGGATATGGACATTGTCTCGTTTTTGATTAGTTTCCTTGACTTTTTTATATTTATAACGGATATTGTAGAATTTTTATCTGTGTTAGTGATATTTTTGTTTGTATTGGAGGCTGTGACCTCTATGTATATGTTGTGGAGGTTTTGACCTCTTTGGCTATTGCTTGTTGTTGGCTATTTGCTGAGTGCAGGTTGGCTTATCCATATTTTAGAGGTTATGCTGCCCGTTTTTTTACATGTATATATAGTTTGTAAGTTTAATAGTTTTGTCGAATTTTCAATTAACCGAATAGGGGGATTGAATTGGATTCAATTAACCGAATTTGCAATTAACCGAATTTATTGGATTAGGGGGATTGCACGGGCGTGTACGGGCGTGCACGGGCATTGTTGGCTATTTGCTGAGTGCACGTCGTGCACGATCGTGCACGCGTGTACCCTCGTGCACGCGCGTGTACCCTCGTGCATGAGGGTACACACGTGCACGATCGTGCACGCCGTGCACGACGGCAGTGTACCGTGCACGCATCGTGCACTCCCGTGTACCCCGTGCACGCCTGTACCCCGTGCGCGCGTGTACCCTCGTGAATCCAATTGAACCAACAAAAACCAACATAATCCAACAAAACCAACAACAATCCAACCGAATCCCCTAATTCAACAAAACCAACATAATCCAACAAAACCAACAATATTCAACAAAATCCAACATAATCCAACAAAACCAACAATATTCAACCAAATCCAACATAATTCAACAAAATCCAAAACAACGAATATCATCGCATATAACAAATATCCTTATTCACGAGGCCGTTGAGGACACAAATTCTTTGATGCTCTTCACTTGACAAATACTACATTTTTCCTACGTCGTGTCCTTTCCACACATGTTTCATCACTAATGGCAATAAATGTTGTGCATGGCGTTTGTTGTGGCCTTGACCGCAACAGCGTGTGCATATTTGACGACGCGATCTTGACGAACCCTCAACAACCGATTGCATCCTACTCAATCTAGGGCGCCCACCGACGTGTGATGATTGGAGGTCGAATAATGTAAGTCGATGCGTAGTCCGTACAATCCATGCACCGGATGTGATATGATGCAATTCGATAAGAATAAGTCACCGCAAAAAAGCATCGTTGATAATATCGAGCCACAAAGTCGGTGACTTGTAAACCAAAGACGCCTAAAAAAAAGAAATTAATCACAAAATAAATTAACCACAACATATGAGTTGGACTTGACGTTTAGATAAATACCGTACCTAATAGCGACAAGCGTGACAACAAGGATCTCGTCCAAATCGAACTCACGACATTCACATGTCCCATTCTCGCAAATCAACCACGATGATGTGTTTTCCTCTTCGACTTTAAACATGTGTGTCGTCGTTGAGCGAACAACCAAGCGACGCCTTTTCGACAGAGGCATGTAGCTCGACGAGGCTACTTGATCAACTCACCGACCTTGCATTGCACTAGCTCGTCGTCGTCAAACCATTTCTCCGTAATAGATCGAAAAGTCTCAAGCAACGAGCAAGCGGTGAGCGCCGAGCCCACAACAACCGACTATTGAAACTCTCGCGCGATTCAAGTCATGAAACTATATCGTCAGACAGACACTTCAACCTAGACCACCTTTGCTTGCCAATGGAAAGTAGATGATGGTGGGTCATCGGTTTTAGAACATCCACAGAGAAAAAATCTCCAAATCCTCGATCGATGGCATATGCGGTGACTTGATAATCAGACAAACATGCGATCCAAATCGCACCATATTCTTTGCAAATGGTAAAAGCACAACACATGCGCGACGCTCGGATACACGGACTCCACGCTTTTTGATGCCCTTATGTTGATCGACACAACTAAGAGATCATCGGGATGACCAATGCACTAACGCAATGAGATAAAACCAAGTCCATGACTCTTCATCCTCAATCGGACCTAACCCAATAGAAATCGGAAGATTCCTTCATTTCCATCCTTCGTAATAATGACAAAACAAATTCCTTTGTTCTTTCCTTAAGACGAGTCCGTCTACAACGACGACCGGCCGTAGGTAATGCTTGAAAGCATACAAACACCGCCCAAGAGTAAGAAACAAATATCGAAATTCGCCATCATGAGCCGTCTCAATATCATATAGTGTCCCGGTTTAATTCTCTCAACAGATGCAAATATGATGGAAGCGATTGATAGGACCGTCGAAATCGCCATATGTCATCTCTATAGCGACGTTTCTTACTCGGAGAGCAAAGCTGTAATCCATCTCAATGCCAAATTGTCGATGCATCTCTCCAATCATCTCTTTCGGCTTCAGTACCACACCTTCATCGACCAATTTCCGTGCAAAATACTTGCCAACAATCTTAGCAGGCACCTGTCGTGGAGCAGTGCGATTCAAATCCAAGTGACAAGTATGACTGTTGTTCAACTTAATTACTCTCCATATCGTTGCCCTCTGGACGGCTCGTAGCTTAAAAGGACAACCGTTGCCATGCTTGCAAACATACCCCAAACGTGTTTTACTTGACCGATCGACCACGTACTCTACATGATTCTCCAAGTGGTACAATCCCACGGCTATCGCCAAGTCATCTTTCGTCTTAAATATCGAATCAACGCATAATTGGTCGGTATGGGGTCCACAAGGTTCGACCCAATCTAATGGCAATGCACTGTCACAATCAAGTAATGGAATAACCCAGTTGCGTAACTCATGCGTCAGATCATCATCTACGGTTCGTGAAGTTGTAGCATGAGCCTCACCATCATGTCATTGCTCGTAGTGAAGTCATACCGTCCGATAACCTTATCAAGATGTCCCGGTTGTCGAATCCAAGCACCAAATTCAGAGCCAATGAATCAAATATATCTCTACGTCGGTTCGTGTCTTCCTCTTCATCTCGAATACACCAGCTCGCCTTCCTCCTCATTCAAGACAACGGCTCATCTTCGTGTATAGTCGAACCAAGACATCTTGCATTAGACTCGGGCAAGATCGTAGATCGTTGTGAACCATATAATACCGGTGTCTCTGTGTGTACCGTGGTTGCGGCGCTTGCCTTTTCAATCACATACACAATCGATCATCCTTTGTTCCACAATCAATCGGAACAAATCGATTATCGGCCAACGATATTTTATTCTTCTTCCATCACTAGCGCGTCGATAGAAAAGCATATAATCCGATCCATCATTGTTGCCTACTTGCTCATGAATCTCTTAGCAAATTAGCACGTGAAATTTGTTCTGACCATGTATACGAGAACCTCGTCGCCGCCTATATACTCGCTCATCCCCAACTACCACCATGACGTATAATAAGACGTTGCAAGACATCTGCTGCAAAATAAGATATAAAAGATAACATCATATACATAGGATGCACGGCCATGCACGGTCAGACACGGATGCACGGCCTTGCACGACCGCGCACGGATGCACGGCCATGCACGATGCGGCACCGTGCACAACATGCATCTGGCCGCGTACCGCGTGCGGCCGTGCACGATCTGCATGCAAAGGCACGGACCATACACGCTTATAAGCGCGTGCACGATCGTGCTTTGTGCGGACCGCACGCAGTTCCGCGACCGCTGCGGCTTATAAACCCGCATCGATGAATTTTATGCACGGTTTGAAATTCATCTCGTGCACGATAGAGCCGTGTCGTATACCTGCTCGATGTTAGCATCTCATATTTTTAAATTTAACTTATTAAATGATCCTAAATATTAAATTAATCACTTTATTAACATAAAATCAACACAAATGACATATGTGATGCATTGATACTTCTACCGTACAACCGTACTCAAGAACGCATTTTGTTTTCTTCAAACATGAAATTTATCATTCCAAAGAACATAAAAGTATTAAAAACATATTTACTGTTGTAAATCATCAACCGTGTACTCGATAACACGTAAAAAAATTCAATACGGATTTAATTTACCTTAATCCAGCTAGCAATGCTCGATTTCCACTGTTTGATTGAAAAAAACGCAGGTAACAATTTCTTCTATTAATTATTTTCGCCTCTCTTCCTCTCTTTGAAATTGTAATGTTACAAATGAATTCGTTTGTGATTTGAATTCAATGTCTACCTGCGTTTTTTTCAAATTAATGTTTACCAACCTTTTTTTTACAATTAATGTTTACCAACTTTAATTTAATTCCATTCAATTTTGTGGCAGAGAAAGCATTCAATTTGGCAAATTCCTTTATTCTTTTCGGCAGAGAGAGAGAGAGAGAGATGAGAGGATCCAATATAATTTAGGCAGAGAGAGAGAGAGGAGAGAGAGAGAGATATTAACAATTATTTTCGGCAGAGAGAGAGAGGAGATAGGAGAGTTATTATTTTAAATGGTGGGCCCAGGGACAATTTTATCTTTTAAGCCAAAATGGCTATAAACTCATGTTTTATGAGTGTGGATATAAAATTTCTCCCACTATTTCTTTTAGTTACTTATAAAGTTCCCTTTCATAAATCATCGCCACAAGCATTTTCCTCAGTATGTATGATCCATATGCCTTTCCTTTCATCATAACATCATCATTAACGCCGTAGCGAGGCCTCCTTCTACATCGTTGTGACCGCCGTGCATTGTCCTTACATTTTTCAAATACCATTATTGTGTACACGTTAATCCTAACTGTATAATCCTTCCCATAGGATCCGATTCGATTTCATTCATAAGTTGGTAGCGAACCAACACATTCATCAACATTCATGGATAGGATACATACATAAAACATAAACATTTTGGGCGATAATTAAATAAATCATTTCATCATCATTTCTTGTAAATAAGCATCGTAAGTAAATCATTTGATAAACATTTTATCTTTTTGAGTATAGTAAAGCCCACCTGAACTGTAGACTTTCTTAATCGATTTCTTTCTTCGTCAATTGGTCACGTCCGCGTCTCACCTTTACGTAAAAATTATTGTAGTACGTCGGTCACGTATTTCGAGATTTTCAAAGTTTAATAAACTTTGATAACTTTCTAATATAATGCTTCGCATCCCTTAACTAAAAATAGTACGTCGTTTCATCGCATATCTTAACTAACAACTTCTCGTACTTTGATAGAGACGTAATATAATCTACGGTCTCATATTAACCATTTAGGTTAAACGTTGAACTCATACCAACGTCTTTCGATAAAATGATTTCAATTATGAAATCTTTTCTCTCAAAAGAGATATCCTTTATAAATTTAATACGTTTTACACGTATTAGTGTATTTATTCAACGTATTTCATACGTTTAGTCTTAAGTCAACGATTTTGACTTTTCTTAACATATTTTTCGAATTATTCACGTATTTGTTAACCAATTTCCATATAAATCGATTTTCAATCGATTTCTTATCAAAGAACCTTAATTCTCGATTTTTCACGTTAATCAATAAACATGATTAATACTTTACTTTAATATCACCTAACTTATACATTACATATTATTTTTCACAACTAACGTTATTTAACATAACGTTTCGCCATAAACATAGTATACTATGTTTATAAAATCCCATAAATTCTTAATAGGTCTAAAATATATTCTAATCATATAATATATGATTTTTCTTGAATAAATGAATTTAAAACCCTTAGTCTCCATTCTTAATAACTCTCGGCCCTTATACAATTAATTCTCAAACTTCTTCCAAAATTCTTCTAAATTCATATAATACACTATATTATCATAGGATCCATAATATGTATTAATATTAGCTATAGGAAAATTGGACATCATTATTCCATCACTATAGCCTTCGCCATCATACTTTAATATAGCAAACATTTTTCTAAAATTCTAATTAAATTCCACAACACCTATACATTATCATATATTACTATTACATCATAATATTCAACATCTACAACTTATTTATCAACATACCAATCTTATACCTCTCAAATTTCCAACAAATGAACAATTTATTTTCAAAAAAATCTAATAAATTCATGTAGTGCTAAATCAAGGCTCTAGATCAATAATATGCTATAATATCAGTTAAACATAATTTGTACATTAACATATAATTTCTCAAGATTTTCGGTAATTATAAAACAATTGCATATGATTTCCCAAAAAATTCCAAATAATCACTATAAGCTTAACTATCATCATAGATCACTAATCCATCAACATTTGGACATTAAGAACTTTCGAGCATTACTATTAAATCATAGCATGCTTAAACTTTTAATTAAAACAATACATATGCTTAATCTTAGCATAATAAACAATATCAACAAATAACAAAACATGCTAGCAATATTTCTATCATTTATTAACATAGCATGTATATTAAAATCTAACGGTTGGAAATCGAAAATCTTAACGTATAATTAAAGCTTGTTCGATTCCTAACCTTTTAACCGGCTTTGATTTAGTGCAAGGATTTTTTTTTATCAAGGTGTGGGTGAAATAAAATGAAGAACACTTTCCTTTTTCTCTCTCAAAAGCTTACGGTAATATGGTGGTTTTGGGAATGAGAAGGATGCTTTGATTCTTTTTAAAAGCCATCACTTATTACCTCTCAATGCTCACGGCAGTGAGTGTAGAAAAAAGTGATTGTTTTATTTTAAAAGTCTATCACTTAATACACTTAAAGGAATAAAACAAATAATACTCCAATTCATGCCATGCACTCTCGGCTATCTTGATTCACAAAAGGATGAGTTTTAATATTCTTCTTTTCTTTATTTAGTCAACAATGTCAAGCTACACAATTAATTCACGACATATCCTTTTGGTGACTCACTAAAGTAATACATCACTTACACATAAGTAACTACACTTACACAATTTTGAAAGAAACAAAAATAATCCTACACTTTGGTATCACAATTGCCGTCGGTTCTCTCTCTTAAACACCAAGGGAGAAGCTTTTTATTTTGTCTCATACAAGATACATGATATCTACACACTACCAAATGTAATCAAAAGAGTTTCAATAAATCTTCCAACCTCAATTGAAACCACTTACACGGCTATTTCATTGCCAACACACAAAGGAGTTCTAAAATTTCTTTCAACCTTTCTTGTTCAACAATATCATGCTTCACAATTAATTTCATCATCAACTAATTAAAGGAACAAAATTCTCACTTTTGTTCATAGCATTCACGTCGGCAATCTCAAAGCCATAAGGATGAGTCTTTTATTTTCTTGTTTCTTGTGTACAAATATCCTACTACACATTTATAATGCAACATGATGGGAGGATAGCAAAAGTTTCAATTCATGTATTCCTACATGAACAACTCACGGCACTTTCACTAAAATTGTCAAACATTTTCTTTCCTTGCAATTTAATAGTTATATAACATAATATATGTCTTAGATGATAAATTATATCATAGGAAAAATAATTAGAATGATTCATGTGTCAAAACCCTAATTTTCAAAATGAGGGTTTTCGAAAATTACACATCCCATAATTATTCCTTAATTCTCTAGCATTGTTTTAATGCTAATTAATACTCTAATTACATAAAATAATCATAGGAATTTAAATATTATAATTCCTTGATCATTAGACTTATTTTTCTAATCGTCTCTAAACGTTGACGTTCAAAACGTCTCAAAACGTTCATAACCGAACCATCTCAAAATGGTCGTAATAAAGTCGTAATCACTTTATTAATTCATTTCATTAATAATGAAATGTAATTCTAAGCTTCGTCACTTAGAAAAATTCACGTAATATTAACTTTCGATATTCAATCGACGTTAAAATATTACTGCCGAAAGAATTTTATAAATATTTTCCTTGATTCACTAATCATTAGTGAATATGATATAAGAATTCATTATATCATAAATAATCGAAATCCATCTTCGATAAGTTACTAATTCGATTATCGAGACGAAACCCTAATTTACGATTTTTATTATCGTAATTAAGCTTTAAATCTTGGTATTACACGAGCCTCCAAACATATTCACAACAGTTAGCCATGGTGAGAATTCAAACTCATGCAATCTTTTGTTTCGCTCTATTCTACCTTGTCCGACTCGATTTACGATCCTTTTACATCCACATACTCATATCGAGATATACTAACTAAAACCTCACAAGCCATCACCACAATAGCTTCCGAATAGACTAGCTTCATTACCTACCAAGGAGAATTCAAACTCGCACAATCTTTTGTTTCGTAATGTTTACCTCGCTCAAGATCGATTTACAATCCGCTTGAACCCATAGACTCTATCGAGCTATACTAACTACAAACCCCATTGGTAGTCGTTATACTAGCCTCTGAGACGGACTAGCCACCATTGCCCACCTATGAGAATTCAAACTCGTGCAATCTTTTTGTTTCACACAGTTCTACCTCGTCCAAGCTCGAATTTACGATCCGTTTGCACCCATAGACTCCTATAAAGCTATACTAATTAGTCTGTGGGTGCAAATGGATTTTATATCTAAGCTCGGATGAGGTAGTATGGGGAGAGTGTGAGACAGATGGTTAGCCGGCCCTATTTTATACATAATAACTTCAAAAATTGGTGAAAAAAATGAACACTGAAAAGCGGAAAAACACTGAAAACTAAAAAAAAATATGTAGGACATGTAAGAAATTGTCTTGAACTACTAAATTGATTAAGACATTAGGGTTGATTTTGTATATTAAGAGTAGCAAACTTAAGTATTGGGATAGAAAGAGTATACACTTTATCATTGTGGGTATATTAAAGGCATGTTTATTGCTGAACAAAGGGGGATAAGCCATGGAATCTTGGGAATGCAGCTATATTTCAAGATATAGGAAGTGAAGTGTATTTGATGGTTTCACTACATTTTTAGAATATTTTTAATTTACTTATTATTATTGCAATAGGTTTTCAATGGGTAAGATAGGAATTGAATCGTCCTTATCAAAAAGTAGTATCCGAGCAGATCTTGGTTTTTCTAATTTTGAGCTTCTTCATAGTATTGAAGATTAAATTATAAATATTTAAGAATCAAAATTCAACCTGATTCATTTACTATTATTCAAAAAAATTCTATTAGAATTATCAATGTAATGTCGCCTGTTCAATTTTAAAATCTGGCCCCTGCCCATGCTTTTAATGTTTATTTTTTAGATCCTTGTACTTTTTGCTAGGTCCTACGCTTATATTTGAACTAAATAGCTCCCTATGCTATTTTTTTTTCTCTAAGTCCCTACACTACTATATCTCATTTCGAGAGTGATGAGAAATATGATTTTTACGTGTTCCCATAGATCTATCTTAGATATTTAATTCATCATACATTGATTATATTCCTCGTATGCTTTTATATAACTAATTGCAATACATAGGGGTTTTCTCGTGGTTACCTGTGAATTTTTTGCATAACTTATCAATAATCGCTCCAAACTTTGATCTTCCGGATCAGATCTCTGATACCGATCTCCAATACTAAATGAGAGTAATATATGGAGAACACCAAAATTCTTTCCTAGCTTTGGTCTGTGATTTACTAAAATCACAACCGGGAGGAGATGGATGATCCGATTTTCTCATAACTTGTATTTATAATGCTCTACGTAGAATCCTATTATGATAGGACTATAGCACATCTAATAAATACAACAACTATCTTCTTCCACAAGATAATTCATTTCTAGAATAATTAGTTCTTGATATCTAATAATTTGGATAATATCTATTTAAACTAGAAGATCTATTAAATAAATAATACATTAATCGAACATAATCCCAATGAGATTTCTAAGGGTGGATGAAAATATGCATGGTAAAGGTCTTGATCGGCCAACTTAGAGATCAAATACAAGGAATAAAATAGAATTCAAATGAATTAATTATCTTATGTTCAAATTTTAGAATATAAATTAATTCATAAACATTTATTCATTTCACTAGAGAACAAATATTGTTGGAAAATTTTGTAAGTTGTTGGGAATTAATCTATCTTAACTATATGTTTTGATTAGATCCCAAAACCTCTGATGATTGATTTTCTGATGTAACTAATGCAGCTGAATTATTCTATAGTTAAGCGTTTGTGTTATAAGTTTCAGTACTAGAACCACCAGCTTGGATAGACCTAAGACTTAAGAGTTCAAGCAGTACTGAAGCCAGCCTTACTGATATGAGTATCAGTATCAACGTAATTGATATAAGCTCAACTGAAGAATCGCAGACTAAAGAACTGAAGACTGACGGAAGGCCAACTGATGTCTGAAGAACTGAAGTATAGCGATGCTAATGAACAGAACTACCGGAGTAAAGTCGAAGACTGAAGACTGATATCAGAAGATGAAAGGCTGAAGATCGGAGACTAAGAATCAATACTGAAGAGATTTATGAATCAGGATATGACTAAGTGTCATACTGGGTAGTCGATTATCCCCACAGAAGTCAAAGTTGGCGTCCTGATTCAAAGCTGGCATCTTGGAGACAAAGATGGCTATCAGGAATCAAAGAAGTCAAGATATAATGAGGACTTCTCTATATATATATGAAAATTCAGTAGCAAAATATAAATGCTATATTTCAGTAGTTGATTTTCTTTTCAAATAACCTTTGAATTTAAATTATCTCAAGTATTATCATACCATAAATATTTTCGGTTTTATATATGATACGTATCTACTCTCGTTAATCGAATTCGGTCCTTGTGGGATAACGTCTCCTACCTAGACTAGTGTACACTTTATGACCGTGAGTCATCGAGCGGGTTGGTGGTAGTATCCGTGAGAAGTGGCCACTTCTCAGCACATTAGTTTCGGATATGGTATATTACAAAAGAACTTGGTTCAATCGGATAATTTTAGCTCATGTAAATATTTGGTAAGCATGGATTTTCTTTTCGTATAAAACTCCCATGTGTTACCGCTTAGTATGGTATGACAATTTATAGTTTCATAAAATACTTATGTATATGCTTTCGGCATGTGTCCACTGAGTATAAACCGATGAGTAACTCACCTCTAAGCAGCTGTTGTCGAGTGAGGGAATCTCACTGAGTGCTTTTATACTCAGTCCTACATATATTTCTAAATGCGCGGTTCAACGGTGATGATAATGGTGAAGTGTAGAGCAAAACTTATTGTCGAGTCTAGTTAGAAATATTGGATTTGTATACTGAAAGTAGAATGGTTGAGCTTGTATATAATGTTTCATGTTATCACTATTTCAATCTCTTATCTGAATTGTTTACTTGATTGCATATGTTGTCCCATTATCTCATACGAAAGTTAGATCATACAGTGTATAGAAGATCACAGAAGTCTTTATAATTGGTTAAGTTAGTTGAGATATAAAAAGGATCACAATTGAGACAACAGTATATATAAGAAGTAACTTGACTTGGTTGCGTGTCTATGCTGGTACGTCTTGACGTATTGATGAATCACAGTGAGATGAATTCTTCTATTTGACCGTCATAAAGAACCTAGATCTTAGTGACTTTACGTTGATCTAAACCTCGATAATGTTTTAGGTGAGTATGAGTTATTGACCATCATTTTGACTTATTATGGGTGAGAGTTACATGTAATAACACAAGATTCTCCGCATCTTAGGTGGTGGAAGTGCTTGTATGTCATACTAGTTACCTGTATCGAGTCACCGTATCCGTTTAGGATGATGATGTCCCTTTAAGGAAATCAAAAGGTTTATTGTACTAAACCATACAGGTTGAGTTAGCTCAAGTATAATAATAAGGTTGAGTGGTACTACTTAAGAATTAAATAGATTAATTATTTTAAGTAGTCAGAGTACTATAAATAATTAATGAACGTACAATATCTTAAATATACGGATTCGTAAGTCTAAATATAAGTCCGACTCAACTTTGATAATAAATGGGTAAGTCGGCATTTATTCTCTAGTAGAATGAATAAATATTTATGAATTAATTTATGTTCTGGGTTGAACATAAGATATTTAATTCATCTTAGGCCGATCTTTATTTCTTGTATTTGATCCCGGCTATAAGATATTATCTGATATTATTAGATATTAAGAGATCATTATTCTAAATAAGAATTATCTTCAGAGAAGAAGATAATTATTGTATTTATTAGATGTGTCGGAATCCTATCTCTTTATGATTATAGGGAGAGCACTATAAATACAAAGTAGTGGAAAATCAAATCATCCAAAGCATTATAGTGATTTTCGAAAATCACTAAGGAATACATAGGGGGCAAAAATTTGCAGTGTTCTCCATAGATTACTTGGAGATCAGACATTCGAGAAATAGTCTAGAAGATCAAAACTGGAGTCTACCATTGATCTCTTGTACTGTAAATTGTAGGTAAACCCGAGAAAATCCATGTGTGTTGCAGTTATTATATAGGAGCATGCTAGGAATATAATCAATGTATGCTGAATTGAACATCCAAGATAGATCCTTGGGAGCATGGGTAAATTCATATTTCCCATAAAAAAAAATATCCAAAGATACATGTCTTCATACGTGTATCTCAGCTATGTTTTTTCTGCTACACACACTTGATTACTGTTCAATTTCAGTCTTACACTTTTTGTCCATTAGATAAGATTATACAATTATATAAATTTAGCAAATTGGATCCTTGTGATCAAGTGTTATTTTTTTAAAAATAAATCTTAGTTATTAGTTCATGTTTCAATAAACAAGTTTAGCTCTTTTTTATTCCCGCTTCGAAATGCCCTTCCCTAGTCATGGTTTTCAAACTTAGCTATCCTTAATGAAAGCTGGGCATGACACTACCATCAACGGATCTGGGTTTTGGATAAGTAGATTTTAAAATCTTAATCAAAATCATCTTAACAAGATCATTCTCTATTTGATTAGGTCATAGAAGTAGGAGCTTTGAGTCTCCTAACCACATTAAAAACATCATGTGTTCTTACTTCATTGTTTATTTCCTTTTGTAAACTGCCATATCAAATTGCACAAGTGTCTAAATTTAGGGCTATATAGCATAAAACTTCATATATCTAGACATACGAACCTGCAGAACACCATTTCATAGTATAAACAAAGCTTTTTAAGTAATTTAAAAGCAAGTGTAAACAATTTATAGCTCCTAACTTCCACACATAACTTGTTAAGATAGTTATCCAACTAATTAATAAGCTAGTGATGCTGTCAGTATGCATATTATCTGTAGCAGTAACTCACTCTTAAAGTCATAGGAGCTTATTTGAATTTGACTCTGAAAGTCAGGTTAATCTCAGTTGCACTGACTCCCACCGACTCAATCCTAAGGAATTTGTATCAAGGTATTGCCCTTCCATGCATACACCTAAATCGACTTGCTTCGAGACCAACAAGGGTAAATATCCCTTTAAATCCTAACCTATACCCATTTTATCAAAAATATCTTGAACTTTAAAAAATATCTTCTTCTCATTCGATGAGCCACATCAAAATTTTGAAAACAAGAAATGAACGCTGGATATATCCGATGAGTCAATAAAAAGATATCACTCGTCCAATTTCGGGAGCTGAAAAATTGATGTAGGGTATTTTTGATAAAAAAATTAATAGTTTGAGGTTTAAAGTGATACTTCTCAAATTTTAGGTTTTTTTTGATAAAATATTAATAGTTTGAGGTTTAAAATGATATTTTTTAAAGTTTGAGATATTTTTGATAAAATGAGTATAGTTTAGGGTTTAAAGTGATATTTACTCATATAACAATTAAGTTTGTTGGTGGAGTTTGTCAAAAATTGAGTTGTATTCTAGAGTATTTGGGCCCGGTTATATTTTTTAGAATTACAAAATGAGTATAAGTTCATAATTTATTATATAATTACTTGAGCTTCATTTGCAAAGAATTAAAAGTGATGTTGAAATTATAGAATAAATATGTGTTTTAAAGTAAGGTTAAAATTGCAAAATAAGCATGAGTTTAAGATGTCATGCAATTGCCTGGAGTTTCATAATTTTGAAAGAGAGGTTGAAATTACACAATGAGATAAGTTCGTAATTGTTATGCAAAAGTAATAAGTTCGTGATTTTAGTGGACGTCAGCGTCTATATCATTTTTTTTATCATTCAAAAAATTATAAAGGTGTAATATTATTTGTAAATGTTTGAAAGTGAGGTCTAATTATAAATAAATATAAGTTCTAATTTTTTATGCAATGAACTATTTTAAATTGATTTACTACATTAATTTGGTGAGTCTAAATGAAGGACAATACTTAATAGAAGTAATCACCAATTCTGTTTCCAACAGTTTCGTTGAAATATGACACGTGTACTTACTTATTTACAGAATTGCACTCGTAAACTTAGACCGTCTTTATTCCTAACCATTCTAATAACTCAACCACCAATCTTTTTAATATTTAATTATGTTTTCTCTCCTCTATATATCTAATCATTCTCCCAATCCAACCATATTTATTTTAGTGATTTATTCCTTATACCACAACCATCCAACCATAATATTATAATTATAATTTTATTTTATTTATTTTTAATCATAATATAATTATTTAAAATAAAATTATTAAAATAAATTCAAATTATATGAAAATATTGTAAGCTAAAAAAAGTGCAAACTGACATGCAAATAGATATAGAAAATGAGAGGATTTTAGTGTGTGCATAAATATATCAAATTTAATTTCTATTTATAGAGAATGAAAGAAACATGAATTTCGATATTATTTTTATTTTCATATAATCTATAAAAGATATTACTCCATCCGTCATCAAGAAGGTGTATATAATTGTCTCGATATCCACAAATAGTATGTCACTTTTTTAGGACTCAATCCTTATAATTTAATCTCACAATTATTTATTATTTATCAAAAAAATCATTCCATGATCCATATTTAATTCTTATAAATCAATTCCAACTACTCATTTTTATATAGTGGGACCATTTCTTCACACAAATAATTTACCATATATTTTATTAAAAATTTTACATCCACCAAATAACACATTTTAATAAACACAAGAAGTATAATTTATCTTATTATAAAATAATTTAATAAACTAATGAGAGGGAGACAAGTATTTTCATCCCATTAACAAAACAAAGAGACATGGCGGTGAGTTTTTTAAACAAAATCCCCACCATGGTTGGTTGCTTCACTATATTCCACAATTCTTTTAATTTTAATTTTTTTATCGGATCGGTTGCTTCCTCTAGGGTGTCAATCGGGCTTTTACCTGCACTGTAATTGGTAAATCAAGATTGGTTACGGTTGCGAATCGATCCAAGAATACTAAATCCGAATCGGATCCGCACCATCAAATTATGGATCCGAATCGAGTATTACCCATTTCTAACCGGCACCCACCGGCCCTTATTCCGATTATCCCCAAATCCCAATTACCCCAAATCCCGATTACCCAAATCCTTAATTCCTTATTCTCGATTCCAACAAAAGAAAGAAACAAAAATCCCAATTCTTCTCTCAAATCTACTTTCTTTCTCCCAAATCTCAAATTATCTTTGAAATCTTGATTTTCTTTGCCACGTTTTGGAGATTTTTACACTTTCCATGATGATTTTGATTCAATTAACACTAATTGATAAAATGTGACCAGATTGTGGATTTGACATGTGTTATTCATGATACATTTCTACAATTGCATTCCTTTTGCTTTTGGAAAGAAACAAATCTTTGAGAAACTTGTTATCCAACTTTGATGGTTTGCAGTTCTGGCAATTGTGCTGGTGTGTTTGCTCTATGGTTTCTTCATTGCAATAATATGTGGTCAGAGGATCAATGAACGCCACTACCACGTTCTTGCCAAGCAAGAATTGACAAAGGTTTTGAATGTGTTCTTTTGCAGATCTTTTTAACTCGAGATGTTACTATCTTGCATACTTCAAGTTCACAAGATGAATAGTCATAATTTACAACAAAAGATAGTAATTTTAGTTTGCTTTGTGTTTTTTTTCTTCCTGTCAGGAGCATGTGGTAGAAGATCGGGAAGCTAACAAGGATGTGTCACAACTTGATCCTAGTCATGTGATCGAGCTAAGAATGCTAGGCCTCTATTGAGGTTAGCATAAATTTGCTTGTGTTATGCGATTGTTAGTGATTCATAAGAAGTAAAAACTTATGCAACTTTGATATAGTTTTACTCTTGGGAGAAAAAATACGGCTTTTATGGTTTTCCACTATTTCATCAAGTTTTCCTTCATAATCCGTTGTGAGAGAGTCATTGCTAGATGTATGGGCACTGGCCACTGGGGACCCCTGGATATGAAGCTACGAGTTACTTGTTGACTGTTGTGCCTTGATAAGTTATTATACTTTTTCTCAAACAATTTATGGTGGTAAGCTCACCATAAATACTTTTTTTTCACTCAGAAAAAGTTGAGGAAGCTATGTTGATTCTAATATCTCCCTTTTCTTTTACCACTCGATTTTTTTTAAAGGGCGATGTTTCTTTTAGTTGTAATATGTACAGAGAACGGAACATGCTGGAACTTTTTCATTATATGATAAATCATATTGTACAAAACATTTTTAAATGGCACAATGTAATACTATATTTACATATCTACTAGAACCCAACCCTAAAGAACATCAGCCTTCTTCATGTATTGTTACAGTAGGTGACAACTCTCCTAGCAAGCCCACATTATGAGAAGATGTATCTGCAATCAAAACCGAAAATCACGTAGAATGTTATGTGTTCTCTTCAGTGATTAATAATGATAGATGATGCACTTATTAAGTCTAGGCAGACTAACTTGAAAATGTGTGATTAAGTTAGATCACAAACTTTTCAGCAGAATTTATCAGACAGGGATAACTGTGAAAAATGTTAATATCATCATCCTCAAACAAGTTTGGAAGAATGTCCAAGCAGCAATAAAATAAAAGGTAACAAAAAGAAAAATACGATCAAAACACAACTTGCACAAGATTTAAATATCAGAAGGATTGGTGTGGTATTCCATGTCAGATTACAAGAAATCAACATGAGAAATGAATCAGGGATAACTATAAAAATATTGTTCTCATCATTCATGGAATCTCTATACCCAATCAGTTAAGTTATAGATTATGACCATTGAGATCTACAACTGCAAAGAAACGGAAAAGTGGTTATATAATGCTCAAATTAAAATTTGTGTTAAAGAAAAAAAAAAAATGGTCGGATCGGAACCGGACAAAGCGGTCTGACCATCCGTCCAAGCGGTTCTGGAATCGAAACCGTTATTTTAAAATTTAATGGGTTTTGAACGGCTCCGGATCGATCTCGGGTAAAGACCGTCCGTTGACACCCCAACTTCCTCTGCTGCGATAAAGATAGTTTTACAAACCATGCGGTAAATTTAGCAAAAATGTATTTTATTACTTATATACTTTTAAAATAATAGGAAACATATATCATGAAAAGACATTAATTATTTAGTTATTTTGAGGGATATATATATTATTTCACAAAAACTCATGTACATTCGTCTGTAAGATGTGGACGAACAAAAGTACTATTTATTCTTAACAAAAGTATCATTTATATTAAAGAAAAATATAATTTATTTTTTACACTGTAATTTGAAGGTATATTTCTATTAAAAGAATATCATTTATACTAAAGAAAAATATTATTATTCATATATGGATATCCGTATAGGAGTCCACCTCATACTACCCATTTCGTCCCTCAATTTCCTTAATAGTTTTCATTTTTGTGACGTTCCTCAATTTTATTTCTATCTATTTATGGTAACTATTTCCCAATTTTACCTTCAATAATATTTTTTATTTATATATTTTACCATCTATGGTCCATCATTTTTTTTTTTTACTTTCAAAAACTTATTTATTTACATCTTTTACTATTTATGATCCATCACTAATTAATTTAATATTATATTATTATGAAATTATTACTTTATTTATAATATATTTAATAATTTTTATTAAAACTTGTATGAAGATTCCTTGAATTATATTCGGTGGACGGAGGGTGTATTTTGTTTTACGAGCACGGAATCAATCTAAAATTTGGTAGTCCAACTTTTGTTGAACCCCAAAATTTGAAATCACGAAGTTACACGTCATCGTAGCATCTACAAGCTTGCTATACTATTTCTAACTTTCCACGCAACTCAATTACAAAGAACCGCGTGATTCACATTCGTTTACAAATCAAACACAAAAAAGAAAAAAAGTATTCCTCTTATTTCCTCTTTCCTGGTAGCCGCTGCTTCTCTGAAATTTTGCAAATTTATTCGGATTCCTGAAGCTTTGGTTCCTTATTGTTGCAAAAAGAAAGTTAATAAATAAAGGTGAGGAAACCCTAATTTCGGTGTTTATGGTTTGAGCATGTCTCTGTTTCTTGGATTGAGGACATGATTAGTTCTCTTATATTTGGATCACTTTCTATGTCTTTTTCTTTGAAATCTCTGGTCAAGTTATTCGCTTTATTCGCAAGTGTCGATAATTTTATCTTGGTTTGTGATTGCTTTGTTGCTGGATACAATTGTTTAAAGACGAAATAGCAGCAAACTAGAGATTTTACCTATTAGATGATTAATTAGCGTTTCTATTTTTTCTATTAATTTTCATAGATAATTTCTCATTCTCTCTTATTCGTAATGAATTTGACTAGTTTGGTTGTATTTAAATGTGTTTAAAGTTGAGAATGATCGAGCCTCTTTCTTCATGGTATCATTTCCCTGAATCCGGACAGATAAGTTTGCTTTTCCGGTGAAATTTGGTGTTTTTGGATACTCTAAATGCCATCATCACCTACCTCGCCTCTGTGGCAAGAGAAGGCTAGTGATTTCTTTCAATCCTCAGGTATTCTTAATTGATTCTGTATTTCCTCGATGGCCCTTGGCTATATATTCTCTTAGAACATCCTTGTTATAGGACATGTCCAATGTTGATAAATAGGGTCAAGCTTAAAGGAGCAGGACACTCTGCTGGAACATTTGTTGAGGAAGTCGCCAAGGATGCAAAGGAAAATGTTGCTGACGTGGCAGGAAAAGTTGGGTCTGCAGTCAAAGCCGATGGGCTGTCCTCCAGCAGCCATCAACCAGGCAATCCATGCAGGAACGTCTTATTTCTGCTGCGGCTACAACAAGCATGTTTTTGAGGAAGGGATTTCAGAGACAAAAGATAAGATGGCTGTTGGAAAGACAAAAGTTGAAGAGGTAATAGCAAAGAAGTTATCAATGTTGGAAGTACTTTCATTTATAGTTTAGTCAACATCGTTGATTACCTAGTTGTTCTTGTGTTACTACATCTTACTGGGCTGTAGTATATGTTCATCATCATAAATGCCGTAGCCCAATGAGATATGTAGTTCATTTTATGTCCCAGCATGTTTACCTAATTGACGTTCACTTGCTATTATACATTTAGTTCTTGCTTTAAGTGTGCATGATACAGTTTTTTTTTTTTTTTAAATTTGTTTCTCTAAAGCCTCAGTTTGGTACCTTGTTGTTTATGGCAAGCATGTCTCATAACTTTACACCAACTAATCCTCGATCTTGATTTCTAGAGTTGGCAATGCTGGATAAGGTTGCTGTTTTGTTCTTATTTTCCAGTTGATGCTAAATAAGGTTCCGTCCCAGAGGAATTATATGTCCACCATCAGTAATTCTAGACCAATCTATTTTCCAGAAATGTAAATGCTGATTTATTAGGGGCTAACATGGGTTAGAGAAGTCACTTCTCATTGATCTATGTATGGACTATATATCTGTATATAAGAAGGGGAGCAAAAAATATAGTTAAAGAGAATAGGATAGAAACTAATAGTTCCTTATAAAATGGAGTAGAGAACACCTCATAGTGCAGCAATTATGTTGCCTCACTTCATCTGTTTGATTATAATATTTTAAGTTACTAATATCAAATCAGTTGTATTAACTAAATCGGAAATAATTCTTATTATGCTTCAGATAGTGATGATACCATTTTGGTAACAGGTGGCAAAGAAGACTGCTGAAAAAGCAAGAATCTGCTGACTGATATTGAGCGATGGCAAAGGTGCTTGGACACGAATTTTTGCGTGCTTCTATATGCACCTCAAAAGTCTCTTTACATACTCCAATTTCTGAATAAATGAGTGACGAATTATTTGGAAATTAAGGTGTGTAAAGAGGATATTATGTGTAAGTAGAAGCACCCAAAACTCTCTCCTGTTGCTAATTTTCTAAGAGTGGGCTTCATTAATTTATTTCTGTCTTACAACTTTTGCAGGAGTTGCAGTACTGATGGTGGGTTTCTTTATTTCTCTGCTCACCACTTTAATGGTCTGGTGTGAAAGAAAAATTGGCTTGTTTCTGATAACAATGATTATGAGTGTATTACACATTACTGGATCAATTAAGAAGAAACATATCCGAAGTTGATTCTTTTCTATTCCTTTTTACTTCAATGTTAGTATTATATATGGAATACAAGATTTCCAATTGATTATTTTTCTTAAACATTCTTAAATAAATTATGACTATTTAGAATAATAGGTTTTTGAAGCTACTCATGCTTGAGAAATTTTAAATAAGTTGTCGCAGTTAGTGATATATGATACACTGAACTAGTTTATTTACAAATATTTACTCTGTCTTTTTTTCGCTCATTAGTATTTGGGACTCCCCTTGAGATTACTGTCCAGCACCAAGAGTCTAGTGTCCCAATTCCTAGCATATTGATGAAATGTGCAGATTTCCTCATAATGTCAGGTGACTTTTTTTTTTTGTTGGTTGATGGACTGTCTACTTTTTTAGTATTATTAATATGAGAGGCAAGCTCCGCTTTCATTGATTAGGACTGAGCTCCCAGGAGTTGTTCAAGGCACAAGGTAACAAAAAAGTCCTGCGGCAGTTAGTATCCTTGTACAATCAAGGTATTTTAGTGAGAAGATCTCATCATATGGGCCTTGTGTATTCTGCATAAACAACTTATTATCCATCCAATTTTCTGTTTTCTTTTATCCAGACCCAAATGCATCGGTACCTGAAGGACAAACCCAGTTGATATTGCAGCACTTATGAAGTGTTATTTTGCAAGTCTCCTGAGCCATTGATCCCCTTTGAACTCTATAACGATATCATAAATGTCCGCTTCAGCATACATCTAATGCGAAATACTCTCAAGAAACTGGCGACTGTTAATTATATGACCCTAGAACTAATTACTGCACTTTTACATCGAGTCAGCCAAAAATCTCTTCTTAACAAGGTAGTCTGCATCTATATCTCATTCTGTCTCTTGTCTGTTATTTTTTCTGTGTTCTGTGCACTAACTTCAAAATCTGCTTGCCTAGAGGTGCAATTTGTAGTTTCCTCTGTCATGCTACGCTCTTATTTTCACTTACGCTATTGCAAATTCATAGTCTTTAGCCATTTTATGGTATGACTCTATTGCAAAATCAGTCTTTTCCTATCCGAGTAAGCTCCTCAATCATAAAAAGAAAAGATAAAAAGAAAGCAAATTCATGAATTTTATCTGCCAATAATGACCTTTACCTACCTTCTTCACTTATGCTCTGTGGGTTATGCTGTAGAATAAAGATTTAGCAAGAAACTCAACTCCAATCACTTTGTAGTTAACAATTTTGCAAGATCTACCAGTCTTCATTGTGCTATAATATGTAGTTTACTTGTTTATTTGCGAAAGAACTAATCTACCAATTGTAACTCGTTGAATTGAAATCTTTATTGAGTTTATAGTCTGTTTAATTTCTCTTGATAATCTTGCTAAGATGTTGCAATCATCATGCAGATGGATGCTCGAAGCCTTGCAGTGGAACTGGCCCCAATCATTATGTGGCAGAGAGGCCAGAGACCAGAGCATTATAAACAGATAAGGAACCAATCAGAAACGCTTGCTTCTAAGACAAAAATGGATTCTGCCTCCAACGATAGTGCGTGGGAGATTCTTTCAGGTAAATTTGCAACTTATGCATCTACAATACATAACAAAGTTTGTAAATGTGGAGAAGTTGCAGTAGCATTCAAACTGATATTATCAAATTTATGCCGTATATAAGTTGGTAAAAGAAGTAACTTCTCTGAACTCGATTCAAAGGGTCAAGTATGCCCCAAACTTATAGTCCACTTTTCTTATAAAAGGTGCAGAATCTCTTCCTCGTTACACTCGGACTTACTGTTCTTTGAGATTGCATATGTTTATGTTGGATGATTAAATAGGTGTATTATAGGAAAATTGTGTCAATTTTTACCCTTTCGCGTACATGCAATACATTTTCTATATTTATGAGAAAAGGAAGGAGACTGTTTTTGGAAGATGGATGGAGTTTATTTTATGTGAAATTTGCAATAAGGCTACTGTTCGTGGAAGATAATCGGGAAGGATAAACCATGTAAGTGGATCTAAATTTCCTGAAATATATATCTATTTTCTCTAATTGGATCTTTATTCACTTGAAAAATAACTA
Organism: Salvia rosmarinus; assembly: GCA_036937905.1. Taxonomy (NCBI): domain Eukaryota; kingdom Viridiplantae; phylum Streptophyta; class Magnoliopsida; order Lamiales; family Lamiaceae; genus Salvia; species Salvia rosmarinus. The sequence goes on from CM072820.1 coordinate 16,368,755, forward strand.
TGTGGTTGTTCTGTAATTGGTATGTACTGCTACAAGCATGAGAAGTTACGAGAGAATTGAAGTCTGTCTTACCGCTTTTGCAACACAATCTCATTCTCCAGTGATTAGGAGTTTAGCAGACTGCTCTTTCGTATATAACCTCAACTTGTTTTGTTTGCATGCAGAAGATGATGAGGCTGAAGATGCATCATCCTCGATTCCCCTTGACGATGGAATGTCAGTTGACTTTCTTGCTATTGAAGTTATTCAGTGCTTGATTGAACATCACAGTGCGGTTTTCACAGATGCAAGCGAAACTGTCTGGAGATAGTTTGTGATTGTTACGTCTCGCAACGCCCTGCACAGATTCTTTAGTGGAAATGAATAAGGCAGTTAGTTCCCTCTCTAAACATTCATCAGCTGAGTTTTCTTCTCTGGTGAGATGACAATGTCAAAAAGTGACTTTTGTAAATCTTTTTCCTTGAGATGTTTGGTTGTAAGAGATTCTACGATCCGATCATAAAACAATGATTGTAATTTTTCACCCCATTTTATACAGAGCTAATAGTAGTTTGGCCTTTTTTCTTGGGTAGATCCTTCATGCACCATTCTAACATTTAATGTTTGTTAAGTATGGATACAACATTTTTCATGCATGGGCTAGGATGTTTTCTTACTCCTACGTGTACTGAAAGGGCAAACACTTTTATTACGATCTTTGAACTTTTTATAAGAAACGTCCCATCTCTAATAATGTTAATTTAAGGGTAAATATTGTGATTTTTCATATAATGTCATAATGGTATAATGTAAGTATATTATTATTTTGGTATCTAATATTTCAGAAAATTGGACTTAATGTCTCATTAATTTCCGACGTACAAACACTTACCGGGTTGATAAAATTCCATGTTGGATTCTATATCAATATAAAAATTGAATAAAAACATGAAAAAGCTCATCTAAAACGATATTGTTTCATTTTTTTTTCATGTCAATATAAAAAATATAACGACGTTGTTTTGTATGAGTTTTTTCACGTTTTTATTTCATTTTAATTATGATGTGGAGTCCATTCTGATAGCCATGTAAGTAGGGCTGTCAATTTTCGACACGACACGAGAAGACGATACGAATACACACGAAATTAACAGATTAGTGTTCAGCCTTATCGTGTTCGTGTCCTTATTGTGTCGACACGATAATTTCGTGTCGTCTTTGTGTCGGATCCGTATCATTTTCGTGTAATACGATAATTTTCGTGTTGCATTCGTGTTCGTGTCGGATCGTGTTATTTTCGTGAAATTTGATAATATTTATATATATTTAATACTAATTTAATTATGTTTTTATTAATTTATTTTCTAATTTTGATTTGAATTTGTTGTTTCGTGTCGTGTCAATACGAAAAAAATCATATCATATTCGTGTTCGTGTTCGTGTCCGTGTCAGTATCGGATATATCCTTAACAGGTCGTGTTCGTATTTGGCCTTATCATGTCATGTCGTTATCACATCGATAAGATAACGACCCGATACGCACGAATTGTCAGCCCTACACGTAAGCATTTGTACTTCGGAAATTGATCGACGGGACATTGAGTGATTTTTTTTGAAATATTAGGAATCAAAATAATAATATGGTTACATTAAAACATTAAATAAAAAAACAAGAAACGTTGGAACATAAACTAATATTTACCTTTTAAGTTAATGTCTAATCTTTCTGACTTATATCAAACCTATCACAGGCACAATTTCCGACAGCATCCCCCCGCGAGCCCCCAATCCTGCGTTTCCAAGTAGTGAATCTTAATCATCATAAAACTGCGATACACCAGGCAACTTTTCTGCAATTCTCAAAATATTCGCCCCCCTACAAATTAAAGTTTGAACTTTGAAGATCAGACATTTTCTTTTGCAACTATCTAGGATGTAGATTAGTCTGACTTTTTATTTGTGGTCCTTGAAGCTTCGAGGTATCTACTAAGAACACATTTATAGGTGATTTTTGTAGGGAATGGCAGTTTGGGGGAGGATTGACTTTTAAAGTTGAGGATTAAAAAATTAAACGTTAAAGTTGAAGATATTTTTTCAAAAAAATGCTAAAGTCAGGGACATAAACTATATCTGTTTTGATGCTAAGGTCCAAAAAGATTCACGTAAAATTCATGCGAGAGAGAATTCTACGGAACGATTTATCTTTCTGCTGTCGAATTCTTAATCTTGGACCATAACTATATTTTTTTTGAAAATTTGAGATTTTTAATAAAAAAATAATAATTCAAAGAGGTGGAGCTAGAGCGGGGGAATTGGCCAATGCTAAGTCCGGTTATAGCGTACCAAATGCTGACGGTGGCGAAACAGATAAATTGAGAATATAATTCTAAAAGGTCAAGCTTGAAACATAAATTATAATTAACTCTTAATTTTACTACTAAGGGTTTCGTTGTTATTACTACAAAAAAAAACTAGTTATTTTAGAATTGGGACGTATTGATTTTATGAATTGGGGCTTTATCTTATTAGTTTTGTTAAATGTTAACTTGCAATATGAGGTCTGACGAGCTGAAGGTGTACGTGGAGGCTATAGATGTACTTTATCTCAAAAGGGGAAGTTTTCTCCCGAGTGCCCTCACACTTCAGTCTTATGAGAATATAAAAGGGTAAATTATAGTAACTCAATGATTAAGTAGTTAAGATGATATTTGCATAGTGCCTATAAGGAGCTACTCTAAAGAAGGTAAAACTCCTGTACTACGGCTGCTAGAATTCGATCCTTAGTCCTTGTTTCAAATCTACTAGTTCTTAATTTATTGAGCTAAATTCGTGAAAAATTATAGATATAACACCTAATCGATGCTGATCTATTTTCAATGGGTAATGATGCAGGGGACGTGGGAGAGGATATGGACATTGGGGATTACAACGTGACTTGCGAGGTTACTTTGTAGCGATGAGAATGATATAGATTATGATGAAGCGCGTGATTCTGTTTGTCCAATTACAAGGGCTTGAGTCTAGAAGTTCAAAAATATGTTTAATGGGTTTATTAAAGATGTTTAGGTTTGAGAGGAGATAAGAAGGTCCATTAGAGATGGAGGAATTTCCAATCCACAAATTATCAATTTAATTGAGCATAAACACTGCAAAAACCAATTAGAATTAGGGTTCGTCTCTGAATCAAAAAAGAGAGAGGGAACCCCGTCTTTGTTTAAAAAACCTCCGACAGACACATAACGACGACACTTGTCCGTCGTTATATGTCCGACGATGATCTGTCGGAGGTTTTTTAATGCACTGAAGCAGTTTGGTATTACACTCCGTCGTCCTTCCGTCATTGATCTCCGACGGAATAAAGGACGTCGTTGATCAATGACGGACGTGCGACGGACAACCAATAAAAACAAAAACAATGACGGTGTAGTATCCGTCGTAGTTCTGTCGTTGGTTCGACGACGATTTTGCCGTACATACAAAGCGAGGTTGGTATACCTCTCCGTCGTTGATCGCCGGTGGAATTTTCTCCGTCGTTCTTTCCGTCGTCGTTCAATAGCATTTCTTGTAGTGAAATAAGCTAGCGAATGAAGACTTTATGTTATTTTGGGGCATACAAATTTTCTTAGTTTTATGGGCCGATTTTTAGGCTTTAATTTAGTTTATTATCGCAGATTTTACTGCTTACTAGATTAGGGTTTACTTTACTTGTTGGATAAGGATTTAGTTTCCTTATTTAAGTCAATTGGGTTTGAATTTCGTCTCTATATAAGATCATATCTTTGGACGAATTTATCATTAGTTATCAATAAAATCTCGTGACTTTTATCTCTCTTTAGTTTTCTTTGAAATCTTGCGTTATCCTGAAGGTTGAATATCAACTTATCAAACGGGTCATCATCTATGTTTGTGACATCTTTATCATTCCAATGTTTGTATCTTCAATTGCAATTAGGTGTGGGTCAATTTATACCTACATATCGATTGCTTTGGAAGGCTAGGGTCGGAACAACCATCCATCCTATCTGTTTGAATTCGATTCTTGGGTAATTTCACATTCATTTAATCAATATTGACGAGAATCGTATCATGTGGCTTTAAGAGCTCATTTTTTTCAGATCATGTTTTTCATAGAAATTTATAGTTGTTTTGTGTTCGTCTGTTCTTATTCTTGAATTTGTGAGTCTCACATACCCATAGGTTTAGGAAAAATATGAATAAAAATTTTCGCAGGGATTTTTTTTGCACTTTTCATTACTTTTTATATTGATTGTTGGGTTCTTGGAGGCCAGTACATTGGCTTCGAAAATGTCAAAATTTTTGACTATTTTTTTGGGAGAGAGGAGGGTAGAGTTTGTGATTCTGGTTATTTGTTGGTGTCGAGAAAATTCTATCTTAACTTAGTGTTTTGATTAGATCTTGAAACCTTACCGATGATTACGTTGCTGATGTAACATAGTGTTGCTCACATGTTAGGGAATCAGTTTTCTTGTTTACAGGTTTTAGTAGAAGAACTACCAGTTTAGACATATCGAATACTGAAGGAGCTTAAGCAGTACTGAAGCTAGTCGTACTAAAAGAAGTTTCGATCAAAGACAATCAAGAGAAGCACTCTCAAGATCGATCTCAAGACTCGGTGACTGAAAAGAAGAAGTTGATAATATGACTAAGTGTCATACCGACAACTGAGAAGTTAAAGCCGCTGAGATCTACATCAAGCTGAAGCGTCATATTGACTCATGGTCACCAAATTGAGAAAAGACGGAGTCCAGCCTGTTGATAAAACACAAAACAGTCTAAACTGATATGACATGAAGTCAATGTACTGAAAAAACAAAGAGTCAACCTAGCTGAAGAAATATAGAGTTATTTCAACCTTGAGTGTTTAACTTGCCACGTGTCGATCGCGAATCTATAGAGAATCATGACATGCAAGAATCACTGTTCAGAGTTGCAGAGCTACAGTGTATGGGGATTCAAACAGACAGATTTCAAATGACAAATGGAATGGATGTGATTGATGTTACCTCCAACGACACTATTTATCGTCCGCTCTATAAATATGCACATAATCCCACATTTGAAAATATCTGAAATGCTGCATATTCTACGTTCAAAAGCACTCAGAGATTATTTCTCAAGAACAATCACTCAGTGTTTTCAAAAAAATGAAGTACCAAAGCGTTATCAGTAAATCCTCAGAGCTCAAATATACTAATTAGCTTAGGATTTCAGTATACACTTCCTTATATTCTAGGATACATTCTTGTAATATTTTAGAAATATTGAGTTGTCACATATGACAGCTAAATCCTAGTTGGAAAACCCTCTACCAACCCCCAAAAAGGTTAAGTAAAAGTTGGACAAGTAAGTAACGAAGTGTTAGTTGCTAAAAACTTGATCGTCTTGCACCTGTAAGCAAGAAGTTAGGTCGACTGCACCCGTAAGAAGTCAAATGTTTCCTAGCACCAGTAAGCATAAGAAGATACACCAAGTTAGGCGGGATAAATAAAAAGTTAAAGTCTTTATCTAGGTTTACTCTTGCACCCGTAAACAAGACCAAATCCCAAGTAGTGGATTGATTGTGTTATCAGTCAGTTTATCTCTTAAGTATCAAACTGATACTGATAGAGTGTTTCAAAATAAAATGTTATGCTGCGTGTGCTGATGATGTTCAGTTCAATAATATGTAAAGTAAAGACGATACTGAAAGTAAAGAACACTTAGATTTTACGTGGTTCGGAGTAGGAATGACAATGGGTCGGATCTGGCTAGGTCCAGATCCAGATCCGATTTTTTTTAGCTTGGGTTCGGATCCGGTCCAGATCCATTGGATCCAAAAAAATTAGATCCAGATCCATAAGATCCACAGGGTCTAGGGTCTAGACCCGGATCCATATGTTTTCGCTTCTAAAATAAATTTTAAATCAACTATAATTTACAATAACACCATAATAATCTAAATACCCAATAATACTATAACAATTATTTAGAATTTCTACAATTATCACTATATTGGAAGACGTTAGTTACAAATTTATTATAAGGTAGAAACAACAAACAACTCGATCGCCGGTGGTGTAAGTGGCGCGACCCGTCGTGCATACCGACTGATACATAATTGAGAGAATTTGAAATGAAATTGGGAGCAGATTTGTTTTGGGAGAATTTGAAAAAAGAAATTAAAAAATTTTAAGTTGGGGTTAGGTATTTATTTATAATAAAATAATATATATATATATATATATATATATAGGTAGATAGATATAAAAAATAAAACTAATGGATCCGCGGGACGGATCTGGACCGGATCCTGGTCTCAAAAACTAAATCTCAGCCTTAACTGGTGTATTCTCCATCCATCCCCCTCCCTTGATACACCAATACATACCAGGGACCATCAATTGGTCACAGCTAGATGTTCGGAAGAACTACTGATTCCCTAGTGGTCATTTTATCTGAATAGATCTTTAAAACTGATATATTTTACATACTGTTGTATGTTTGCTGTGATGGAAACTAACTACAGCACATCGATATCTCTTCCCACGTTCGTGGTAGACAACTATAAGATCTAGAAGTTCATACTCAAGAGCTTCCTCACCGCACAACACTGCCACATGTAGGAGGTTATCACCAATGGGCCAATCGTTATCAGAGAAAATATTACTAAAGTTGGCATCGAACCTGACAAGGATCCGACCTACGAGTATAGGCCAAAAGATTGAGCAGATTTCACGTCAGAAGGATGCAAACAAGATGAGCTCGACAACCTGGCCAAGAACATTATCTCCGGAATAGTTCCCAACTCACACATTAAGAAACATATGAATGCGAAATAGCCAAGGAGATGTGGGATGCACTGGAGAGCCTTTGTACAGGCTCAGAAGAAATCAAGGAGAACAAGATGATGATAGCTTATCAGAAGTTTGATAACTTCAAACAAAAGAAGGAAGAATCCATTGATGATATGGAACTCAGATTCGCAACCATCATCAATGAGATTTTTGCCCTGTGCAAGGATAAGTACACGCAACTCGAGATCAACTTGAAAGTCCTATGCATACCCCCAAATACTGACTGAAAGGTCTACATAGTAGCATTTCAGAAGAAAGCAGACATCAACGAAATGTATACTGACAAACTCTTCTCAGTACTGAAAGCTGATGAATATGAAATTAAGCGTACTAAAAAGTCATCCAAATCTTATGCATCTGAAGAAGAAACTCAGGTCAACATGAGCAAAAATGTCATCTATAAAGCTGACAAAAGCAACGAACAAAGAAGATAACCAAAGAAAAAATGTGAGTGCAACAATGACGATTTGCTGACTCAATACACGCTGATGGTTGAAAGATTTGGGAAAGTAGAAGTCCAACTGAAGAGGTATAACAAGTACCGAAAGAAAAGAAGTGGCCACGACATAAGTCGCAAAGAAAGAGCAAACAAGGATCAGACTAATGATAAGCCCAGTCGACCTGGATATAAAGACGATGAGTGCTTTAACTGGGAAAGGCACTTCAGACATGACTGCGCTAAATTGAGACATAACGAAAGAAAAGCATTGAGAGCCAAACGTGATAAAATCTGAACGAGTAAAAGTCTATAGTTCCTGAGAAAGCCAACACTTCAAGCTCATCAAGCAGCTCTTCCAGCAACTCCTCCAGTATTGACGATGAGAGTCACTGTCTGATGGTCAGAAAGACCAGCAGCTATGAGGACAACTACATGATAGGAATTGATAACGGTTTCGACGAACCTGAGATAACATCCCAACTCTCTACTGAAAATCTCTTCTATACTATTATATCATCTGAACATGTGTCAGACTCCGAAGACACCTCTGTCAAGTGGGACGAGATGGAGAAAATCATGGCTGATTATAGAACAGTCATGAAAATGTAAAATGAGCGATGATTGAGAACTACAAGCTGGCAGAGAAACTTTAGCTTACTGAGAAAAGTCATCAGTTTGCTGCTTCTACTGAAGCTGTATTGAAGCTCACTGTTGAGCTAACAAAGCTGAAAAAAGAACATACTGATCAAGTCAGCATGATAAAGGAACTGAAGGCTGAATGCTCACAGCAGGGAAAGAAAATAGTTCAGCTGAGAACTGAACTCATTGAGAGTACCCTGAAGTTCAGCACACTCCATTCAATCAGTTCAGAGCTATTCGTTGATCCGAACTGGATTAAGGTATGATCCAAGTTTAGATGTGAATGGTGCATCCATCAGTGGCACCAAAATTGTGTTTGTAAAGTCTATTGAGAAGTTGAAGACTTCAGTGACTGAACAAAAGGATACACGACAAACTGAGAAAACCCATTGGCCTAAGTTTAAATTACTTAGAAGAACTGATCTTATCAGATAGCCTCATATTACTAAACCGAGGCACTTTCAATACAATAATCCTCAACAGAGAAAACCTATGTTGAAAGCACCTCCAGCCAAGAAGTATGCACCAACATACATCCCAGTTCATCATAGAGTCCTCAGCAAAGTAAAGCTTACCTTACACATCCACAACAAACACGTGTACTACATCAGCACAAGCACAGACCTAACCTTGCTGCCAAACCCACATAGAAATCCAAGGCTCAGTCAAAGAAGCCCATGGCCGTTTTATATTGACTTCCAAGGAAGACATATCATGTCTAACAACGGAGTCAAAATCATTAGTTAGATAGGTTTCTAAATGAACTACTAATGTGCAATGATCCAATTTATGCAGGGTACCTAAAATATAATTTTTAAAGGTCGTGCTGATCAGTCAAAAGAAAAGAAAGACCTTATAGCCCATAAACATATTTGGTACTTGGACAATGAATGTTCAAGACACATGACTAACTATAAGGATTATCTTTTGATTACATGGAAAAAGAAGACGCGGTGATAATTCAATCGAATACACCAAAGGCTATGGTATTCTCTCGATCGGTAACACTAAATTTTTTCAATGTTAATTATGTATTTGGTCTGGTATGGTATTTTTTCAATCGAATACACCAAAGGCTATGGTATTTTTTCAATCGAATACACCAAAGACTATGGTATTCTCTCCTATATGTTAGCCAATTCCTTGATAACAATTTGGTCGTAGAGATTCAAAAAAATGAATTCATAATTAAGAACAGCTCAAAAAAGATTGTACTAAAAGGGTCAAGGTATGGAAACTTATACGTCTTATCTTGGGAGGATTGCTAGTGTCAAAGACATCATCAGAGATCAACTAGCTATGGCCTAGAAGGCCAAATCACCTGAATTTCAAGACCATCAACAAGTTAACAAAACATTCGTTGGTCAAAGGTTTGCCAAATGCAAGATTCCATAAAGACCAAGTGTGCGAAGCATGTCAGATGGACAAACAAACGAAAGCATCTTTCAAGAGAAAAACTGCCCACTCTACTGATCGAGTAATTGAATTGTTGCACATGAACCTATTTGGACCAGTAACTCCAGTAAGGCTATAACAATATAACACCCTCGTTGTTATTGATGATTAGTATTTAAATTTGTGTTTTTGTACAATAAAAGTGAAAAACTAGAGAAGTTGTTTGCATTGCTGAAGAAGCTAATAACTGAGAAGCAGACGAACATCATCATAATAAGATCAGATAGAGGAATCGAGTTCCTGAATGCTATCATACAAAAGTATTATGAGAATAAAAGTATCAGTCACCAGACGTCTACTACTCGTACGCTTCAACACATGAAGTAACTAAAAGAAGAAATCAAACACTGAAGGAAGCAGTGAGAAAAGGAAAAATCAAACACTGAAAGAAGCAGCGAGAACAATGCTTGCCAGTTCGAAGCTACCTCCAAAATTCTGGAATGAAGCTATCAACACATCATCCTACACCTATAACCGATCATTTCTTACTCAGAGGCATGAGAAAATACCATACGAAGTGTGGAATAACAAGAAACCATCTATCTTTCACTTTTCTACTTTTGGTTATTTATGTTATATCTAAAATAATGATAAAGTGCAATTAAAAACTTTTGACAGCAAAGCTAAATAAGAAATCTTCCTTGGACATTCTTCAACTGAAGACTCCAACAAAGCTTTTGTAGAAGTAATACCTCATGTTGTTTTTGATGAATCTGCTACTGAGTTCAGGAATCAAGTCAACATAGAAGTTGAATCATCTTCCTAAAGAAGCCTGATAAATAAAGTACTTGTATGTGGACTAGGAGAAGAGAAAACTGAAGATACTCAACAGATCCATGAAAAGAAACCAGTTCAGTTGGATATTCCTCTCTATTCAGAATGCGTCATACATCAAGATGGAACCGAACCAAGTGAAGGTTAGACTGAGAAAGATCAGTCAGTTGACAAAGAAACCATCCAACATACACCAGCATCAGATAATCCTTTCGGTCGCTTTTGGTGATAATTCAATCGGATACACCAAAGGCTATGGTATTCTTTCGATCGATAACACTCAATTTTTTAATGTTAATTATGTCTTTGGTCTGAAGCATAATTTCATATCTGTTAGCCAATTTCGTGATAACAATTTCATCGTTGAGATTCAAAAGAGTGAATTCATAATTAAGAGCAGCTCAAAGCAGATTGTACTAAGAGGGTCAAAGCATGAAAACTTATACGTCTTATCTTGGGATGATTGCTCTCCTGAAACATGGCTAGTGTCAAAGACATCATTAGGGATCAACCAGCTGTGATATAGAAGGCCAGATCACAAGAATTTCAAGACCATCAACAAGTTAAGAAAACATTCGTTGGTCAAAGGTTTGCCAAATGTAGGATTCCATAAAGACAAAGTGTGTGAAGCATGTCACATGGACAAACAAACGAAAGCATCTTTCAAGAGAAAAACTGCCCACTCTACTGATCGAGTACTTCAATTGTTGCACATGAACCTATTTGGATCAGTAACTCCAGTCATCTATAACGATAGAATATACACCCTCGTTGTTATTGATGATTATTATTTACATGAGTTTGTGTTTTTGTACAATAAAAGTGAAAAACTAGAGAAGCTACTTGAATTGCTGAAGAAGCTAATAACTGAGAAGTAGACAGATATCATCACAATAAGATCCAATAGAGGAATCGAGTTCCTGAGTGCTATTATAGAAAAGTATTGTGAGAACAAAGGTATCATTCACCAGACGTCTACTACTTGTACGCTACAACAAATGGAGTAGCTGAAAGAAGAAATCAAACATTCAAAGAAGCATCGAGAACAATGCATGCCAGTTCGAAGCTGTTGGATTTGTATACTGGAAGCAGTTTTGGTTGAGCTTGTATACAATGATTCTTGTTACCACTATTACAATCTCCTATCTGAATTATTTACTTGATTAGATATGTATGTCCCTTTATCTCATGTATAAGTTAGATCATACAGTGTGTAGAAAATCAAAGAAGTCTGTATAATTGGTCAAGCTTAGTGAGATATAAAATGTATCACAGCTGAGACAACTTGAGGACGAGTTATCGGTATAGGCTGCGGTATAGATAAGAAGTGACCTGACTTGGTTGCTTATTTATACTGGTATGTCTCTGACGTATTGATGGATCGCAGTAAGATGAGTTCTTATATCTGACCGTTGTGAAGAACCTGGATCTCGATGACTTTGCGTTGATCTAAATCTTGATAAGGTTTTAGGTGAGTATGAGTTGCTGACCATCAGTTTGACTTGTTATGGGTGAAGGTTACATGAGATAACCCAATATTCTCCGCATCTTTGGTGGTGGCAGTGCTTGTATGTCATGCTAGTTACCTGTATCGAGTCACCGTATCCGTTTAGGATGATGACGTCCCCTTAAGGAGCTCAAAATATTTATTGTACTAAACCCTGCAGGTTGAATTATCTCAAGTACAATAATAAGGTTGAGTGGTACTACTTAAGGAATTAAAGAGATTAATTATTTCAAGCAGTCCGAACGCTATAAATAATTAATGCATGTGCGATATCTTAAATACGGGGATTTGTGAAGTCTAAGTGCAAGCCCGACTCAACTTCGGAAATAAAGGGGTAAGTCGGCATTTATTCTCTAGTGGCATGAATAAATGTTTATGAATTAATTTATGTTCTGGGCTAAACATAAGATAATTAATTTATTTGAGGCCAATCTTTATTCCTTGCAATTGATCCCTGGGTTGGCCCATCAAAACCTGGAACTACTAAAATTCGTCCACCACATAGGAGAGTCCCACTGGGACTCTGTTATGATCATCTCTATTTAAAAAGATATGATTATATTTATTAGATATGCAGAGATCCTATCCTAATAGGTTTCTAGGGTTGCATTATAAATATAAGGTGAGAGAAAATCAATATAACACTAATCCTAAGTGAAGAAGTTTTCGAAAATTATACTATTCATATAGTTGGGATTTTCGAGATTTTCAAAGTGTGGAAGAAGGCGAATTTCTAAAGTTATCCCCATAGATTGCTCTCACTCAGCATTGGAGTTTTGGCGAACGGGATACAGTCCAGAAGATCAAAGCACGAGTCTTGATCCTCCTTTTGTCCGACAAATTCACAGGTGAACACGAGAAAATGCCAACGTTTTGCAATTAATTATATAGGTTTATGCTAGGTATATAATCAATGTATGGTGAATTAAACATCCAAGATAGATCATCGGGAGATGGTTAAAATCAGATTTCCCTACAATTGGTATCAGAGCCTGATGGAATCCAAGGTTCGTTGACTCAAAACCCGGTTCGTGTTCTAAGTGGGCCAATTACAAGAACTCGAGCTAAGAAGTTCAAGGAAGGATTGCATGGATTAATTTAAGAAGTTTGGGCTCAATAATTGACCAAGAAGCCCATAGGAGATGACAAGCCCGACAGACCCATGTTTCGTCGATTTAATTACATGTGATTGGGCTTTAGAATGAAGAGTATTATTTTGATTGAATTAGTACATTACGAAATCAAGACATTGTTATTTTCGGTTTATGGGCCTTTTATTAGTTAGTTTTTCCTTATCGATTAGGTTTAGGTTTCAGCCTTATTTAAAGGCCTTATTGTCATGGACGAAAATCAGTTGACCAATAATAATTTTCGTGAGTTTTATGCCTCTCTTGAGAGTCTCGAATTCCTCTTGATTATTCCAAGACGAATTCTTTATCGACGAATCATTCGAGTTCATCAATCTCGTTTGTGTGTCATTCAGCGTTTCTGAGTTGTTGCATCAACCATCTCTTTGGGGTTAGATTCAAAGGTTCAGAAATTCCATCCTTTTATTTTCGTTTCCGTGTGCGTCGTCGATTCAGCGTTCAATTCAACAAATTGGAGCAAGGATCATATCATTTGGTATCAGAGCCGAGTTATCGCCCAGGGTATTCGTTCATTTTCTCTTGATTTTTCGTATCTGAGTTTTTCGTTTTTCATTTTTTGTTCGTGTCGTTTGTGTCTGATCGAGTCATATTGGTTGCTTTTATTTCTTCGTGCTAGTTTCGTAAAAAAAAAAAGGTCAGATTCATTTTCGTTTGTGTCTTTCGTTTCGACTCGACTTTGTGACGTGGGTAGCGGCTAGGGTTGTTCATCCATATCTAGGGTTCGACCATATCTGTGATCCATATCATATCATTATACATATCGTTATCCATATCATATCATTATCCATATCGTTATCCATATCATACCTATCATTATCCATATCATATCAGACATTATCCATATCATAGCTTATCAATATCGTTATCCATATCATTATCCATATTCATTTGGGCTATCATTATCCATATCAATATCAGTAACAATATTTTTTTACGTTCTTGAGATTTTCTGCATCCAGGTTCTGTGAGGATTAAAAAAAGTATAAAAATTTTCGAATCCTGTTTCGAGCAAATTTTTTCATTGCGTTCCTTAGTACGTTTAGAGTCGTTTGGTGCGTGTTCTGTGTGCACTTTTTTCGACATTCAGTTAAACCTCGTTGTGTTTTCTGGTTCCTTGAGTCATCTAGAGTCTATAGAGTTAGTTTCTACATACTGCCTTTCCAAAAAAAAAAATCTTCCGCGTTTCCGTCTTTTGAGTAGTCGATATTGGATTCAAGTAGTAGATTGAGAGAATTTGTACCTTGAGAGGGGATATTGAGTGGAAAAAGGCAAGAGAGGTGAGACCAATAGAGGGTAAAAGTCATTGATTATCGAGTGATACACGAGAGCTGGGTGAATAATCTTTGAGTGATACACGAGTCCTTGTGAGGTTGTGAGGATTCTGTTTTAGCTAACATTTTTTCTTGTTTTTGTGTTTTGATAAAAAAAAGAGAAAAAAAAGAGAGAAAAATAATAAAAAATAAAAATAAAAAAAATGTCATGTACATCTAGAGACGGGTCCGGCAATGATAAGCCGGAAGATCAGTTCGGCTTCGATCCAAAAACGAAGTTCTTGTTCGAGGTAATGAAATCAGAATTTGCCAAGATGTTGAGATCCGAGATAGACGAGGTGCATGTGAGGATCAGTGACGTCGAAGCTTCTCGTGACAAGTCCGTTACACCTACGCGAGGCACTGGCGGAAGAGGTGATCGAGGTGGTCGAGGTGATCGAGGTAGAGGTAATGGTAGGGGCCGAGGTTGTCAACTACACAGAGAGCCCGAGTTTGATGATAATGGAGAGGATGCGGAGTACGACGATGATGATGCCAGAAGTTTTCATCGAAGGGATTGGAGGAATAGAGAAGATAACAATCTGGGTAACATCAAGATGAACATTCCTTCATTGAAAGGGAAGAACGATCCAGAGGCATATCTTGAGTGGGAGAGAAAGGTGGAGTTGATGTTTGACTGTCACAACTATTATGAGCTAAAGAATGTGAAGTTAGCAGCGATTGAGTTCTCTGATTATGCACTAGTTTGGTGGGATCAGTTGGTGACGAGTTGGAAGAGGAATCGGGAAAAGCCTATTCAGACTTGGGAAGAGATGAAGGCTATTATGAGGAAGCGATTTGTACCATCTCACTATTATAGAGAGTTGTACAATAAGCTTCAAAATCTGAAGCAAGGGATTAGAAGTGTGGATGAGTACTTGAGGAGATGGAGGTAACTATGATTCGAGCGATATTGTGGAGGATAGTGGGCGACCATGGCAAGGTTCTTGGTGGTTTGAGCGGGAGATCGGGAATGGTGTGGGCTGCTGACATTATGTTGGTGGAAGAAATGGTTCACATGGCCATCAAGATAGAGAACCAGCTCAAGAGGATGAGTAATGCGCGACATCATCAGACTAATTGGAAGCAGCCTCAAGCTACGGCTAATGGCTACTCATCAAAAGGGAGTCAATGGAAGAAGGAGGAGCAACTAAGGGATGAACGAAACCGTTTGTGAAGCCGAGAGTAGAATCTTCCAGTTCAGCAAATCAAGGAAAGCCAACGTTTTCGGATGCTCATAATCGTGATTGAAAGTGCTACAAGTGTCAAGGATTTGGGCATATCATGAGTTAGTGTCCAAACATACGAGTTATGATCATGAGAGATGATGGAGAAGTTGTAACCGATGATGAGGCTGTAGATCCCGAGATGCCAGCCTTGGAGGATCCTGATGAAGAGGAGGTTGAGGAGATTACACCGCCTACCGGTCTCATTGATATAACCAGGAGAGTTCTAATTGTCCAGAATCAGGCAGATGAGACAGAACAGCGAGAGAACATCTTTCACACGAGATGCCATGTGAAAGACAAGGTGTGCAGTATGATTGTTGATGAAGGGAGTTGCACTTGTAGGGAAATCTGATTTTAACCCTCTCCCGAGAATCTATCTTGGATGTTTAATTCACCATACATTGATTATATTCCTAGCATGCACCTATATAATTAATTGCAACACGTTGGTGTTTTCTCGTGTTTACCTGCGAATTTGCCAGGCAAAGATTGGATCAAGACTCGTGCTTTGATCTTCTGGACTGTATCCCGATTGCCTAAACTCCAATGTCGAGTGAGGACAATCTATGGAGAGTGTTGCAGAAATTCGTCTCCTTCCTTCTTGAAAGTTTTCGAAAATTCCAAGCTTGAGAAGTATGGATTTCGAAAATTTTACTATTAGGATTAGGGTTTGATTTTCTCTCACCTTATATTTATAATGCAACCCTAAATCCTATCAAGATAGAATTTCTGCATATCTAATAAATATAATAATATCTCTTAAGATAGAGAGGATCAAAACAGAGTCCCAGTGGGACTCTTAAGGATGTGGACGATTTTCTCATTGCTCCAGGCCTGGATGGGCCAGCCCAGGGATCAAATGCAAGGAATAAAGATGGGCCTCAAATAAATTAATTATCTTTGTTCAACCCAGAACATAAATTAATTCATAAACATTTATTCATGCCACTAGAGAATAAATGCTGACTTATCCCTTTATTTTTGAAGTTGAGTCAGGCTCGCACTTAGACTTAACGAATCCCCGTATTCAAGATATCGTACGTCCATTAATTATTTATAGCGTTCTGACTGCTTAAAATAATTAATTACTTTAATTCCTTAAGTTGTACCACTCAACCTTATTATTGTACTTGAGATAACTCAACCTGCAGGGTTTAGTACAATAAAATTTTAAGCTCCTTAGGGGCGTCATCATCCTAAACGGATACGGTGACTCGACACGGGTAACTAGCATGACATACAAGATCGCCACCACCCAAGATGCAGAGAATCTTGGGTTATCTCATGTAACCTCACCCATAACAAGTCAAAATGATGGTCAACAACTCATATTCACCTAATACCTTATCGAGGTTTAGATCAACGTAAAGTCACCGAGATCTAGGTTTTCACGACGGTCGATAGAAGAACTCATGTCACGTGATCCATCAATACGTCGGAGGCGTACCAAAGATGACAAGCAACTAAGTCAAGTCACTTCTTATCTATACATAGAACCTTATACCGACAACTCGTCCTCAAGTTGTCTCGGTGTGATACTTCTTATATCTCATTAAGCTTGACCAATCATACAGACTTCTGTGATCTACAACACACTGTATGATCTAACTTATATATATGAGATAAGGAGACATACATATGCAATCAAGTAAACAATTAAGATAAGAGATTGTAATAGTAGTAACAGGAAACATTGTATACAAGCTCAACCAAAACTGCTTCCAGTATACAAATCCAACAGCACTAACGTTGCTAGTGCATCAATGGTGGAGAGATTAGGACTGCCTTTGAGGAAGCATCCCACGCCATACCGGTTGCAGTGGCTGAACGACGCAGGCGTCGTTAAGGTTACAAAGCAAGTGAAGGTGTCATTTCGCATTGGGAAGTATGAGGATGAGGTGCTGTGCGATGTGGTCCCTATGCAAGCAAGCCATATTTTGTTGGGACATCCGTGGCAGTTCGATCGACGCGTTACCCATGATGGTTTCACCAAAAAATATTCCTTTGAGTACAAGCAGAAGAGAGTGTCGCTTGTTCCACTTACTCCTAAACAAGTGTATGATGATCAAGTGCAGTTGCAGAAGGAGATAGTGGTGGTGAAGTCCAAGGAGCAGAATGGGGAGAATAAGGAGAAAGGGATGGTCCAGAAGTCATGTCTTGCACGGGCTAGCGATCTGAAGTGGGCGGTGCAGGAGGAGAGGCCTTTGGTTGTACTTTTGTACAAAGAGAACTTGGTTTCCACTAATGATCTCACTTCTCTACCCCCTTCTATTTCTACTGTATTGCAGGAATTTGATGATGTCTTTCCCGAAGATACACCACCTGGTCTATCATCGATTCGAGGGATTGAACATCAAATAGATTTCGTGCCAGGAGCCACTCTTCCAAATAGGCCAGCCTATCGTACCAATCCAGATGAGACAAAGGAATTGAAGAGGCAGATTAGATAGTTGTTGGCAAAAGACACGTGAGGAGAGTTTGAGTCCATGCAGTTCGCCCAGCTACTTGTGCGAAGAAGGACTCGGCGATGAGGATGTCTTGTGATTGCGAGCTATAAACAATATCACGGTAAAGTATCGCCATCCCATCCCTCGTTAGATGATATGCTTGATGAGTTGCATGGCTCTTGCGTGTTTTCTAAGATTGACTTGCGTAGTGGATACCATCAGATTAGGATTAAGGAGGAGATGAGTGGAAGACTGCTTTTAAGACAAAACTTGGTTTATATGAGTGGTTGGTTATGCCTTTTGGCTTGACTAACGCCCCTAGTACGTTTATGCGTCTTATGAATCATGTTTTGCGTTCTTTTATTGGCATATTTATAGTAGTCTATTTTGATGATATCCTAGTGTATAACAATAGTCATGATGAACATGTTGAGCATTTGAGGACTGTTTTAGATGTGCTTCGAAAAGAGAGGTTGTTTGCTAACCTTAAGAAATGTATCTTTTGTACGGACAAGCTTGTGTTTCTTGGTTTTGTTGTCAGTGCACAGGGTGTACAGGTTGATGAGGAGAAAATACGAGCTATCCAAGAGTGGCGGACTTCTAGCTTTTACAGGCGATTTGTGCCACATTTCAGTAGTGTTGCAGCACCATTGATGGAAGTAATCAAGAAAAATGTAGAATTCCATTGGGGAGAAGAGCAAGAGAAGGCGTTTCATCTTTTGAAGTACAAATTGACTCACGCCCCGATATTATCTCTTCCTGACTTTTCTAAATCTTTTGAGGTAGAATGTGATGCTTCTGGTGTTGGAATTAGTGCAGTTTTGATGCAAGAAGGGTGACCAGTGGCGTACTTTAGCGAGAAGCTAAATGGAGCAAAATTGAGTTATCCAACGTATGATAAGTAGTTGTATGTATTGGTTTGAGCCTTACAAACGTGGCAGCACTATTTGTGGGCCAAGGAGTTCATCATTCACACCGATCATAAGTCGTTGAAGCACTTAAAGGGTCAACATAAGTTGAACAAGAGGCATGCAAGGTGGATGGAGTTCATTGAGACGTTTCCATACGTCATCAAGTACAAGCAAGAGAAAGAGAATATGGTGGCTGCCGCCCTTTCTCGGAGGTATGCCTTGATCTCTACTTTAGATGCTAAGTTGCTTGGGTTTGAGTGCATCACGAGTTTATATGTGAGTGATGATGATTTTGGTGAGATATATCGAGCGTGTGAGAAATCTGCTAGTGGAGAGTGACATGATGATTACCTGTTTAGGTGGAATAAGTTGTGTTCCTAAATGCTCTCTACGTGAATTGTTGTTGCTTGAGTCTCATGGTGGGGGATTGATGGGGCATTTGGGCATTGCTAAGACTTTAGCTGTTTTGCATGAGCATTTCTTTTGGCCTCACATGAAAATGGATGTTGAGAGAATTTATGGTAGATGTGTAACATGTAAGCAGGAAAAGTCTAGAGTCAATTCTCATGGATTGTATACACCATTACCTATTTCTACAACACCTTGGATTGATATTTCTATGGATTTTGTGTTAGGATTGCCCAGGAGTAGGCGTGGTAACGATTCCATTTTTGTGGTTGTGGACTAATTTTCTAGGATGGCACATTTTATTCCATGTTATAAATCTGATGATGCATCTCATATAGCTGATTTGTTCATTAGAGAGGTTGTTAGATTGCATGGCATGCCCAGGACTATTGTTTCGGATAGGGATTCGAAGTTCTTAAGCTACTTTTGGAAGACTTTGTGATGTAAGTTAGGAACTAAACTTCTGTTTTCTACTACTTGTCATCCACAAACTGACGGTCAAACTGAAGTAGTAAATATGACTTTGTCTACTTTGCTTAGAGCTATAATTAAGAAGAACATTAAGTCTTGGGAAGAGTGTTTGCCGCATGTTGAGTTTGCATATAATCGTTCTATTCATTCTGCTACTAAGTTTTCACCATTTGAGATTGTGTATGGATTTAATCCTTTGACTCCATTGGATTTATCTCCGTTACCTACGCATGAACATACTGACCTTGATGGCCAGAAGAGGGTTGATTTTGTGAAACAGATTTATGAGAAAGCAAGGATGAACATCGAGAGGCGAACGAAGCAGTATGTTGAACAAGCCAACAAAGGGCGTCGTCAAGTGGTGTTTGAACCCGGTGGTTGGGTGTGGCTGCATATGTGCAAAGAACGGTTTCCAGTGCAGCGGCGATCCAAGTTACTCCCTCGAAGAGATGGGCCGTTTCAAGTGTTGGAGCGCATCAATGACAATGCCTACAAATTGGACTTACCCGGTGAGTACAATGTTAGTGCTTCTTTCAATGTTGCTGATTTGAGTTCTTTTGATGTAGGTGACGCCTTGGATTTGAGGACAAATCCGCTTCAAGTGGAGGGGAATGATGGAGTCCAAGGTTCATTGACTCAAACCCGGTTCGTGTTCCAAGTGTGTCAATTACAAGAACTCGAGCTAAGAAGTTCAATGAAGGATTGCATGGATTAATTCAAGAAGTTTGGGCTCAAAAATTGACCAAGAAGCCCATAGGAGATGGCAAGCCCGACAACCCATGTTTCGTCAATTTAATTACGTGTGATTGGGCTTTAGAATGAAGAGTATTATTTTGATTTAATTAGTACAGCCCACAAAATCAAGACATTGTTATTTTCGGATTTATGGGCCTTTTTATTAGTTAGTTTTTTCCTTATCAGATTAGGTTTAGGTTTCAGCCTTATTTAAAGGCCTTATTATCATGGACGAAAATCAGTTGACCAATAATAATTTTCGTGAGTTTTATGCCTCTCTTGAGAGTCTCGAATTCCTCTTGATTATTCCAAGACGAATTCTTTATCTACGAATCATTCGAGTTCATCAATCTTGTTTGTGTGTCATCAGTGTTTCTGAGTTGTTGCATCAACCATCTCTTTGGGATTAGATTCAAAGGTTCAGAAATTCCATCCTTTTGTTTTCGTTTCCGTGTGCGTCGTCGATCCAGCGTTCATTTAACAAATTGGAGCAAGGATCATATCGGAGCCTGGGATCAGTATCTTGACCCTGTTGGATTAATTCACGTTTGATTATTACGTGCGCAATTAATTAATTGTGAACGACAGTCGTTCATCGTGGCTCGTTTTTATTTTTTTATTTTTTATCAAATTTTATTTTTCACCACGAGAAAATCCGTGGTTTGATTAGGATTTATTTTTTGTAAATCTAATATGTAAAAGAAGAACGAAGACGAAGAACATGAAGAATGAGATGATGAAATCCCGTCACTCAGCGCGATGAGAGGCTGGCCGGAAGCCGGACACATAGCGCGAGGGCGTGCTCGGTGCTCGCAGCATGTTACTCGGCAGCTGTGCACGTGTTTCTCTGCAGCATCGGGCGAACAGGGCATACGGGCGTGTGGAAAGCCTCGGTGGGCTTCTCAGCAGCTTCGGCCAGACAGCGCGTAGACGGGCATGTGGGTCCTCTTGGCAGGCGTCGGCTGCTAGGCGTGAGGAACGCGTGGTTCTCGCACGGACGCCTCGGTATGCCTCAGCGCTAGATGCGGGCGTGCAGCGATCGGTGCATTGCTCGACAACACTCGACAGTGCTCGATAGGCATTGCTCGGTAGCACAGCATGCAGCGACATATCGACAGATGGGCGACGACATCCGCACGCGAGGCGCGCACAACACACAGATCTTGACGGGTGATGCTCGACGCTCGGCAGCTGATGCACAGGCGGGCGATGCTCGGCCAGAAGGCGCTCGGCGGATAGCAAGACGTGCCTCGGGAGGCTGAGCGACGGCATGGCGTGGCGAGGGTAGGGCGGCCGGGCGTGCGCATGGGCTGTGCCCTAGCGCGCGCGGCCCAGTCCACTTGGGCCGACCCGGCCCGTTAGCGGCCTAGACCCGTTTTAGCCCAGACCCATTTTTCGACCCAGATCCAGATTTTATACTCGACCCGATTCATTGTTCCGGCCCGATTCATTATTTCGGCCCAAATCCAATTTTGACGAGTCCGGTCCGTGCCCGTGCACGCGAGGCCCGTTTTAAGATTTTTTTTGAAGATCTGTACTTTGTAAATTTATGTAAAAAAATTGACAGGGAAGTACAGGATCCACGAGTGGGCCGCGATGAACGAATTTATTTTATTTTTATCGTTCAAAGCATGTCGTGAATGTTTAAATTATGCAGAAGCATGCTATGTATGTTTCATTACGTAGATAAACATATAATATGTTTTCGTGATTGGATGCGTATAGAAAGCATGCTAGGTTTATCGCGTTTTGAAGCATGTTTTAGAATTCTGCGAGCATGTTTTACATGTTGAATTCTATAGAAAGCATGCTTGGATTATGTGATCTGCATGGACAAACCTTTTGAAACAAAAGAATAAGCAAGAAACCGACGTATTAATTTTTAAAATTAAAAGATGTCAAGACCTCCACTTTTTGATCTCTAAACAAAGTGGTACCCATTGTGAGTAAACGTCCACACGCATGGCTTGCATATGCGATTTTCATAAGTTCTCTAGAGATAGATTTAAAATGAGATGACAAAAGATTTTGAATTGGAAGCGGTATGGTCCGAGTGAGTACGCCAATTCTAAGAATTCATTTTATACTGTCAAAATTATGGTCATTGCTTAGGCATCACCTCAAATACAACTTCCCGCGAAGTCCCTTCTTGTGATAGCGATGTGGTCTAGTAAGGTCCAATCATTAATTTCATTTGTCATAAGGATAAGTTGACATGGATTGAAATTAAACGACTAAAAGGTATTTTTTAGTCTGGTCGAGGAGGTTTCAATTAATATTGTTTTATCAAAATATTATAATATTATTGTTACGAATTATGTGCGATCGTATGCTTATGTGTTTACATTACTTTTCAGATATGTCTCTTACACCGATTATGTCACAACCCGACTACTTAACCAAGTAATTAGTCAAGTAATTAGGCCGTGACTTGGGTTAAGAAAAAATTTCTGATAATCGATAACAACAATTTCGACCGAATATACATATAAAAAATAATATATGACATCAACTCCCGTCGTTAAGGAATCAAACATTTATGATCAAAGAAGTGAAATGAAGTTTGACAAAGATTGATTCTAGGTCCTCAATCCATAATAAAGGATCAAATGTAGAAAAACAACGGCTGAGGATGGATAATCACAAAGGAATAACCAATATCAAGAATATACGTAGTCAAGCATGCTTTAACAACGATAAGAATTTTTCGACGTTTCAAAGCATGGTTTAACAATGTTTCCAAGATATGATATAAACCTTACTGGCTCTAACAAAACATTTCCGAACTCTCAAGTAAATCCTTGATCGCAGAGACATTTCAATGAATCCATGTTCTCAGAATCAAATCGACATTATAACGATAATGCCGAGATCATATCAACAAAATAAAGACTATCATCAATATTATAATCAACTCAACGTAGCAACACTCCAAAGCAAATGAAGGCCAAAGTTCGGCAACGAGAAGTGTGGTTGAGAATTATGTATGATGACATAACTCTCTGGGCAACGAAACATGTTAACATCAAACGAACAACATCAACAATTGAATATTATCATCAACATTTAGAGAAGGTCCTTTACACAGCATTCGATTCTAGCATCCTCTCGAGCTCAACCTGCACGTTTAGAAATACATGCAGGGCGTGAGTACAAAAATGCACTCAGTGGGTATACGCCGAAAACATAAACATTGCCCTTAGGGCTACCATACATTTGCAACACACAGGATTTTTAATGAAATAACCTGTGCATGCATCTTAAATAAACACTAACTTGCTTTCATTTCATAGCATCATCATAAAAGAAATGCATATGCATGTTCTCATGTCGGCTGATAACTTTCTCTTCCCATATCCACGGATTCTTTCTTTGTGTTGAGAAGTAGGCCTCATTCTCAAACACACCTTGACCCGAAGGTCCATATCATAACCGACGTCGGTATATTCTTTCATTCATACTTTCTTTCTTTTCCGTGGATAGGTAAATGCATCGTGCATCGTGCTCATGCTCATGCTCAAAACAGGCAAGTTAGTCAACTTTGAAACTTTGTAAATAAATGCATTTCATATCATTTTGATATATATATATATATATATATATATATATATATATATATATATATATATATAGCATAACAAATCATTTTAGAAAATATTTATACCCACCGCGAAGTCACTAGAATGGACCGCATGCTACGTCTTTCTCTTCTTTCTTCTTTTCGTGATCCTTCAAGCAGCGTAGATTGGCATAAAAGCCTATCAAGAATCAAATAAGAACATCATTCTT
The DNA here is from genome assembly GCA_036937905.1 of Salvia rosmarinus. Classification (NCBI taxonomy): domain Eukaryota; kingdom Viridiplantae; phylum Streptophyta; class Magnoliopsida; order Lamiales; family Lamiaceae; genus Salvia; species Salvia rosmarinus. The sequence continues at coordinate 16,392,850 of CM072820.1, forward strand.
ATTTTAGTCGTCGACACGACTATATCTTCTTGATACATAAAACGCTATGGTCTATAAACATTCGGATCATTGTATCCTCTAACATCTTAAACATATAACAAGACTTAACGAAGCCTCATATGTCTAAACGAGCATAAAAACTCAACAAAAGCTTAAACCATCTAATCTTAGCCAAAAACCTAACAACCCCTTAAGACATAGCTTATGTCCGACGTCAAAAATCGCACAAGACGTCGTCTATCTTAGGTGAACCTCTATACATGCTCAACTATCATCAAATATCACTAATCAACCATCAAAACTCAAAGATCAAAGCTTTAGCATTGAAAACTCAAACTTAACGTCAAACTAAAAATTTTCAATTTTTGAATACGTCGGCCGAAAAATTCGAATAAATCATTTTAAGCTTTATTCATATCATAGAATCCAAATATGAACTCAAAATGATCAAATAAAATAAAAAATCCAACATTACAAAGGCTAGGGTTTTCGGCCAAATGGGGTTTCAACGTAGGTTCGATTACAAACGTTTTTCTTGCTCAAAACATGATTATATCAACTCATCAACATATATATGAAAGAATATCAAACATATAAACATCATAAATTCACGATCAAGACCTTCATAATTTTCAAAAATCATCAAAATTCAAAGAATAAACATATGCTCAAAATTTCAACGTTAAACAACTCATCGGCGATCAATCTAATATAATATCAATAGATAATTGAACAACAACATATCTTTCACAATTCATCAAAAGGACCGAAATTATAACATGCTTCAAAGTTCATATTTTTCAATTTTTCAAACCGTAGATATGTTTTAAAGGTAGAATTATACCTCGATTCGAAGACGGATTGAAATTTCAACGGTTGGATCTTGAAATATTTGGCTTGAAAATTTCAAAAATTTATGTGTGTGCAAGTGTGTGTTTTGGACGAAAAAGAGAAAGAAAATGGAGATGAATAGTGATCTCCAAGCATTTATGTGTATTTAATAACAAAATTCTATTTATTTTTCATTTTCTTTAATAAGGTGATTATTCACCATTTATCTAGAGAATTCTCAAGTATTCTCTAATTTTCCTTTTCTTTTTCCATTTTTCATTATCTTTAAAACATGGTGAAATATCATATATCTAGAAAATTCTCATTCTTTCTTGCTAGAAATAAATACTAAGGTTATAAATACATACTATTAATCCATAACGTTCTGATTTCAAAACTCAACTTTTGATAAAATGCTCTTTGCTTGAAATTCTCTTTTAAAACTCAAATAACATATTGTAAACATCAAACTTTGATTGTAATAACATTTTTGTCCTCAAAAACTATTTTAGGTATTCTGCAGACGATTAAGGTTTATACGGCAAACATACATAACAAAGAGCAGAACTTTGAAATCAAGACTTTGGGTTCAAAATTTCTTATGAACACATACTAATCATCTCAAAACCCTTGAAATCTAAGTCTTCTTATTCTTAACAAGACCTAAGAATCTTATCTTAGGTTCTATCTCGAATCTCTCTCAAATTCTATCTCGTCGACTTGAAGCTTAACATAAAAGCTTCTAGCTTAAACAACTCTTTCTTAAGGATTCAATGCCCTTCTTATAAGCTCTTAATTAGGAGCTAATCTCTGCTACAGGAATGCGGGGTATTACAGATTATCAATATGCTCGCACAAAATCCTCTATCATGTCCAAATTTTATCGAGTGAAAACGAAATATGGAATATGTTCTTATCGCAAAAGAACACATGTTTGTTCTCACTACTCCCAAACCTGATGCCCTTACTGATGTATCGACGAATGAGCATGAGAGTCAAGCAGACTTTGGCATAAGTAAAATAATATGGCCAAATGTTGTATGATGACTACTATGTCCAAAGGCTTGCAGCTGCAACATCAGTCGATGGTAAATGCGACTGAAATATGGTCAAGTCTCGAGAGTAAGTTTGGACAGTCGGATCAAACAGTCTGTTTCCACACAATGAGAGAAATCTTGGCGTGTAGGATGGAAGAAGGAAGTTCAGTCCATGAACATGTCTCCCACATGACCCATCTCATGGATAGTCTTGATCAGTTGTGAGGAGGTATCGACGGCGAAGCCAAGGTTGATATCATCCTTAACATACTGCCCAAGTCTTTTGAGAACTTTAACGTGATCGCGATCATGAGCAAGACCGAGTATACACTTAGTCAGTTGCTAATTGATCTCGTGGCCGCGGAAGGTGTCATGGGAAAAGGAACACATGCCCTTGCTAGCACATCTAAGGGCCCCCAATTTTCCATTGAAAAGTGGAAGAAGAAAAATGGTTGCCAAAGGTGGTAGAGGCAAGGAAGCTAGTGGGAGCAAGAACATGGTGGCCACCGGAGGCTTGAAAAAGCCAAAGGAGAGGGGCATGTGCTTCAAGTGCGGTGGGCCCAGGCATTGGAAGGCTAAGTGTCCCATGCTCATGGCTCAAGTGCGCCATTTGCTTTAATGTGAAACATGTTTAGAGACTTGTTCTACTCATTCATGGGTAGTAGATACGGGTACGACTGATCATGTTTATTATACCTTACAGGGGTTTCTGCGGACAAGGGAGCTGTTTGATGGCAAGATAACAATCTCCATGGGCAACACGGCGAAAGTCGAGGCCGTTTCAGTCGGAGATGTTTCTTTATGCTTTGATAGGACAATTTTAGTATTGAAAGATATTTTATATGTGCCGGAGTTTCGGTGAAACCTTATTTCAGTATATAAACTATTTATACATGTATATTCTGTTGTTTTTGATAGTGGTGTTTCTATCATAAGAAATGACGAAGTTATCTGTCGTGGCACTTTATATAATTCGCTTTATACTATTTCTGCCAAGCATAATACCTTTAATTATATTGCATCTACATCAAACCTTAAGAAGAGAAAATTTTCTTTACTAGATGACACCACATTTGTTTGGCATCTTAGATTAGGTCACATCAATCTAAATAGGATCCAAAGATTGGCAAAGAATGAAGCGTTGGGTGAAATTACAGTTACTCTGTTCCCAGTCTGTGAATCCTGTATAGAAGGAAAGATATCGACCAGACCCTTCAAAGTGAAGTGGTATAGAGCCAAAGAAGTGTTGGAGCTAGTCCATTCTGACTTGTGTGGACCAATGTCCACACAAGCTCACAGAGGGTACGAGTATTTTGTCACTTTCATTGACGATTACTCAAGGTACGGATACGTGTACCTTCTTCACCGCAAGTCTGAATGCTTTGAGAAATTCAAAGAATTTAAGGCGGAAGTGGAGACGAAGCTAGGTAAGAGTATCAAGTCACTACAGTCTGATCGCGGTGGCGATTACCTCAATAACGAGTTTATGGACTATTTGGTGCAGTGTGATATTACATCCCAACTCACTACATCGGCCACACCACAACAAAATGGTGTGTCAGAGCGAAGAAATATGACTCTCTTAGAGATGGTTAGATCAATGATGAGTTATGCAACATTGTCTATTTCGTTCTGGGGGTATGCCTTAGAAACATCGGCATATTTGCTCAATCTAGTACCGTCCAAGTTAGTCGATAAGACCTCTTTCGAGTTATAGTTTCGGCGCAAGCCTAGTTTAAGCCATATAAGGATATGAGGCAGTCCAACACATGTGCTGAACAAGAAAGCTGATAAGTTGGAGGCTAGATCTGATGCAAGGCTGTTTATTGGGTATCCTAGAGGAACGAAAGATGGTTATTTCTATAGTCCTAAGGATCAGAATATCGTTATTAGCACTGACGCCCGATTCTTAGAAGAGGACTACATGAAAAACCACAAATCCAAAGTTGAGATCATACTTCGAATCAGAAGATTATCGTATTCCGCCATCGATTAGGCCAAATGTAAGAGATATCGTGTCTAGTGGAGAGATCGACACCAGATACTTCAAGAAATTGATGTGGGTCGAGTTCCATTGGAGATATTGACCGTACAAGTAGTACATATCCAGCAAGTTGTACAAGATAGAGAACCACATGTTACTGCACCCACCGTTACCATTGTGCCAGTAGCGCCTCATCATAGTGGGAGGGTTGTTCGTCAACCCGAGCAATTTATGTTCGTGGACGAATCTTCAGATTTAGTCCCAGGAAACGAGTATGCTGTAATCGACCCATGGAGATACAACAAAGACGATACAAGACACGTATGCAAGATCATGACACACCTCTATGGACTTAGAAATTGAGTCCATAACAGCTATGGATGTATACGAGAAAACACCTATACTAGATGGAAAGGAAGCCATAGGTAGTAAGTGGGTATACAAGAGGGAGATATATTCAGATGGAGAAGTTTTGGCTTTTAAAGCTAGGCTTGTGGCGAAAGGGTACACTCAGATTGAGGGCATCGATTTCGATGAGACATTTTCGCCCGTAGCAATGCTCAAGTCCATCAGAATTCTTGTGGCCATAACAGCTCACCTGAACATTAAGGCTTGATAGATGGATGTAAAAACTGCTTTTCTAAACGGTTACCTTGAAGAAGGTAGAGACATCTATATGCAGCAACCCGAAGGTTATGTGGTGAAGGGTGAAGAACATCTAGTATGGAAGCTTAAGAAGTCCATTTATAGACTTAAGCAAGCTTCCTGATCATGGAACTTACGCTTTGACGAGGTGGTAAAGTCCTATGGATTTACCCAGTTACCTAGCGAGAGTTGTGTGTATCGTTTGGATATCAACGGTGACGTGGTATTTCTTGTACTTTACGTAGATGACATCCTTCTACTTGGCAACAACGTGAAGCTGTTATCAGACGTAAAGAGTTGGTTATCCGATCAGTTTCAAATGAAAGACTTGGGAGATGCAGCGTACATTCTTGGGATCAAGGTTTACCGAGATTACAAGAATAAAATGTTGAGCTTATCTCATCTTACATTGATACTGTGATTATTCGTTTTAGCATGCAGACCGCCAAGAAGGGATTACTACCCTTCAGACATGGTGTTCCTTTCTCTAAGGAGCAGTCACCTATGACTGCAAAGGAGATAGAGGAAATGAGAGAAGTTCCTTACGCTTCCGCCGTAGGAAGTCTCATATATGCAATGCTGTGTACGAGACCCGATATCTGCTATGCGGTAGGCATAGTAGCTAGATATCAGTCTAACCTTGGACAAGCTTATTGGACTGCGGTAAAATATATACTCAAGTACCTAAAAAGGACTCGTGATTATAGGCTAGTTTACCAATCAGATAGTCTAATGCCTTTGGGTTATTCAGACTCGGATTTTCAAGCTAACCGTGATGAGAAAAGTCTACCTCAGGCTATGTGTTTACCTTGGGAGGAGGAGTCGTATCTTGGTGGAGTGTAAAGCAGCGATGCATTGCAAACTCTACCATGGAAGCCTAATACGTAGTCGCTTCGGAGGCTACTAAGGAGACGGTATGGTTCAAGAACTACCTCATAGATCTAGATGTGGTACCTTGTTTGCCCAAGAGTATCATAGTGTACTGTGATAACTCAGGTGCAGTGGCAAACTCGAAGGAACCACGGACCCACAAGGCGACCAAACACATAGAGAAAAGTACCATGTCATAAGAGAAATCGTTAGACGAGGAGGCATGCTGATTGAGAAGATTGGTACTGCGGATAACCTAACTGACCCATTCATGAAGAGCTTGCCGCAAAAAGTCTACGACGAGCATGTTCGAGGACTTGGATTGCGCAAGATGGCCCCCACTTAGAAAGGAAACTTTTGTAGAAGTGGAAGAAGCAAAATGATGGTGTTGTTTGTAATAGCTAGCAGAGAGACACATTGTATACTAAAGTTTGCTTTAGTATAAGTTGGAGATTGTTGGATTTGTATACTGGAAGCAGTTTTTGTTGAGCTTGTATACAATGAATCCTGTTACCACTATTACAATCTCCTATCTGAATTGTTTACTTGATTGCATATGTATGTCCCTTTATCTCATATATAAGTTAGATCATACAGTGTGTAGAAGATCAAAGAAATCTGTATGATTGGTCAAGCTTAATGAGATATAAAAAGTATCACAGCTGAGACAACTTGAGGACGAGTTATCGGTATAGGCTGTGATATAGATAAGAAGTAACTTGACTTGGTTGTTTGTCTATACTGGTACGTCACTGACGTATTGATGGATCACAGTGAGATGAGTTCTTCTATCTGATCATCGTGAAGAACCTGGATCTCGGTGACTTTGTGTTGATCTAAATCTCGATAAGGTTTTAGGTGAGTATGGGTTGCTGACCATCAGTTTGACTTGTTATGGGTGATGGTTACATGAGATAACCCAATATTCTCCGTATCTTGGGTGGTGGCAGTACTTGTATGTCATGCTAATTACATGTATCGAGTCACCGTATCCATTTAGGATGATGACGTCCCCTTAAGGAGCTCAAAAGGTTTATTGTACTAAACCCTGCAGATTGAGTTATCTCAAGTACAATAATAAGGTTGAGTGGTACTACTTAAGGAATTAAAGAGATTAATTATTTTAAGCGATCGAGCGCTATAAATAATTAATGGATATGCGATATCTTAAATCCGGGGATTCGTGAAGTCTAAGAGCAAGCCCGACTCAACTTAGGAAATAAAGGGGTAAGTTAGCATTTATTCTCCAGTGACATGAATAAATGTTTATGAATTAATTTATGTTCTGGGTTGAACATAAGATAATTAATTTATTTGGACCCATCTTTATTTCTTTCATTTGATCCCTGGGCTGGCCTAACGAAGCCTGGAACTGCTACAATTCATCCACCACATAGGAGAGTCCCACTGGGACTCTGTTTTGATCCTCTTTAACTGAAAAGATATGATTATATTTATTAGATATGCAGAGATCCTATCTTAATAGGTTTATAGGGTTGCATTATAAATATAAGGTAAGAGAAAATCAGTGTAACACTAATCCTAAGTGAAGAAGTTTTCGAAAATTATACTATTCATATAGTTGGAATTTTTTAGATATGTGGAAGAAGACAAATTTCTGCAGTACTCTCCATAGATTGCTCTCACTCAGCATTTGAGTTTTGGCAAATGGGATACAGTCCAGAAGATCAAAGCACGAGTCTTGATCCTTCTTTTGTCCGACAAATTGGCAGGTGAACACGAGAAAACACCAACGTGTTGCAATTAATTATATAGGTGCATGCTAGGTATATAATCAATGTATGACGAATTAAACATCCAAGATAGATCCTCGGGAAATGGTTAAAATCAGATTTCCCTACAGAAGCTACCTCCAAAATTCTTGACTGAAGCTATCAACACATCATGCTACACCCCAAACCGATCATTTCTAACTCAGAGGCATGAAAAATACCATACAAAGTGTGGAATAACATGAAGCCATCTATCTTTTACTTTCCTATTTTTGGTTGTTTATGTTACATCCACAATAATGACAAAGTGCAATTAAAAACTTTTGAGAGCAAAGGTGAACAAGAAATCTTCCTCGGACATTCTTCAACTGAAGAGTCCAACAAAGATTATAGAGTTTTTAACAAGCTTCATTGTAGAAGTAATACCTTATGTTGTTTTTGATGAATCTGCTACTGAGTTCAGGAATCAGGTCAACATAGAAGCTGAATCATCATCTTAAAGAAACTCCACTCCCCTCAGCCTGATAAATAAAGTACTTGTATAAGGACAAGAGAAGAGAAAACTGAAGATACTCAACAGATCCATGAAAAGAAACCAGTTCAGTTGGATATTCCTCTATTCGTAATGTCATACATCGAGGAGAATCGACCAATCAAGCTTAGGCGAGAAAGATCGGTCGGTGACAAACCAACCATCCAACAACATACACCAGCATCAGAGAATCCTATTGATCCACATCCAACTGATTAGTTACCTACTGATTAACCCACTGCTGATCCAACCCCAATATCAAATGAAGCTCGAAGAAATCGAAGATGATTTGAATATCACCCAACTAAAAAATTCTTGGTGATCGTACTGATAAAGTCAGAACTCGTAAATCAGTTTCTGATTCAGCTCAAGCTGCAGAACAACTGACCAACACAGAACCAACACTCTTCAATTGTTTCTATTATCAAGTAAAACCAAAGGATGTTCTCGATGCTCTAAACAATGTAAGCTAGACGAATACCATGCAAGAAGAACTGAATGAGTTCTTAAGCAATGCAGTATGAGAACTGGTAAAAGGACTAAACAATCAGAATGTGATAGGTCTTAAATGGATTTTCAAGAAAAAAAGGATGAAAATTACTATGTCATCATGATCAAAGTAAGGCTACTGGCTAAAAGGTAAAACCAAGAAGAAGAAATTGACTACGACAAAACCTTTGCTCCAGTTGCAAGATTGGAAGCCATTCGTATGTTATTAACCTATGCTACACACAAGGGTTGCACTACGCAACTGATATAGGGGTTGATGAAGCTCTTCCATCAATTGCCAAGGAGTCTGTTGTCCATACTAAAAATCAGCAACTGATAGAAAAAGCTGAAGCTCCCCCAGCTGAACCTTTCACCATTCCAACTGACAAATCTTGTGGTGCTATTATCCCATTTTCAGGTTTCTAGCCCTCAAAATCGGAGCGCACTAAGTCTGTATTTGAAACGATGTTGAATGAGTTGATGGCCAAACTAGAAGATAAACTAGCGGCAGTTGAATACACAAAAATGGCATGGCAATGAGAGAGAACATACAACTCCCAGGTTGAAGCAGACAACTGCACTTATACGCTAGTCAGCACGTATAAGGAGATGCAGCAAAATGACGTTGATCTTTGAGAAACTGCCGAACAGATCCATTCAAAAATCTCAACCATCCGAAGAAATCTGAGAGATCTGGTGGATGCTATTACGGCGAACTTTGAACACGAGCAAGCAGCCCGCGACGAAGCCATCCACAAGTTGAAGCGAGATATGATCTTTTTGATGGAGACATGCTTTGAAGATAACTTCAGTTGCTGGATCCTAACTGCTCTTGCTTCTGTCAAAGACACGTTTGTTCAACCTAAATTGCACCTCTTGATGAAAACTAGGGCATTGGGTTCTTCGCCTTGATTAATTAATTAATGCTTTGCTTAGGAAATCTACCTACTCATGAAATTCTCTAACATTCAATTTAAACACTAGACTCTCGTATTCATAGATTAAATCTAAATTATAGAATTCCACAAACAAATAAACTATTAGACAACTTATTTCCGGTAAAGTCTAACCCAATTGATCTATAAGAATGCAACGTGTTAATCTTTCGATCTCACCCGAAGCATAAAAAACTAAATGATGGCCATCACTCAAAAGCAAACCATATAATTCAATTGGAATACTTAAATCTTGCAAATAATTAATCAATCAATTTGAATCACCAAACCCTAGATAAAAAATTTAGTTCATGTTCATCTCACTGATCAAACAAAGAAAATTCATAATCATTATCAACTCAAAAATCCAATGGAAAAGAGATAATAATTCTTATAATACCAATGTTGTTGTTGAATTTCTTCAATCAAAATATTCTTGAATCACCAAATTGCAAAAGAAATAAGAAATTACGTTTTCTAGAGAGGAAACGTGGATGAGAAAATATAGAATGAAAAGGTAGGGTTTTTTTGTGTGTTGAAACATATATATAGTATCCGAAAATTTACGCGCAACGCCAAACTCGTGCCCAGCGTCTGACGGGCGCGTCTCAGTCTCCGCAAAATTTGGCACGCCCAACGCCGATTTCGTCCCGTCCGGCTGGGGTGCTATCCCTGGATGCACGTACTCATCGCGGCCAAGTGTCAACCTCGGCGTGTTCGGCGCTGGGCCTATGCTATGTCTACAAACATACGATCCACCCAACGCCAGCTACGACGTGTCCGGCACTGGGGGAGGCTCTCTGATCTGATTTGAAGTTGCACCCAACACCGGCTTCATCGAGTCCGGTGCTGAGATGTGCTCTCTGTCTCAAAATTTATTGAACTCAGCGCCGGCTTCATCGAGTCGGTGCTGGGGTGTAGTCTCTGTCTCCCAAACGAGGTTACAAAGGTAAACCAGCCGGCTTCGCCGAGTCCGATGCTGGGTTGCATTTTTTATCTTCAAATTCTTCAAACACGCTCAAACCCTACAAAATCGAAACTTAACTTGATTCCAACGAAAGATATCCAAAAATCATGAAAATAGGAACCAAGTTAACAAAAACAACAAAAGAAAAACATAACAAAAACATGCAAAACAACGCTCACCACAATCCAAAATCAACTTGAGTTCACTTTCTCAGTACTGGCAATCACATATCTACCCTGGAGGAGAAAGTAGAATTTTTTAAGACAGAGCGAGCTGAAACTGCTAGCCTCCTGGCCGCCTATGCTGATCACTTCGAGCATATGGATCAATCTCATGCCGTGTTGAACTAGATTGTCAGCGATATCTCAATCTCTCTCTAACCCTTCTTGATAATGCCAAAAAGGGGAAATAAGTGAAAGAGATCGCAACTGAAACGGCAAAGCAAGCCAGAGCTGAAGAAGAAGAGAAAACAATTGAGAAAGCTGCTACTGAGCTTGCCCAAGCTCTAGCTGAAGAAGAAGCAACTGAAGTTGCTGCTGAAGCAGATGAAAGAATAACAAAGAAGGCATCTGACCCCGCCAGAAGAAAACGATCAAACATCCCAAGACGTAGGGTAGCCCGTTCTCTTTCTGTCTGTCATCCCTCTGTCCCCTCCACCGCACCCCCCTAACAAGTTGATCAGACTGAAGCTCTACTAGAAGCTTTCTTTGCTGGCGCCTCGATTGAATTTCTATAAGACCAAAGGAACATCGATTTATGGTGGTCACTGAAGAAGGCTAGAAAAGCTGAGAGGCTCATGAATGACCAAGAACGCGTTGACGTAGCTGAACGTGCAAGAAACAAAGAGTGTCTGAGACTATGGAAAAACAACTATTGAGGCTGTAAAAGATAGAAAGGAGTGGAGCAGGAAGAATTACCTCGCTGACCTAAGAAGCGAGATGCAAGGAGGATGAAGAAGTGTGACTTAGGACTTAGGCATCATACTGATAAATGGGTGCCTAATTACCTCAATGATGAATGGGAAGAAATCAAGGATGACTTTTTGGATTGGTATTATCACTGGATAAGCTTTCATGAAGATCGGGATGTAGCTACTAACACCTTCTTCAATTATCTCAAAGAGTACCACGACATTGCCTTCATCAGAAGCATTATCGACAGAGCGCACCAAAATAGAGTCAACATAGTTGTGCCTGCGAAGAAGACGTTCCTTCCACCAAGATGTGGAAATTTTGTTGATCGAGCAACAATTGAAGCTGAAGCTTACCAAGCCGCCTCAACTCTCGAACTGGATCAGGTGAGGCAGCCTGAAGAATTCAATGCGCTGCTGGAACGTATTTTTGCTAAATATGGTCAACAAACTGATGAAAAGAAGTCAAGGAAGAAAATATGAACTAATCAGGATATCCATTGAATGTATAGGCTTGTTGTTGATTGACCTCAAGTTGTTGTAACTTGTTATCTTAGCAGCGTGATATATATAAACTGATCTAGTTCATCCTGACGATAATGACTCTTTGTCCAGGCTCTGTACTTACTTTAAACTTTATTATTCTGAACTGACCCTTGTTTTGTAAAGAATGATGATCTCAACAAGGGAGAATCAAATCCTTCTACTGAAATTGATTTTCTATCTTTCTAGTCTGTTTTTTAGTATAATAGATAGGTTTTGTTATCATCGAAAAGGAAAACATTGTTGGAAAAAATTCTATCTTAACTTAGTGTTTTGATTAGATCCAAAAATATTATTGATGATTGCGTTGCTGATGTAACATAGTGTTGCTCACATGTTAAGGAGTTAGCATTATTGTTTACAGATTTCAGTAGAAAAACTATCAGTTTGGACAGACCCAATACCGAAGAAGTTCAAACAGTACTGAAGTCAGTCATACTGAAAGAAGTTTCAATACCATCGCAACTGAAGATAAGCACTACTGAAGATCAGAGACTGAAGACTCAGCGTTGCTAAAAACAAGATGCTATATCAGGGAAGAACGAAGGACCAACAAATGTGAAATCAATAAATGATTTTAAGATTGAATTTGTGATGTAAATGTGTTGGTAATTTTGGGAATCAATTGTGTTGCAATTGAATATGATTGTGATATTTGTAGGTTTGATTGGTTAAAATGAATATGACTATAGTATTTTGAACTTTGATCAAATATAAAATCTTGAAAAACTATTGAAGTTAAGTTCAAACAAATATGAAAACAGAAAAAAAATATTGCCATAAGCACCTATGACATCAGACTAAAATAGAAGCAATTTTTAACCTACGACGACATATAGAATCGTTGTGGTAGAAGAAACAACAACGGACTCTAAACTCTAAGACATCAGGCATGTACTCATATCGTAAGTATCAAGCACATCAGGCTCTGAACTCTACGACATCAGACAATGTCCATTGTTGTACTTACCTACGATAACAGGCAATGTCGGTTGTCATTAAACACCTTTTTTTGCAAGACCTTACAACACTACCACCACCTACAACAACAAACGCCATACGACAACGGACAATGCCCCTTGTTTATTAGTTTTTTTGTCATAGTGTTTGTTCGTTGTCATCACCGTTGCTGTCCTGCATAGTCGTCGTCGAAAAAAAATTGAAGAAGAACAGGAGAGAGAGAGAAGAAAAAGATCATTTTGTTTTCCTTCCTATTTCACCATTTGCCTAAAAAAAGTGAAAAATTGATTGTTACTTTTCAATCCACATATTTAAAATATACTCTCTCCGTCCCCTAATTTTCTTCATAATTTTTCTGTTTGGGACGTCTCCCAATTTCCTTTCTATCTATTTATGGAAACTATCTTTCAATTTTACCCTCAATAATATTCTTTATTTACACATTTTATAATCCATGATCCACCACTATTTTTCTTTTTTACCCTCAACAACCTATTTATTTACCCCTTTTACCACCATTGGCCCACTACTAACTAATTTACTATTACATTATTGTGGAACCCTTAGTCGATTTATAATACATTCAATATTTTTATTAAAACTCATGCCGAAAATTCATAGCACTATATTTGGGGGACATAGATAATATAATCTAAATTGAATATTACATTTACCAAAAAACTTGATATTAACGAAACACAACCCTATATAAAATATTCCTCATGCATTCAAGGATTGGGACCGATTATAATACCCAATTAATCACCCGATCCCTCGCAAAAACACAAAATTGGGGAAAGAAAAAAAATAAAATTCAGACAAATAGTAAAAACAAAATGAAGAAATAAAGAGGGATGGAGAAACAACGAAGAAAATAGGTCGCAATTGCCAAATTCCAGATCACACATTCGACTGTATTCTTCAAATCATTTTACAATAATACTAACATCCGTGTATCTTAATTTGATTTGTTCCAAAATATTAGTTTGAGACACTTAAAACCGCAGTTCCAAATTATTCAAAAGAAAGTTAACATGGAAGAAAACGAAAATGGGTTCATGAAAGTTAGTTCTCCACCAAATCCAAATTTTACTGATGACGATGAGCCCTCCGTTTCCGGCTGCAGCTTTTTATTGGATGGCACTGGAGAAGTCGTTCTTACACATACTTCAGACGGATTGTCATGGAAACTGGTTGATTCTTTGAATGATGTCAGTAATTTCTGTCCTATATTTTTTATTATCATAATTCTGGTAAAAAAACGTAATTTGTTACCCCATCTCTCTATCTTGCATGAGTTTTGGAGCTGATGAGAACTTTAAGTATAAAGATCTCAGCAATTATTGTGGTTTTGTGTCAGTAGATTAATTATCGTAGTTCTTATCTGATTGAAGTTTCGATGTTTGCACATGATGATTTCTGTTTATTGAGGACTCAATTCTTCATTTTCAACTTACTTTTATGTTTATATTAGTCGGCTTGTTGTTCCTTATTAATCCAAAAATCATTTGAAATTAGGTATTTACTAGCCTGCCATTAGGGAGATTTCTCTTTCTGCTTGCTGCACGAAGTAGTAATGTAAAACTGTATTAGAAAAGGACAAGGATCTTCTTTCAATATGCTATTTACAATTACTTCATTTCTTTCTTATATGATTCCTTGTGAGTTCAGTGAGGAGTTTATGCTACTTAAGATCGTAGCTTTTGGTTCAGTTGCAATTTACCTTTTGGAGGTTCCATGATCAAGTGCAGCAGTTAGTCAACAAATTTGGTTTAGTAGTTAAAATATTTTTTTTTTGTGTTTGCATAAAAGACTTAGGGAATGAAGCTTGTGCAACAAGCGAGGCATACTTTTTGGTGGCTGAGGCTATTTTAACTTCAAATACTTTCCATTATTGTAAAGTGAGTTGATCTCATGAGTAAAGAAAAAGCATGCACATATAAGAACATGAGACAGATTAATGGACTGAAACTCCACTTTACAGAGACTTGACTGAGACCACAACATTGCAAATATATACATATTGGCAGCATTTAGTTCTTTAAGATTTGAAAACTGATTCCCGAAATGTCTTCTATAGAGTCCTCCCAAACTTTTGCCTATTTGTGTTACTCTCTCTATATTGTGAATTGTCCCATGTGGAAGCCAGCTATGAGAGCTGCCTGGCACTTTTGTCAAATCACATAATATGTTTTATTTGTATTGCGACAGGAAGGGAATAAGTTTTCTTGTCTAGGATTCAAACTTGTTTCGAATACAGAAATGGAGGTTAATATTGCCGATGTTTATGCTGTTAACTTCATTGGTTGGGGTTTGGTCCATGAATCTGCTCTTGCCGGTTTGGAAGTATCCCTTTCAGATCGTTCTTCTGAGGTGAAACATGTTAGCTATTACTAAGCCTGTTACCTTTATTTATTTATTTTATTTTATTCCTTGAATACAGTTTATATACTCATGGCATATGGTGTTTTCTCTTTACTTCAACAGATGTACAGGTTTGCTATCCATGTTGTCCACAAATCAAAGACCCAAGCATCTGTTTGGACCCCATCAGTTTACACTTTTGGTCATAAGAATTTGGAGATTTGTATGTCCTGGGTTAACCAGATTAATTCTCATCTGCATGTGGAAGTTAACCGACCTAAGAATCTTCTGGTATGTGACAATTATATTTTTGCCAACTTAAAAAAAATTCCGGTTTAGTCTTTCTTTAGCATAGTTAATTATTTTGGAAGCTCAAAATGGTAAATCTAGAAGAGTAATGTCCTTTTCCTTGTCCTTTTAGGCTTAACTCTTTAAGTGATTAGGTTTTGGTTCATCCAAGGAGTGGGAAAGGACATGGGTGCAAAATATGGGAAACAGTGGCTCCCCTATTTTCTCAGGCCAAAGTTAAAACTAAGGTAAGTTTATAGTTTAGTTATTTCTTTATTGTCCAAAAGAATATGTAAGCTGTAGAGTGTTCATACTTAAAATACTTCTGCTCATGGTTGTTTTAGGGCATAACTTGTTTGGCATGGAAAACTTACAATTATTACCTTTGACCTGATTGTAGGTTTTGATCTCATCAATTTTATGTTTTGCAAGGCTTCATTATTTGGTTTTTGTACTAGGATTTATCATTAACAGTTACATCAAGAGATATGTTGTCCTCATAATGTTCTCATGCACTCTATTTTTTGTACAGGTAATAGTGACAGAGAGGGCCGGACATGCAAGAGATATGTTGTCCTCAATTACAAATAGGGAGCTGAATTTGTACGATGGCGTTGTAGCTGTTGTAAGTAGTAACCTTCTTCTACTTCCATGTATCTATTTTTCAATATGTATGGAAAATGGGTTGTTATGTGAGAGAACATGAATATATGTAAGCAGAGTTACATATATGCTTCATGCTTAGTTACTGTTTCCCACATGTGAATGTGATTGTCATGTACTACAATTAATTAGTCATTTTCACTAATTTATTGTGCAATATCAACCAAAGTGTTTAATTTATTTCAATAAGCATCTACTATATTGAAAATGCAGCAGAAATGGAAGTCCCATGAAACTGAATTTTCCTAGAGTTGCAAGAAGTTAATTATAAAACATGATCGTAGACCATGCCTTTGAGTATTTCAAAATCAAATGCGAACGAGAGGGTATTTCTTCTATTTCAGAGTGTTCTCTGGTCATTAAAATTTTGTTTGATCTCAGATGGCGTGTTTAATTTGCCTATATTGATGCTTCGATCTTGAAAGAGATGGACGCCGAAAAATACATTGTTTGCCTTTACAGTTTCTGAAGAAAAAACCATTTATTAGACAATATCTCTAACAGATAGGGATGAACTAAACTTTGCGATAAGAACATCTTTGGGATTAGAGTTATACATGAACTTCAATCTAGCTTTTGTATAAATGCAGCCAGACATATGCTTTTCCATTTCTTGAGAAATGCCAATGAAAGAAAACCATCCTTACTACAGTCGAACTTAACTTTTGTCACACAGCTTTTCTGCTGAATGGCAGCAATGTTTTATTGCTCTGTGCTGGTGATAAAATATATTGCTTGCCATCACCAACTTCTTTTTCATTCCTTTTATGAAGTTTCTATTTCTAAGTGAATAAAGAAGGGGTCACTTAGGAATAAAAGTTTCACCTTCATGGTTCCACATGCCAGGAATTTACATTAGCATTTCTCTCTTCTTTCATTCTTTCCCCCCTGATTTTCTGCCATGATTTATATATGAAGTGTTGGAACAATTTTGATCTAGCTATCATTCGCACTTGGCTCATCAATTAGGAACTGATGTCGGTTATCTTTGATAATGAATTGTATAGGGTTAAGTTTTGATCATTCCTTTTTAATACAAAATTGATTACGTGAGCAATTCATTCAATGCTTCTCGTAGGGTTTCTTTATTGAGTTTCCTTGAACCCTTGGCATGTCCATGTTTATTGAATAATGCAAAGGGTTGTTAGGCCAGAACTAGCTTGAGTTTGCACTATGTTATTACATATACATGCTGTTATTGGGATTTTTAATTTCATTTTAGACTAATTTCTTCACTTTATCTTTTTCTCATTTTCTAATATACTGTTTATTTTTCAAATGATACTAGGGTGGTGATGGATTTTTCAATGAAATTCTTAATGGTGTTCTCTTGTCAAGGCATAAAGCTCCATATCCACCAGCTCCTTCAGATATAACACCTCCTGCTGAGAGGGAATGCGATGTTTCAAATTATAATGGTAACAGAACAATCTCGGAGCACTGTGATCATAATGGAGATGGATCTCCTCTTCTGAGGGGCTCTGATAACATGGGACATGAATCCCCTAATTTTGGTATGTTATCTTGTCCAGTGTAATAACTTTTTCAAAAGATGCTGTAAATTTATGTCTGGATTTAGAGACCTGTGAAAGTTCTGGTAAACCCATTAAAGTATACTTGAAGTTAGTATCTATTTCTCTTACTGATTCATAGCAGAAGTATCTATCTCTTTGATGTTCTCTATGTCCATTGTTTTCTTTTCATTTATGCAGAGAAAGATTCAGAGTCTCCATTTCCAAATGAAAAGTTCAGATTTGGCCTTATCCCTGCTGGATCTACTGATGCCATCGTTATTTGGTAGGCTCAGCTTTATCTTTGGTCACATGATGTCTTTTTTCTGAGGTACATAGTACGTTTATTATCTCCTCAACGGAACCTGTGCTCGAAATCTTTAAACTTGATTTTATTTCTTCTCAAAATTAGTTCCTACAGATATTTTTAGATTAAGCTGCCACAAATATGAGGATTTAGAAAGATCTATATCACCCTATTCATTTGTGACTAATTAAAATGCTGTTAAATTAATAGTGCATAAGTTTTGCTTTATACTTTTAGTTTAAAGACAGAGTAAGAACTGTTGTATCAAAATTTTAATGTCATTTATGGCTGTGTATAATACTTGATTCTCAAAGAGTTGCATTGTTGTGAAACTAATTCAGACTGTTAATAGTGATGATATTATCCATAAGAAAGAATCGATAATGGGTCCTGATGAGTGCCATTCGGTTTTCGATTAGTGAGTTAAATTAACTATTGACTTGCAATTGGTGACTAAAGTTCTATTGAAATCGAAAATGCTTTTAAAGACAAGGCAGGGAAAGAAAGACTTGAGTATCATCCTATGACTTTGAATTTTTATCCCCCTTGGAAAATTTTAATATGACTTTATGCACCTTGCAACAGAGGCATCATCACTGTTAATATGACTTGAGTATCATCCTAAGACTGGCAATTCATGGTCTCTGAATCTATATGCACCTTGCAACAGAGACATAACAACAAAAATATATGCTAAAAAATATGTCTGTTATGTTTCCTTGATACTAGTAATGGGAACCTAGTATTGATGCAACTCATATCAAGTACCATTTTAATTGGTGGGGGCTCCTTTCTGCTTTTGTATTTTATTTATGAAGAGATACAAGTTATTTGAGTTCTTGGCTTCTAACAAAAGGTCTCTCGTGATGTTTAAAACCTACTTTACTTTAGATATATTGAAGTGACGTGCATACTGTTATAAAACCACATTGAAGAAGAAATACAAACCCTGTCATAAAATGCCATAAGTGAATATATCGTAGTGACATAATTTTTTAAGATGTCTCATATCTTAATAAAACTAATCTTTCATGATCATGACTGTTATTCTATGAAACTTTATCTGATACTATGATTTAAAATTGATCGGCAAGATGTCTAATAATTCTTCAGATATGAGATTATCACTTGTTCTTCTTTCCACTCTCTTTCCATGCTTGTTATATTACTTGCCTGAAAATAATTATTCCTCGAATAGTCTTTAAATTTTTCCCTTATACTTTTCTTCATTTTCACACTTTTCTTTGTCAAATATTTTGTTTGTAGGTGCAATTTTTTTCATGAAATAAATATTGATACATGTTTTTATATACTACTGGAGCATCATATTAGTCTTTCCACTAGTGAGAGCAGAAACTGCTTTCAACCATCTAAATTGAACTTTTGATGTTTGGTTTTCCTTTTGCAGTACGACTGGGGCTCGAGACGCTGTAACATCAGCATTGCATATCATTCTCGGTAAAAAGGTGCACCTTGATATAGCTCAAGTTGTAAGATGGAAGAAAACAAATTCAGCAAATGAAGAACCATGTGTACGCTATGCTGCTTCTTTTGCTGGGTATCTTTTTTGTCTATAATCTATAATCAGTAATTTCATCATATAAGAGATGACTTTTATTTATAACTTAAAGATTTATGTATCGGGTCTTTCTTTTGTCAATAATCAGTAATTTCGTCATATAAGAGATGACTATTTATTTATAACTGAAAGATTTATTTAACGAGTTTGACAACTGTCCCATATATTCTGTGGTCAAATTTAGATGTGCCTAATGACTATGCATTACAATAATCAGATAAGACTTTTGGCCCTTTCTATAAGAGAGGTAGATTTATAGTTCCACCAATTTTTATCCTTAATGTTTTTATTCTTGAGATTTCTAACATGACCTCAATTTAATTCCTCTTATCTTTACAAACTCATCTCATATGTTTTTCGAGAAGACAAATGAACAGCAGTTTGCTACTGAGGCCATAAGGATTTGGATTGAGAGATTTGATATTCCAATAGTTTCGAAATCCCTTCTTGGAATTTAGAGTGGCTTTGTGTAAAGCAATTGAAATCCACTGGTTTCAAGTTTATTGAAAACAAATTTTGATGGAGCTTTTGAGATTTATATGCTATCATTATTCACTAATAAAGGTAAGAAGTATAATCTTATGTGATCAAGATCTAAATGATTGATTGAATTTATTCATAATTTAAATAATTTAGGCTTAATTGCCTAAAATACCCAAACTATGGCCAAATTCTGGTTTTTAACCAATAAAATATTTTGGTAAAAAAATACATATTATGTTTTTGGAATTTGGCAAGAGTCCAAAGTTACCGCTAGAAAGCTCTCGACGATAGCTTTCTATTTGTCCCTGTATTGTTGGGTTTTGATCGCCGAAAGCGGTTGGAAAATGTCCTGAAAGTTATTGTCTTTATATATATATATTGCCATAATTTGGATAATATGTCATGTATCATTTGAAAGCTATCATCGAGAGCTTTCCAATGGTACCTTTGAGTTTCCAATCGGACTCCAAACAATCGAGTTATTGGCCAGCCAATTTTGGATTCAGGTCAAATTTCAAAAGCTATAAAGTTCGTGTATTTTTTTACCGAGATTTTTATTTTGTTAAAAACCAAAGTTTGGCCATAGTTTATGTATTAACAAGCAATTGACCCAATAATTTATAATGTAGTCATTGAGCAAAATGGTAATGTTTGTAGTGTGTGTGAATCTGTGTTGGGGTGAGTATTTGCATGATGAAAGGTGAGAGGAAAGGAGGATGAGTTTCAAACGACTATGTTTTAGAAATCCATAAAAAATACACCAAACTTAATGATCAAAATTCATTGATTTGAGTTTACTGCCAAACAAGTTGAGTGGGTTTAATTGTTGATTTCAAATCAATTGTTCAAATCCACCCTTAAATCTATCAATTTGAACACATCATAAAGGTTATCTCAGTTCCATGAGATAATGTATGGTTGTTCCTCCCGTTCATGGAGAAAATATCTTCTATGGTCATGACCCCGGACTTGCCTTTTAAATAGGAAGAAGTTTGTTGCATGCTTTGTTGTTCTTTTAGTTATCAGTCTTGACAATATTAGGTATGGCTTTTACGGAGATGTCATTACCGAGAGCGAGAAGTATCGGTGGATGGGACCTAAGCGATATGACTATGCCGGGACAAAGGTTTTCCTTCAGCACAAGTATGGAATTAGTTACTGCATAGTCTGCATTATTTGATTGATAAGCTGTAGAGATTCTGCATTGTGGATTAACCTTCAGCTTTGTGCCAGTATTTGGTCTCTCTTTGACAATATTGATGCATGGTAGAAATCTTGGTGGTTAAGAACTAGTAATGACATTGTCAATCGAGCATCAATTAAGAAAATTTATTATAAACCTAGGTACAGAGAGCAGTTGGTGTATCTTGTCGCTTTATTCAATGTGTATGAGGTAGCTGATGACGCCATTGTGCTGCTGTCAAAAGCGCAAAATTGATAACGAACCCTTTATGTGATAGGTGATAATGTGAAAAGCATGATTGGGTCACAATGATATGCTGTATCAAATAATGAATTTTGATAGTCAATTAAGTGGTAATAGAACTCGTGAGGCTTCTCCTAGGAGGTTGGTCTCAGGGAAAGCTTTCATAAACTCCGAAAAATGCAATATTGAGGAAAAACAATTTCCTTGTTGCTTTTATGACAATTATAACTACTCTTCAATTTCTGTGGTAATTGCATATGTTCAGTCATATCATCATATGATTATTTAATCTCAGGCTCTTGATCTATTACTCTTATCATTAGAATATAGCATTATTTTGTTCTATATCTGTCGTTTTATTCTGTTAATGTGTTTCTGAAGGTCATATGAGGCAGAAGTTAGTTATCTTGAAGTCGAACCCAAAGAAGCTAGCTTGAGTCCTGAAGCAGATCCTCAAGTCCGTAGCAGGAGGTTTTGGTGTCTTCATACAAAGCCTGATCGGATGACTTGCCGTGCTAACTGTGCAATATGTAATTCAAAATCCAATCACACAATCGCTGGATCCCCCAGCCTAGCCCAAGACTTTAAAGGACTGAAATGGTCAAGGTCCAAAGGACGTTATCTGAGTGTTGGTGCTGCTGTGATATCGTGCCGGAATGAAAAGGCTCCTGATGGTCTAGTAGCTGATGCTCATCTTTCTGATGGGTTCCTGCATCTGATATTGATAAAAGACTGCCCTCTCCCTTTTTATTTGTGGTAATTTTTAGGACCTTCTCTCTCTCTCTCTCTCTCTCTCTCTCTCTCTCTCTCTCAGACACACACATCACATTCGTGCGCATACAGGCTGCATGTTAGCCTGACCAAAATATTTCACCTTCATCTTATGTGGTTGTTTGTGAGAAACTAAGCTGATGAAAACAGTTTAAACCTTGTGTTGTAAGCTGTTCATATCATGTCACCTTTCAAAGTGAAGGTATAAATAATTTGTTGTCAAATTCAGGGAAATGTTGCACTTGAAAGAATAATAACATTAATTCCTGATTCCGTTTCTACAGAGAGGCACATGCTCAATATGCTTCATGTCCATGTGACAGCTCTAACTTACATAAGGGTGTGCCTGTTGCTACAGCAATATTTAGTTATTCTGTTAATTCAGTTGTTTTTATTTGTTATTTATTTCTTTATTTAAATATTAGGTTAAAGTCCTATTCTGGTAAGGAAAGGTAGAATTAGGTAAGAATCCTATTCCAATAAGGAAAGGATTCACCAGAATAAATAGGGTCCTCTCCTTGAGAGAGGCCTGCCTAGGATTTTAGATTAGAAACAGCGCTTGTGCTTGGTATAGGAGAGTTCCTCTTTTGTGGGAATTTCTCTTTGGCTGTGTTATGTTCTTTCAGTTTATATTATTGTTCCCTTGAGTTCCTGCTGTTCTCCTTTAACAAACTCCTTGGAAACTTTTCACATACTACTGGAACTTGGTTGGGTACAATTGACACAGAAAACAGTTAGGATAAAAGTGCATAGCTCGGCCACCTTCTTTTGATTTGAACGTCTAAGCATAGACAAGGTGGTACCTCTGTTAACCTGCATCCTGTAACAAAACCATGTACGGTTCAGCATCATTGTCCTACCAATGGGCTCCATTAATTTGATTTCACAGGTCTGTTTCTAGAACCATCCCACTTAATAGGCTCAAATGCTACCGATTCAGTTGTTCCTGCTTCAACAAGAGAAACTCTTTAAATTCACTTATGTGCTTGATTGTAGTTCTTTATTTCCAGCTATCCATGATTGCTGTAGTGGCAATTGGATGATGTATCTTATCGTTATATTTGGTTTCAAATGCAGGCACCTTATTCAACTTGCTAGGAAAGGTGGGGAACCCCTGGGCTATAAGTTTGTTGAACACCATAAAGTATGTGTCTTCATCTTGCTTGTGTAGTTGTTTTCCTGCATAGTGCCTCGCTGACTTTTTTCCATGCTTGCTTGTAGACTCCAGCTTTCACATTCAAATCTTTTGGGAAGGAAGGAGTATGGAATTTGGATGGAGAGCTTTTTCTTGCACAACAGCTATCTGCTCAAGTATTTCGAGGCCTTGTTAGCTTGTTTGCTACTGGTCCTGACGAATAAAATGCCCGCATACTTTCTAACATTATAGAACAATTTCAGACAGTCATATTATTCTTATCTGGCAATAGTTCCAATGGTCAAATTTGGCTCATTCATGAGGTTGGCGAGCCCTCAACCAGAACCAAACGTGGCCTTCCGAGCTTGATGCAGTGGCTGCTATTCTTATCTAATGAATTTAGTTGTAGAATCAATATGTATTGGTGTTGGAGACGATCTGGGATGTGGAAGGGACCTAGCTAGTAACATCTAACGGGGATGTTTTTCGAGGTTTCATGGAAGCAACTTGTCACTTCAAGAGACTCAGTTCTCAACATTCTTAGATGAAAATATTTAAGAAATGGGAGTCGTGTAAGTGCTGCCATTGATTCATTGTTAACTGACGATTTTTAGTTTGTATGCTGGCTGTATGTAATGTGTTTCAACGTGTGTATCATATTCATGAAATAAATCCAATATGAATTTTTTTAATCTTTGTATTTGTGCAAATACAAAACAATTCCATGCATTAGTAGCAGAGTATAACAAGTACCAACATAAATAGTAATAGTAAAGCAAGCACAAAATAACCAAAAGAACACAACGATATGGTTATCCAATTCAGTTATAACACACTTACGTATGGAGTGTCTCGTCCAAGGGAAATGTTTTACTACAGAGATAAGTTACAAAGGACTTGAAAAATAAGACTTGCTCTTACTTAACCTAAGGAACTTCCCAAACCTCCAACAATGGTAAATCCTTAGTTGTGCATGCACCACATACCGGCTTAGACGTGAACACGGTCTGCTCATCACCCAACCCCTATTCTAAACAATCTTAAGCCAAGAGTACAACAACTCTTTTACAAAGAATGCAAAATAGTGTTTACCTCACAAACAATTTTCTACTAGAACAAACAATGGAACAAGTGTCACTAGACAAAACAACTAGTAGGAACTCAATATACTAAAGGGTTAACAACTCTTTACAAACAATTTCATTCACAATTATCGGAGAAGTTGTGAGTAGAGCCGGCAAAATTGGCCCGGCCCGGTGGGCCGCCCGGAATTGGGGTCGGGTTGGGCTCATAAAAATAGTGGTCCGAAAAAAATCGGGCCTAAAAAGCCCATCCACATAGCCCGACGGGCCTACCGGGCTTTGGGGCTAAAAAGCCCGGGGTTTTCGGGCTAAAAAGCCCGCCCACACATTTAAAGTTTTAATATTTTATATTAGTAGTAAATACTAAATAGTAAATATAGAAAATAAAATGAATGACTATTAAAAACTCCTCCTTTCGTCCATCTCTCTCTCTATTACATTTCTTTAAAGTCAATGTTTGATGTTTGATGATATTTGTAACTTTAAGTTTATCTTATTTACGTTGAAATTGATATTAGACTTGTTAGTATATTTAATTTAATTTATTTATTTTGGAATTGATGTTAGTAGATGTAATTTATCTTATTTACTTTAAAATTGATGTTAATAGATTTAATTTATTTATTGTTATCATATTTTTTTGAAATTAAAATAATATCTTATTAAATTAAATATTGGACGGTTTTGACCGATGGCCCGAGAAATTGGGCTTTTAGGCTACCACATTTTCACCGATAGCATTTTGGGCCAGCTAGTCCAACCCGATAAAAACCACAAGCCCGTTGGGCCGGGCCGGGCCAACCCGACCCGCCCCTTTTGCCAGCTCTAGTTGTGAGCATAAATAACTAAATAAATTAATCAAGGAGGCAACTTTTTCAATGCTCCATATGTTCCTTATATATAGGGTTCACTTGAAAATCCTAGATCTCTTCAAATTTGTCTTGTTAAAATATTTCATTATCTGAGGAAGATATAAACACCAGTTATAGCCAAGGACATAATATGTAGAATATATATTTTGAAAGATCTTCATAAAGGCTGGAAAATCTTGTGGAATATCTACTGAAGAAACTTTCATTCTCGCACACAACATGCAAGGAAATTACCATATACAGCTCAAAGCTTAGACCTTGTGGCACTCACGAAGAAACTCATACCTGTGGAAGCACAACGAAGAGAAAGGTCTACATAATGACAAACATATGGTATATAATCTATACACTTACAATCTCCCCCTTTGTCATTTATGCAGACAAAACAAGCTACATCAACGTGAAACAACATGCAGCAATAAAACTCAAAATAAATGAGTTAATCAACAGAATATGCAAATATAGCGTGAACTTGAAACTCTTGTAACTCGACTTGATAGAGCTCCCCTATAAATAGAGATTGCGAGCAGAACAAAGATAGCAACATAGATATAGGGTCACAAACTCCTCTTCATTTTTCTTCCCTTGTTTGTCAAAGAAATAACAAAGGGTAAACAACCGACAGTGCCTTCAAGCAGGTGGAACTCGCTCAGATCCAACAACCTCAACTTCATCCTCTTCAATATCTTTCACTATGTAACTTCAACAAAAAGAATCGTTGCAACTTGAGAGGGAATACAACAAACTTCATCAACTGAAAGCTTTGAGTAATGAAGATCAACCAGAAAACCAACATTGCGGCGAAGTTAAGGAAATCGAATTTATTTCCAACTCTAAAAACATTATCTCCTCAAAGCACACGCGGAGGAACACATGTCAGCAATAGGCAAAGCAGAATAAACACACTTTGTCTTCAAAAAGAGACAAATAACAATCTTCTTTTTAGTTATGTAACAAAATCATAACACAAACTCAACCAATATTGAAAAAAGACAACAACTCCCCCTTAATTCATACTTCAACAATTCTATTAATTGCATAAATTGCTCTCTCTTAATTTGAAATCGGGAAGTACACTAACCCGACATATCATCAAAAGCAGTGACCAAAATCAATAGTAGTGTTGAGTTCTTCTCCCCATTTTTCTAAGATAAATAAAAAGGGGGACACACATGGTCTTGCTTAGTTTGAATTGAACATGCACATACCGAGGACCAAGTGCTTCGATTCCAACCTCTATAGCATGAACAACCTCTCAGGACCATCTGTTGGACGTAAAGACCATGTTAGCAACATTTTTTGTAGCAGCTTCAATAACAAAAACATAGGCTTGAAGAAAAAAATATCTGAAGTGGCAAAAACTTTTGTAGCAGGCACCCTTGTTGGTATAGGGACAAGAGTATGAACCAGCACCACTTCCTATAGAAAAGCAAAAAGATTGTCAATCATTCAAACAAGAACTTAGCCTTCAACTAAACATATGAAGCAACTCCATCTGACATAATTGTTGCAAACCAATCAATAAGGATTATGGTAGAACCATAAACTTGCAAGCTTCACCAAAATAATAAGATCATATTCAAGATGCACGTCTCCTGGAATATCTGCTGAAACCGGTACTTCCATAGTGGCTAACATCTATAGAAACATATAACTTATCATGAAGTGAATAACAAACTGCTTCTCATCAATAAACATATCATCCAACCGCAAAATAACTTTCTTAGATGCAAAATCATCAATTTTAACGAACATATCTGATAGAGACACCATGCTCAACATTAATAATATTCTCAAGATTCTCCTTCTGCCATCCAGACTTCATCTCCAAAAAGCACCAGTGACACTCGAGACATAACACTTAGAAAAACATAATTTGAAGTCACTGATCCCGTTGACATAGTTGGAAAAATTCTTCAGATAAGTAAAGTGACATCATCAGTGATCAGATTGATAACAGGCACAAACACTCACACTTTAGCTTAAATCAGATCTACTTTCCGTCGGTACAGTTGGCACCCAAACATACAATGCATAAAGATGCACGTAAATCATAACTTGAGAATAATTTCATAGATAGTATCTAGAACAAGAAATTAAAATTTTTATTGTTCAATAATGGATATTGATCCACTTATTCCTCAACAACTTAGTGATTCAAGATTCAAAACATCATCATCCTTAGCTAACACCTTTCACCGTTTAGACCTAGGAGAATCCATCTCCTTTACAAGTTCTTCCTCATATTATCAACATCAAGATTTTCATCACCCTTAACCTTTTCAGCAACATTCACAATAATCAAATCAGCAACAACATGCTCCTTATGAGCAACTTGCTCATCAGTTGCAACATGGCTTTCTCCAGGAACATGTACTTGCAAGGAGGCTTACGAAAAAGATGATTTCTTCACCAAAGATGTGATCTTCTCTTTTTTTGATTGAACAAGGGCATCAATCAACGCATTATCTTCATCATCAGAGCCAATGCTCTTGCTGCCACTAGAGATATCTTGTTCATCAACTACTTGGGAAGATTGGTGTGACTATTGCTTGGGAAGGACTCAACCACCAAAATTCTTTTCACAAACATCCTTGATGTACCGGTCATTGATACTAAGGTTTGGGTGTGCTCCTTGAAGATAGAACGGACGTGATTAAAAACAAGTCGAGAACAATCAAACCATGATCAACAAGAACAAACATCGGCAAGAGTTCCAGCATGAATACCTCGATAATAAGTTTTAAACTCAACAAGTTTCTAAATTAACAATTAATCGACATAAAACATTACTCTTGCATTAAACATAACTCTATGCATGCAATGTTCGTCATATATACACTTAAACATGTCATCATGCACAAGCACATAGAAATTAAACATAATTGAATTTTAAAACTTGAGTCATGTTCCTATAGGTTTGATCCTCGTCATTTTTTAGCATACTTTGTTCAAATTTTCTTGTTTCTTCGTAATTCACTTAATTTATGCATACAAGGCTCTACATTCGATCACATACCATAAACGGGTCTTAGAACTGTAAGTTTGACATATTGACTACGTCTAGTCTTTTTCAAGTTCGTATAGTTAGAGGTCGTATTTAAATCGTGTAAAATCTATACATGCTCAACATTTAGTGTAGAACACGTAAACAAAGTCAAAACATGAAAATAAAAATCGAGTCTTGGCCCATAGGGGCTGCCCAAATTCGACCACTACATAGCATGCTAGGAGAATTCCCAATATTAAATTTGTATAGTGTACCTAACATAGTCCTAAGCATAGATGTGAAGTCGATTTGTTCAAGAAAATTCACGACGTCGATGAATCAGGGCTTCTAATTTTCGTTCATTACATATATGTGCTCAGAAAAATACGATAAATTTACATAACATCATAAACATGTTCCTAAGCATAGAAATGAAGTCAAAATTCAAAGAATAATTTTCGACAGTACATGAACAGAAGTTCGATTTTCTCATCTTTTACGAAAAATTTCAAATAAATCACCATCAATCATAATCATGCTCCTAAGCTCATATATCACATTATAAAGCATAGGAAAAATCAAAATCATGTCCCTATCATGCCCCTAAGTTTCATTCATTATACATGTTTTAATCCATCCGTTGGATTTTTTTTTGTTTTCCATTCCTCATATCTACACATATATTAATAACATACTTAAATCTTAGCTTCATCCATTCAACAATCTCAAAGTAAACATGTTTGGATTTGAGAAAAGAAACCATGGAATCATAGAGGAGAACGAGGTCTACCTCGTTGATGGTTTGAATTTGAGGTGTCGGGCTTCGATCGTCGTCTTCGAGTTCGATTCTTGAAGAATACTTGAGAAAAATGGAAGTGTAGAGAGAGAGAAGAATGTTTGATCCTTAGGAGAGAGTAAATGACTGGTTTTGGTGTTTGGTAGGGGAATAATGGTGATGTTTAGGCTAATAGGTACCTTAATAGGTTTGATGAAATCGTAATCGTGATTGCTCGTTTCTTTAATTATTGACTTCAAAAAATTAAATAAATCATCACAGTGGATTCGTCTTTCAAAATTATAGGGATGTATTTAATTATTAAGTCGAGATCATTTCTCATTTTGCACGGAATCACGTGACGAGTCGTGCAGGTACGATTCTTCGAAAATTGTTCGTTCTCAGAAAATTCTCGAACTTTCAAATTTTCTTCATCTTGGAAAGTTATGTGAAGCATGTATGAATGTTATTCTAATATCTTTTCTCGGTTTACGAGAAAACATAGTTGAATCATGAATGCAAAATTCCTTAAAATTCGTTCGTTTTTGAAAATTCTCAAACTTTCAATTATCTTCGTCTTGAAAAGTTATGTAGGAAAATACACGTATTAGGTTAAGGCCTCTTTTCGGTTTGCAAGAAAATCTAAAATCTAGTTTTCTCGACTAGGTTAATTTATGTAAATTCATCAAAACTTCTGATTTCTAATCAGACAACTTTTTCCGCACATAAAGTTATGCTTAGTATTTTTAGGTTTCATTTTTTATTCTCATTATTCATGTTTGGGTTAAAGCCCTAATTTTCAGATATAAAAATATTGCTTTTTAAACTTTCATAATCAAAATTTCATTTCATTTCTTGGATTTATTAATCATAATTATGGATCAAAAACCTTAATCAATTAAGATTAGTATATTTAATCTAGTTTGGTAATACCAGGGTATTACATTTTTCTCTTCTTAAAAAAATTATTTTGAAATTTGTGTACCTAGAAGACAGTTCTGGATATTTCTCTTTTATTTGGTCCTCGAGTTCCCATGTTGCTTCTTTTGGTCCGTGGTAGCTCCATGAGACTTTCACTGAGGTTTTAGATTTGTTCTTTATCTCTTGTACCTTTTGGTCTAAAATGGCCTCAGATTTTTCTTCATACGTTAAATCTGAGTTAAGGATCACTTCTTCTTGGTGAATCATGAGTTTAGAATCAAACACATACTTTCTAAGTTGCGACACTTGGAAAAGGATGTGGAAGTTTCCAAAAATAGATGGCAAGACAAACCTATAAGCTACGAGACTATTCTTTTAATGATCTCATATGATCCTATAAAATGTGGTCTTAGCTTGACCTTGACGGCGAATCTAACTATTCTCTTAGAGGGAAAAACTTTTAAGAAGACTTTGTCTCCTGCTTTTGGTCCATCGTGTGTCTTCATAAGACTTTTATCTATCTTGGATTTCCTTTATCCTTTCTCTAATATGACAGACGATTTTAATAATCTCACCCACTAAGTCTGGCCCTAAGATTTTTATTTCTCCTACTTCATCCCAATAAAGAGGTGATCTACATTTTCTTTCATAAAGTGCTTCATATGGTGTCATTCTTATGATTGCCTGATAACTATTGTTGTAGGCAAATTCGATCAATGAGAAAAAATGTCCCCAACTCCCACCTCGATCTAGGCCATATCTTTGAGGATTTGAATCATTCTTTCTAATTGTCCGTCTGTTTGGGGGTGGGAAGCGGTACTAAAGATCAATCTCGTTCTCAACCCTTTCTGTAAGCTAATCCCAAATCTAGATATAAATTTTAAATCTTTGCTTATGTAATCGATATTGGTATTCCATGTAGTCTCACTATCTCACGAATATATACAGTTGGGCTAGCTTATATGATCTGTAGGTAATCGAAATCAGTATGAAATGAGGGTATTTTGTGAGTCGGTCTACTATCACCAAATGGCAGTGTTTCTTTTCTTTGACTTGGGTAGACTCGTCACGAAATCCATTGCTATGTGTTCCCCTTTCCATTCGGGATTTTTATAGGCTGAAATTTCCCATATGGTTGCTGATGTAGCACTTTCACTTGCTGGCATACAAGACATTGTTATGCAAACGAGGCTATATCTCGCTTCATCCCGTCCCACCGGAATTTATGCTTCAGATGTTGGTACATCTTTGTACTTCCGGGGTGAGCGGTATAAGGTGTGTTATGAGTTGTCCTCATGATTTCGTTTCTAAGTCAGTCTTTCTTCAAACATGATCGTGTTATATGTCGCCTCTTGGTAGCTCCTCGACGTCTCTATCCTCTTTGGGGCTGTCATTTCTTGTATAGCTCTGACCTTGGCCTGGTTAATGTCAATGCCTTTTTGGGTAACCATATATCCCAAAACCTTTCCTGACTGCACTTTGAAAGCACACTTTGCCAGATTCAACTTCAACTTATAAGCTCTGACCACAGTGAAAACCTCATCCGCGTATGATGTGTGATCTATTGCCTTTAAAATTTTCACCAGCATGTCATCATATATACTTCAATTTTCCTCCCAACTTTGTTGGAGGAAACCTTGTGCATCATGTGCTGGTGTGTGGTGCTAGAGTTCTTCAACTCAAACGATATGCTCCTGTAGTCGTATGTTCCACAACAACCCCAAAGGCAACCTTCAAGATGTCTAGCGGGGTTTATTCTGATCTCTTGGTAACCTTGGTATGTATCCATCATGGACAACAACTTACAACTGGATATAGATTCCAGCAATTGGGTTATCCTTGGCAGATAATAGTGATCTTTGGAGCACGTCTTGTTCAGATCTATGTAGTCAATACACATGCGCCATGTCCCAGTGTTCCCCTTAGCTACCATAACATCATTCGAGAGCCACTTGGGGAACTGTACTTTTATGATGTGTCCTACTTCCAAAAGCTTTCTCACTTTCTCCTGGATGACTTTGTTTTTCTCTATCCTGAACTGCCCCAATTTCTGGTTTACAAGCTTCGCTTTCGGATCAACATTTAAATAGTGTTGTGCCACTTTCGGATCCACTCTGTTCAAATCAGAGGATTTGAAGGCAAACACATCTGCATTCCACCTCAACCATTTGATCATGCCTCTTGGTGACAAAACCAATTCTGCCCTCGAACAACTTATGTTCATTAGTTCCTCTACATGTTGCATTTGTATGTAGGGATATTCTTCTTCCAATTCTGGTATCTTTACTTTCTTAGCCTCAGGCTCCTCATCTCTCTTAGCCAATTCTAACTTAGAAACATCTCTCTTCTGAGCTTCTCTTTCTTTCACTACCATTTGATAGCGCTTTGTGGAAGTTTCGTTGCCTAATTCTCCGAGAATGTTCCGCATGGAAAATTTTATTTTAATGTAATATGTGGACACGACGAATTCAAAAGAGTTTAGCGTCAGTCTTCTAAAGATGGTGTTGTTTGCTGGGGATAGATAGAGTTGTAAACAAACCAAGCCGCTGGTGAGTTATTGAACTCGGCTCGAAAAAAGCTTGTTCGAATTTTATTCATTTTGTAAATAAGCCAAACACGAGCCTTAAACCGAACTCAAGTTTAGGGATGTTCGGCTTGTAAGCTGGCAAACATGTTCGGCATGAACTCAAACGAGCCAGTTTGTAAATCATAATACAAACATGTTCGCAAATATGCGAAATAATAAATTATTTATATATGTATTCAAATAATTAAAATATACAATAAATTACAAAATATATTGTAGTAGCCCGAAAATCTTTTATACCTAATTATAGCTTAATTAAGTATTATTAGGGGTTTAAAGGCATTGCATCCCTAAATATTGATAAAGAAGTGCATAATAAATTAGAAAGTGATATAAATTTGATTAATTGCTAATCGAAGGAATAGAATTTAGAAGGAATAAATATTATTTAGAAACAAGTTTTATTATGATAAATAGGAGATATATGGTTAGTATTGTATGTTTGGATGAAAACTTCATTAAATATAAAATGTTTTAAAAAATGCATTAATTATTGTTTATATGAGATTTATTTATAAAATAAAATGGAATAATGTTTAAGCTATTAAATGGCTTAAATAATTTTATTTTATTATTATCTAGTGATAAGAAAATTATTTTATATAATTTTCAAAATTTATGAATAAATAGAATAATTATTTGATTGTTTGTATATGAAAGAATTAAATCTATATTTATATGATTTGTATTCCAATAATGGATTTAATTGTTTTGGATCTTTATATTAATGAGAAAATTGAGTTTTACTATTAAAGAATATTAATGTCCAACATTAGTAAATTTTGAGAATAATTTAATAATTTTCGAAAATAGTGAGAAATAAAAAATGAATAAATAAATGAATAAAGCTATATATATATATATATATATAGGTATATATTATCTTTTGATATAAGGCGTTGATATACATAACTTCTAAAATTGAACCATATTCATTTAAGATAATCTTCATCTTATCATGCTCCATTTCTCCTCATATATATATATATATATATATATAACTTCTAGAACCATATTCATTTAAGATCATCTTCAAGCTCCATTTCTCTCTCATTTCGGAACACACACACACACACATTTTTCTTCACTTTTAATCCAAATTTTAAGTGCTTAATTAAGTGAAAATCACTCTAAAGAAGGTAAATACCTTATTTAATCCAAGTTTTTTGTGGTTAAATTTGAAGAACATGGTGTTCTCACATGCCCTAATTTTCAAAAATTTCATGCTTGTGATTAAGGTTGAATTGTTTAATTTTTATTATGTTTATTGATTTCTTTATGCTTATGATGCTTAAATATCATAATCTATGGTTTAAATTCTTGAAATTCATGAAGTTGGTGAAATCAAGTAAGCATGTATAAACCCTAATTTTTCATGTTAATTATTTGTTATGATTTGATTAAATTGAGTTTAGATATGTGTAATTAAGTGGAAATAAACATGATTTAGTAAAAGAAATTGGAATGAATTGAATGTATACATGATTCCTCATTTTCGAAAATTAAGGGGGTTGAATGATCTTTGAGTTCTTGATTTTATTTGATGTATTTGGTATGATTTTTGAGATCTAGGATATAAATAATGCTTAAGTTGAATTTATGGGATATTATGGACTTAAATATTGAAAGTTGAAATATTAAAGTTTATGCTAAGTTGCTAGAATTATATGATGAGTTTGATTAGAATTTAAATTGATTATGGATTGGTTATCATTGATGATGGATAAGTATATATATGAATTGATTGAAATTGAATTGGTTGTAAATTGAAAAAAAAAAATTATTTAGTTACATAATATGGTGGTTGAAGGGCATGTTTTGAATATGAAATAAATGGAAATGTTTGAACATGTTTTAAGTTTCTAAGTATATATTTAGGCATATGGTGATGGTTTGGTGGAGTTTGAATGAGTTTGATTGATTTGGGAATGAAATGACGATTCATTTTATAAAACTTACTCTGTCGAAATTTTGTTAGAATTTGTATATTAATAAGATGTTTTGAGAATTAAATTAGTAAATTTATGATAAATGTATAAGTGAGATTTGTTCACTTGATTGTCTTAAGTTAAGGTTTGAAAATATTATGCATTGATGAAACTAAGTATAAGTTACTTAAATTCCTTTAATTATGGCATGTTATGTAACTTATTAAAATTAAAGTTTACTAAGGACATAAGATATTAAGGGATACAACAGTCTAACTTAAATATTAGAATTTGGTAAAACTAAGAATAAGATGTTATATGTTCAAGTGAATAAGAATGTTGCTAAGTTCGATAATTATTTTAATTACAAGGTTAAGCAAGGATAAGGGAATCTATGGATGAAGGAGGACATTATAGAGTGACAACGTTCCAGGTGAGTTTTCTTTTCACTAACGTGTGTTTGATAATGAATATTTCATTTACATCTTGCATATTATTGTGAAATATTGACTTTCGATATGTTGAAAATAAAATCATGTTATTTATTGAACATAATATCATGTTATTTGTTGAGCATAAGATCGTGTGACTTGTTGAGCATAAGATTATGTTACTTGTTGAACATAAGATCATGTTGTTTCTTGAGCATAAGATCATGTTACTTATTGAATATAAGTTCATGTTACCTATCTACAGAAGAATTATGTTAATGACCAAGAAGTTATAGTTGTATAGATCGACAATGATCGGAAAGTTTATGATTGTGTAGACCGGTCATGGTATTGAGAAGGAAGCCTACTTCTCATTATCGAAGAACGTAGATAGGGAACGTGATTGGTAATATTCGGGGCCAACACATGAAGAAAATGCTGGCATAACATAAAATTACATGAGATGGCATTGTTACAGTTTTCTAAATTGTGATGCTAATGAAAATCAATTCAGGTATTATTTATTTCAACCCATGCATTGAGTAAAGTTCGGTAAGTTAATAAAGTTTAATTTTTGGCGATAACCCATCGAGTACTTGTTGGTACTCATGTCCGGCATTTGTTTTTTTTTATATGCAGGTTGAGCTCAGAGATGACGATGGAAGAGGAAGTGAGCTAGGGGTTCTTTTGTTGTAGATATTATTATGCCCTAAATGTCATGTCTTCATACATGACGTTCATCCATCCTTCCGTTGTCAAACTCATATGATCTTGATGTTGACTTATGATAACCTCTTTTGTATGTTAAAGTTATATATGAAACTTTTAAATGTTAACCTTGATCTTTATGGTTGTCAATTAGTTAGTTAAACCCGTTTGATTCTTGGAGACATTTCAAATTAGAAGTTAATATGTTCTTATTCTAACCCAGTCATAGCTTGATTACTTAGTTAATTATTTAATTAAGTAGTCGGGTCGTGACATATATATTTATTGATAGTTAACAAAAATTAATAATATAATCATGTCTATGATATAAATTTCATGTAACTTATACAACAAATTAATTATGAGATAAAAAATTATAATTTATTATTCGTAAATAGAATTTGAAAAGTAAATATAATCGAATGATACAGAATAATATATTCAATGTAAATTGCATAGTCTATATTACTGGTTCATAATATCAAATATGTATGTTTCACATATACATTTTTGACAACTATATATGTAATTTTTTTTAAATTTTAATCAAACCTTATTATATGTTTTCATGTGTGTTATAAAGTAAAATCATTAAATAAACAATCAATTAATGTAATGAGATATTGAGTTGAAAAACTAAAAAAAATAACATGATCTAATAACATATCTTATGAACAAAAATATCAATATATATAATTATAATATATGAGTTACATAGTTATATTAATTTATATCTCTATAACTATAATTTTAAATAAATTACATCTAAATATCATGACTAATTATCTATGAGATAAATATAATAATAATTCATAAGTAGAAGAATGTAATAGATATGATCAATTGATATTAAATAGTGTTGAATTTTATATATTATCTTATCAATTCAACATTGTTATTCTCGTATATGAATTTTTAACTTGTTAATTGAGAACATTGTATACAAACATAAATTAATATCACGGTAGAAATAACTTAAGGACGTGTTGCTTTAGGCTACAGTCTAAACAAAAATGTATTAAATTCTCACGGATAAAATCTAGATCTCTTTGTTTCAAAAGTCTTCTATTTCGAACACCCGTTGAAGAAGAATTATTAATATTCCTATTTCGAACCAGACCTAAAGTAAGATATTAAAATTAAGTCTTGTATTAAATTCTCACGGTAAAAATCCATACAATAAGTACTCATGCCTAGATCTAACACCAAATACCAGTGGATATGAGTTTGGACTCATATGAAAAATATCATCCTACTGAATTTAACCCATGAAACGATCTCAACGATGATATTGATATTACATGGTCAAGAGCAGGAGACTCTAAAAATAAAGCGAAGTGTTATAGCCATCGTCTCCTTAAAAAATTGCAGCATAATTTTAATGAACTGTACACTCAAACCTGATCTTAGTGATCCAAATTTTTGAGCCCATATTTTTTGGCCCAGGCAGAACCGTAATGGATTTAGGATTTGAGTTTGATTATTATTTATTTAATAGTTGTTTCTCCATGTAATCTGTATCCAAAAATCATAATGAAATCCCTGACTTTGCATGCCCTCAGACGTAGTAGCAAGACGAACTGGATAAATAATTGTTATGTTCTTTATTTTCTGTCGTGATTGTGGTGTGTGTTTTTCAAAACACATGATGCTCGGTCTTTAACTGCATAGCTTCTACCGGAAACTTTGGCAAGCCAGCAAATTAACGAAAAGATGCCCAGACCAGGAAAACTCTTCATATCATACTTCAACAATGTAGTCTTGTTTTTTATTTTTCTTTCTTTCACTTTTCCTTGGGGAACTGTTGTAATCTACATAATTAGAGGTCCACTAAGCATCATTGAGTGTAATAACAGCAGTATGATTTGAGAATTGGTCGCACCTTTGGCAAAATTCAGTCTCGTTTGCTTTGACAGGTCATCCTTTTGAAGAGCAAACGTGCTTTGATGAAACTTTCATCACAACCTAAGTTCGTGTTTTCCATGTTCAGAATTACGTTCGAGTTGACCATGGTGGACGTCCTGGTTAACTTTCAGCACCAAGAAAGAAAGAGGAACACCCATGATCTTCACTTCCCAATATCTTCAAGCTTGTCGAGAATTTGCCTTATATTGGGCCGGAGTCGTCGGGTTGGCGAACAACACGCCATCGCAAGTTGAAAATATCTGAGAATACCATCTTCGGTGACTACTCTCTCGTCGTTGCTAAGACCAACAAGAATGTGTGGATGATACAAGTCCATGACTCGGTCATCAAGAATTGCACTTCTCATGGCACATGGCAGATAAGAATCTTGATCTTTGTCATCAATTGCTTCTTTCCTAGATAGTAATTCCAGAAATATAATCCCTAAGCTGTAGACATCACTCTTCGCAGATGTCTTTCATCTTGATTAGCTCGGGGGCTTTATAACCCTCGAATCCAGATGCTTCGACAACTTGTTGGCCTGTAGTCGGATTCAACACAAGACGCACACCAAAATCTGATACATATGGGTGGTAGTCGGCACCCAATAGTATATTCTTCGACTTGAGGTTACCATGGACAATCGGTTTCTCCAAAGCTGTATGAAGATGGTGAACTCCTCTAGAAATACCAATGGAGATTCTGCATATGGTAGGCCATTTATAAGCCTCACCATTGCCATCTGTGCATTATCAACGACATTAAGTCAATTCAACAAGGTTTTTTTCCTTTCGTCTGTATGTGGAAATATCAGAGATCGAATCTGGAGAGAGTGGCGTATCAAAAGCTATCTGAGATGTAAAGAACAACCTAATCTAGACTAGAAAAATAAATGAGCGGCGAACATCAAGCAGAAACGGAGCTTAAAGTGTAACTACGCATGTTAAGGATCTTATGTGTTCAGCAAGCTCGTCTAAGCCCTTTCAATCTCTGTCCGAAACTCACAACAATAATACCGCATACGATTCATGAAGTTTAATTTCACATGATGACATGCTACATATGCTTGATGTTTTACAACTTTGAAATCAATTTACACAGATTACAGACGTTCGAGTAGGATCATATAGTCGTATCAAAGCGCATCATTATTCACAAATATACAGGAATCGGAGGACATCAAAACACATTCCAAGCAGCAAAAAAGAAGCACAATGTCAACAGTCTCAGCCAACCGCATTTGTTCAACATAGAGGCACAATTTTGAGCCAACCAACTAAAATGGTGTTTGACTGAGCTTATAAGCTGTTTACGAGTTTATAAATTATTGATAAGTATGTGGCAAAATAAGTCCTAAACACCTTATAAATTGTGAGAACAAACTCCAACAGTTTATACATTCTCCAAAAACTAAGTTTTTCGACCCCGACATATCTTTTTCATTATATTATAAGCAAAAACCAATTTACAAAAATAACTTTGTTATGTCCAATATATATTCTTCCAAATTCATCTTTTCTTAAAATTCTCTCTACTTAGGACTTTCTCTATAATGCAAGCATTTCTCTAATTTATAAGTTCAATTATTCAAATACTTTTACAATTTATAAGTTGTTTAAAATAGAAAAAAACTTAGCCGAAGACCATCTAAATCAAAATTGAAATAGCATGTCTTATGTCTTATTTGGACGATCCAATGGTAAAATGTATTTCCTATGGTTAAAAGGTCATATGTTCGAATCTCACACCAGGTTTCCTAGTGTACTTTATCCATTATGTACTGTAAATATGGTTTATCGTATGGGAAAAATGGGTTTCCAGGAATTTTAAAAAAAAAAACATCTTCTACAACTAAGAAGTGTCCAATTCGGGATGCAAGACATTTAAATCATGAAAAAAAGACCAATAAAGAAATCCTGCATCTATTCATCAAACACACTACTTTCTTGAAAACAACCCCCAAAAAAAAAACATATTACTAAAAGATTAAACTCGAAATTAAGAATTCAAGTTCTACCTTGGATGAACTGAGCCAAATTTCCGCCGCTGTAAAAGGGAAGAACCATCAATTTCTCTCCCCTGGGTCCCGCATAAAACGCATTGAGAGGCACCAAATTGGGATGTCTCGCAGACCCCAGCAACTCAATAGCAGGCATAACCTCTTCAATCCCCAATGTACAAGTAGGCCTCAAGAATCTAAGCAATGCCACGCAATTTAGATCAACCAAATTGGCTTTGTATAATGTCCCATAACTCGATTTCCCAATAACTTCACCGGGCGCGTCGAGAATTTCCACCACACTAAGATCCTCACCGCCCTCAAATTTCACCAGATCCTCTGTATCTCCTCCCTTACGCTCTAAATTGGATTCCACATGTCTATCACCATTTTCTGATTTTCTTCTTCTCAAACAAAAAACTCCGAGGAAAATAATTGTTAAGAGTGATAATGGGGTTAGAGTTGCGACTAGTATGAGTTTGTGTTTGTGCTCCATTTCTCATTGAGTAAAAAATAAACAAAGGGTTCCAAGATCTGGGAACTAAAAATGTGAAAACTGAATGAAAAAGGTTACTAGAACTTTGTGATTGTTAGTTCGTGTGAGAAAATGGAAGAAGGAAATGTGGAGTGAATGGGAAGTTCGGAAATATGTGAACAGATTCTCTCCTGTTGGAGTTTATGAAGAATCGGTGAAACAAAATCTTGATTGGGACTGCAAAATTGATGGAATTTTAGGAAATAGCTGGAGGCAAATCTTTGTTCCAAAAAGGGAAGCAGGAAGGAGTCATACAGTCCCATGAATGAGAATATGAGTGGATAAATTACGGTGACTCAACGATTAAGAAGTTAGAAAGATTTTTACCTATGGCTCATAAGGAGTCACCCTAAAGAGGGTGAAACTCTCACATTAAGACTGTTAGTATTCGATCTTTAATCCTTATTCTAAATCTGCTAACTCTTAACCAATTAAGCTACGTCCGTTGCAACAAATCTGGGAGTGTGTGTGGAGGGTTGTAAGTGTGTGTGGAGTAGGGGTGAGAATCGGGTCGGGATCGGGTACCCGTCCCGAGTCCCGAGTCCCGAAGTCCCGAAATTTTGCAATTTTTGGGTCCCGGTCCCGATCGAGACTTCGGGACTCCCGGTCCCGAAAATTTACAATTTTTAGTCTCGATCCGGTCCGGTCCGAATTGAAATTTCCGAAAATGTCCGAAAATCCGAAGTCACGAAATTACCCAAATGTCCCAAATTACCCGAAAGTCTGAAATTACCCGAAATATCCGAAGTCCCAAAGTCCCAAAGTCCCAAGTCCCGAATTACAGAAAATGTCGAAAGTCCGAAAGTCCGAAATTAAAATTAGATATATTTAAAATCGGGACTTGGATTTCAACGGGACTCGGGACTTCCGATCCAAAATCAAAATTTCCGTCCGGTCCGGTCCCGAACTAAATTTGAACTCGGGGTCCTGAATCCCGTCGGGACTCGGGTCGGGACGGGAATTTCCCGAGTCCCGGTCCCAAATTCTCACCCCTGGAGGGTTAGCGAGAAAGAGAGAGCGCACAGATTGTCAGACAAAGAAGGAAAAACTGGCAGATGGATTTATGATAAATATAGACATAGTACATGCTTCTAATTTTTTAATGTTTATGCTGTTCACGAATGACTTAGTGGAACTTATTGTCTTAATGGTGAAAACAACCAATAATGTTGTAGCTTTATTCTTTTTTTTCTCTCCACCAACCCTAGCCGCCATGGAGTTAGGGTTTCTGTGAGAGGTTTTGTCCTTTTCCGTTGAAAAGGTTTCCTTCCCTTGTCAGAAGGGCGCACGAGGGTTTTCAGTTTTTAGCTTATCATTGGTAACAGTCATGGACACTGAGGAAATATCACGGTTGGTAGGGGATCTGAAAATCACGAAGGAGGCGAAACAAATGGCGATAACCATTAGCAAAGATGAGGCGAGAGCAGGAAGACGAAAATTGGAAAGAGTGATTGTGGGGAAGATTTTTGCCAGGCGTATGGTTAACAGAGAAACTCTACGACTGAATCTCCCGAAGATTCTGAGGGCAAGAGGTGGCGTGGAGGTGGAGATGGTGGGAAATAATGTGTTCATGGCTACCTTCTCCATGGCTGCCGATAAACGCACGGCGTTAGAAGAAGGCCCGTGGCACTTTTGATGATTTAATGCTCCTACAGGAGACGGAGATGATGCAGACCCTTTCTGAAGTGGAGTTCAACGAGATGACAATATGGATACAATGCCATAATGTACCTTTAGCATGCATGGAACCAAACATAATAAGGAGAATTGGTGGACCAATTTGGTAGGGTGGAGAAGTTGGCGTTGGGGAAGGGGATTGTGCGTCGGTAAATGCTGAGTGCGGGTCACCAGGAGAATAGAGGAACCTTTGGTCCGTTGTGTACCTATTGCGCAGGAGGACTCGGACAAAGGAGGGCTCGTCATCCTGAAATACGAAAAACTAGCACACTTCTGTTTTGCATGCGGACGAGTGGGCCACATTGCGCGTGACTGCAGCGACCCCGGTGTAGACAAAACAGCACACTCTTATGACGCGTGGCTTAGGGCTGGAATAACAAAGGAGATGAGACACTCTAAATCTGAAGGAGTACGACACAGTGTTGAAGTCCATAATCTGGTGAAGAGAGGGGAAGGGAGTAGCGATGGGGGAAGGGATGAGGAGTGGAGAGGGGAAAGAGGGGCGATATGTGTGGAAGAAAGTTCAACTGAAGGAGGGGGGAGAGACGAGGTGGAACGTAGCAGCACGCAGAGTTTAGCAAACCTGATGGAAACTGGGAAACAACGTGAGGTAGAAATGGATGAGGGCGAAGGAATGGGCGTCCACATGGTTGGCGTGGAAGGATCCAAATCGAGGAGGAGGGGGGACGAGTCACTCCTCCGAGGCTAATAAGCGACTAAAGGAGGCGAGGGAGGGAACGACTACGCACTCTAGAGGTGGTTGGAAAAGGCAGCATGAGGGAAATGAATAGGGAATGAGGCAAAACCGAAAAGTGCACGCTTGCAAAAAAGGGGTTTGAGACCCGACCGGATGAGGAAGAAAGGAGTAGGAAAAGAGGATACGACCTGATGGAAGGAAGGAGAGTTCTGCTGAGGCGATGGCGGTGGCTGCGGCGCAGCCGCGATCATTATGAGTTGCCTTGTTTGGGCAGCGGATTGGGAATCTGAGTGCGTTCCATGAACTAAAAGGGTTCTTACCGAACTTCCCTGCCCTTGTTTTCTCGGTGAAACGAGACTTGTTGCGAGAGCGATGCCGTGGTGGAGAGCTACTGGGATACACCGGGATGTATGTGGTCGATCAATGGAAAGAGTGGCGGTCTCATCCTTCTTTGGGATGGAGATACGGATGTTACTGTGAAGTCACATTCGATTGGGCACATAGATGCTATGTTAAAAGGATGGTAAAGGTTGGAGGTTCACGGTTTCTATGGTAACCCGATAGCGACACAACGAAAATTCTCTTGGGATCTTTTACGGAAACTCCATTCGGAGAACAGCGGTGGTGACAGCCCGTGGCTCATTGGTGGAGATTTCAATGAAATTCTAATGGCCCAGGAAAAGAAGGGGGGACGATGCCGGAGTCACAATCAAATGAATATTTTCATGGATGCACTATTCGATTGTGGGCTCTATGATCTGCAGAATTCGGACAAAAGCCACACTTGGTTCAATGGACGGGAGGGAGAGCCAATCTCTGCGAGGCTGGATAGGTTTGTGGGGAATGAGGAGTGGCGAAGGAGGTATCCGGATGCGCGCACTCTTGTGCTGGACTTCTATGGATCCGACCATAGATCGCTTCTGTGTGAATTTGAGGCGTCAAAGATCGAAGTGAAAGGGAAGGGGAGAGGTCGGTTCCACTTCGAGGAACATTGGCTCCTGGATAGAAATTTCGTACCGGATTTCATCTGTGAATGGACGAGCATTCGGGGGGCAGGAGACTTGCCAACGAAACTTAGTGCATGTGCAGATTTTTGCAAGAAATGGGCGACATTGAAGCGAAAGAAGTCCGGCGTGAAATTGAAAATATGAGAAGCGAGGCAAAACCTCATGGCCGGTGAAGGAGGTCCGTCTTCAACACGTGAAATTTTGGAACTCTCGAAGCGAATAGAGTGGGTGTGGAAGCGGAAGCTTGCTCTTGGGCAGAGATCGCGTACCAATTGGTTGGCTAATGGAGCGAAACACACGTTTCTTTCACGCTCAAGCTACTAGTAGAAGGAAGAAAATTCCATTGATGGATTGTGCGGCGAAATGGCGGTGCATGAAGAGGAGACGGAAAGGCGATGATCATCCAAGAATTCTTCACGGATTTATTTCAAACGAATAACCCGACTAAGGAGGATTTGGCGAGTGTCTTGGATAAAATTAGGGAGAGAATATCTCGGGAGGACACCCAAGTTCTAAGTCAACCGTTTGATGCAAGTGAAGTTAGGAAAGCGGTTTTTGATATGCACCCGACGAAAGCCCCGGGTCCGGATGGTTTCAATGCACGCTTCTACCAAAGGCTTTGGCCAATCTTGGGGGAGGAGGTCACTAAGGAGGTGCTTGCGATCCTTAATCATGAAGTTGGAATAGACAAATGGAATAAAACTCTGCTATGCCTTATCCCTAAGAGTACCAAACCCACGAGTGTGAGGAGTTTCGACCGCGAGTTTGTGCAATACCACTACAAGATTGTGGCGAAGGTACTTGTGTCGATTAAGGCGTGTCATGGGGGTGTCATCGATGCAGCCCAAAGCGCTTTTATTCGTGGTCGACTAATCACGCACAATGTCCTCATTAGCTTTGAGTGCCAACATTGGTTGAGGAACCGGCGGAAAGGCAAAGATGGGTTTGCGGCTATGAAGATTGACATGAGCAAAGCTTACGACAGAGTTGAATGGGACTACCTTGAAGGTGTCATGCGGACGATGGGTTTTCCGAGCAGGTTTATCGAGCTCATTATGGGCTGTGTCCGAACGGCAAAGTTTTCCTTCCTGTTGAACAGGAAGGTATATGGGGAGGTGAAAGCTTCGAGGGGCCTGCGTCAGGGAGACCCCCTCTCGCCGTTTTTATTTGTGCTTTGTGCGCAAGGGTTCTCATCCTTGCTGCACCATGCGGACCGTGAGGGCAGAATCACGGGTATACCCATCGTCCCGCGTCGGATTTCTATCACACACCTGTTCTTCGCCGACGATAGCTTGATTTTCTTCAAAGCTGAGGAGAAAGGAGCAAGAATGATCAAAGACATCTTACACAAGTATGCAAGAGCTTCTGGTCAACTGATCAATTTAGACAAGTCCTCCATCTCTGTTACCCCCAACACCGCCCCGATGCTTGCAGGTAGGATTAAGGATGAGTTGGGAATTCGTGAGGGACGGGAGCTCCAAATGTATTTGGGACTCCCGGCTTTCTCTACGAAGAAGAATGCGCAATTTGGTTATTGTGAGAGAGGGTTGAGCGGCTCATTGGATGGAAGCACGAGAGATATCGGCGGGGCGAGGAGGTCCTCCTCAAGGCAGTGATTCAAGCAATCCCGACGTATGCAATGCAATGTTTCAAGCTACCGGATAGGGTGTGCGTGGATATTGAACGGCTTTGTGCGAGGTTTTGGTGGGGGTCAAATGAGAATAGGCGAAAGATACATTGGACAAGGTGGGAGACGATGTGCATGCCGAAGAGCACGGGCAGTTTGGGTTTTCGAAACATGAAGAAGTTCAACCGAGCTCTCTTGGCAAAGCAGGTCTGGCGTATGATTAAAA
Organism: Salvia rosmarinus; assembly: GCA_036937905.1. NCBI lineage: Eukaryota > Viridiplantae > Streptophyta > Magnoliopsida > Lamiales > Lamiaceae > Salvia > Salvia rosmarinus. Next base: position 16,437,779 of record CM072820.1, read on the forward strand.
CACCCCACTCGCTTGTTGCCCATGTCTTTAAGGGGAGATACTGTGGGGAAGGGGATATACGAGATGGAAAAATCAAAGCGAACTGCTCATATGTGTGGCGCTCTTTGATGTGGGGAAAACAGCTTGCCGAGAGAGGTCTTGGGTGGAGGGTTGGGGATGGGACGAGGATTGATATGTATGCGGACCGCTGGGCCAAGGGGCTGCCTGGCGGTCGCCTAAGCGAGTGAAGAGGCGGTGGAGGGAGGCGAGAAGGTTAGTGATCGATCACGGCGAGCAAGGAATGGGATTCTAGGGCCTTACGTGGAAAGTTTACCCCCCATGAGGTGGAAGCGATTATCAATACTCCTATTGGTGAACGTGGGAGCATAGACCAGGTGTGGTGGTTGCCAGAGCATAAGGGGAACTTCACGGTGAAATCAGCGTACATGCTTGAACTCACTAAAGAGAATGATGAGCCTGGCACGAGTCAGGCGAAATGCCGTCTTTGGAGGAGACTCATTTGGGTTCCTAACTTGCCGCCGAAGGTGAGAGTTTTCTTGTGGAGAGCGGTGAGGAATGTGATTCCAACACCAGCTAACCTTCGTGAACACCATGTTCCGACGGATGGCATTTGCCAATTGTGTTGGAATCATTGGGCGTCGACGGAGCACATGCTGTTTTACTGCTTGAAGGTTGTTGGTGGATGGAAGGCGAGTAGGTTTTGGCGCATCATGAAGCATGGGAAGGGGGTGGAGTTCACGGGCGTTGCACCGCTATTCATGATGAATACACTGAAGAGGAATATGGACTTTGGGCTCTAATGACATGGAAAATGTGGTCTTATGTCTGTGGGGTGATGAATGGCGAGGAAAGGCTTGATCTGCCAAGGATGGAGGACATGTGTTTGGCTTTACGGGATGCACACATGAAGCGCGGCCGACTGGACTGCGACTCGTTTTGGGTATTAAGTGTGGTGAGCGACGGTGGACGGACCAAAAGTGGGCGAGATATCGGGTGGGCGTTGATGCGATGTTCAACACGGACTCCCACCGATTTGGGGTGGGGTTATAATCCGGGATCTTTGCGGGAGAGGTTAAAGCGACCGTGGCGAAACCCACTAAACCTCCCACAAGCGTCTTAATGGCTGAAATCATGGCGTGGTGCGTGGTATCATCCTCGACCTTGAACTTCAAATAGCCCGATTGAAATATTCTGGACTCGATCCTTGCGGCGAGAACAATGGCTCGACCGGAGGAGGAGGTTGATTTATTCTGAAGGCGTTTGTGATATCATGCGAATAGCTAGAAAATATGTTGATTGAGTCTCTCATATATGCGGGGAGGCTAATCGAGCCGCCCATAGTCCGCGCAATTTGTCGCTAATTGTTCCCAGAACAATTGTCGGCGGAGGATTATCCTCAATGGTTGTTGGATATTGTTTTAAGTGATTAATAAAATATCCTTTTCAAAAAAAAAAAAAATGGTGAAAACAACCATACATACTTAACGTATCCAAAACTTTCAAATTACTATCAAAATTAATCATTTATATTTGAAGAGATATAATTACCGTTCAAGTATCATTAATTTCGGAACGCTCAAAGAAAATAGAACAATGTCAGTTACGTGTAAATGAATTGATGATAATCTTGACTACTTTTAATATATTCTAAATTTTAAATTAATTGTTCTTATATTGAAGACATATCTTATTTAAAAATGAAATATTTAACATAAAAATGTGTAGTTAATAGTAATACAATGTGAACAAATATAAATTTTATATTTGGATAAAAAAAATTGCTCTCATGGAACCAGATAGTGGTTGTTGTCTGCCATTGTTGAACATTAACCGACGGTTAGCCTCCACTGAGAATACAAAGGGACTAATCTATTTAATTTGACATGTTTATTATTAATTGTCTATGATTTATTTAACAAAATAATTTCTTCAATGTGGATTAACATAATTCGATACAAAATAAAACATAAAAAGCACGATTAATGTGCATTAACGCTGAAAAAAAATAAAAACTCAAAATATTCAAGCGTAAATATAATTAATACATAATAAAAATCATAGGTAATTATTAAAAATCATATATTCAAAAAAAAATATTCAAGAAGAATTTGATGGCGGCTTTCTAGAATCCCATTAGCCACCATCAAACTAACCATCGGGAAACCTCTTCGACAACCAGTTTGATGGAGGCTAATGGGATTTTTAGAATATCGTCGTCATTTTATATTAGAATATGGTAATTTTTTGCTGAAATCATATTTAATTATTAAAAAAAATCATATACTCAATAAAAAAAATCATATTCTAGCATAAAATGATGACAACATTCTAAAAAAATCATTAGCCATCGTCAAATTGGCCACCAGAGAGGTTAGTCGTCGTTGCACAATAGCGGCTAACCTTCATGACCGCTAGTTTGACGGTGGCTAATGGGATTTTTAGAAAGTCGTCGTCAAATTCTTCTTGAATATGATTTTTAATAATTAATTATGATTTTTATTATATATTAATTATGTTTATGCTTTAATATTTTGATTTTTAATTTATTTTCAAGCCCAAATTATTATAAAAAGGAACACGACAAAAGTGATGACTGCAAAGTTGTCGAACAAACCAAAGTTCGATAAAATATAGGGTTAATTTAGTATATTTAGTTAAAAAGAATAGAGAAGTTAAAAGTGTGGATAAAAAGAGTATAACTTATAAGATTGGGTAATTTAAATCCCCCCCCCCCAACTTGTTTGCCTATATATCAGGTTGATTTAACATTTTTCGTGTAAAAGTTCCATTTACACAAAAGAAGAAATTTATTACTCCCTCCATCCCATTTAAAATGTTTTACTTTTTTTTATTTTCCCATCATAAATGTTTCATTCCATTTTAAAAAATAATGATCTATTCAAAAGGTGTAGGTCATACTTTTTTTTATCTTTTTAACTGCTTTATACAGTTCTCTTACATACTTGTGCCCAAAGGAACTGAGACACTTTAAATAAGACAGATGGAGTACAATATGATGGATCCCTCGGGATACGTATCAGTATATGGGGAGAGGAGGAATACACCAATTAGGCAAATTAAAACTTTTTATTTACTCAAGACTTGTTGTCTGCGGCTATAGCTAGTCGTAATGGCGGCGATTCGATATTGATATCGAGATTTCAGTCGGTTCGGATAAGGAGAGTCTAGAACTGAGTGATATCAGTTAGCAACCTACTGACTGTTGAGGCAGCTAATCAGTTGGACTGATAACTGATGTACGTGTGGAATGTGGTGGTTACTATATTTGTTTACTGAAAATATAAACTGGCTTAAAACACTTGTTCAAATATTGTTTAGTCAATTTTTAGTTTAAAACTCTAGTATCAAACTGATACTAATAGAGTGTTTTAAATCGATATTGTGTTAATATGTGCTGGTGATGACAGTTTAATAATATGCAATGTAAAGTACCATACTGATGCAAAGAACTGTAAGTAAAGAACACTTTAAGTTTTACGTGGTACGAGAGATCTCGTACATCCACAGACTGATTGCTTAGTCAATCCACTAACTTTGGATTCGGTTTTGTTTACGAGTACAAGAGTAAACCTAGATACAGAGTTAACCTTATTGTATCTCACCGAACTGAGTGTTCTTCCTACACTTGCGGGTGCTAGGAAACCTCTGACTGCTTACGGGTGCGGTCTATCTAAACCTCTTGCTTATAGGTGCAAGATGACAAAGTTTTCAGCAACTGACACTTTGTTGCCTATTTGCCCAATCTTCTACTTAAACATGAGTGTTTTTGTAGAAGGGTTTTCCAACTAAAATCTGAGCTGTCATAAGCGACAAACTCAGTATAGGCTTAAGATATACAAGAAGTAGTATCATAAACTTAAGGAAGTGTATACTGAAACTTTGAGCTGATAAGTATATGTGAGCTCTGAAGGTTTACTGATATCACTGTAAACTTCATTCTTCGAAATCGTTGTTTGATAGGCTTGAGCTTTGAGCTTTGAATGCTTTAAACAACAAGAATGTGCGATTTTCGGTAATCTTTAAAGGTTGGATTCTGCAAGTATTTATAGAGAAGACGATGAATAGTATCGTTGGATGGAACACAAATCTCATCCTTCTAATTGTCATTTGAATTCTTCCCGTTTGAATCCTTGTACATCATTGTTAGGGTCTGCATTATCGTACATTGTAGCTCTGCAACTCTGAAAAGGTCTTCTGGCATGTTAGGATCTTCTGCAGATATACTACAACATGTGGCGAGTCAAACATCGCTGCTTAAAAATTTATGTGTTTTCTAGTTGAGTTGACTCCGTGTTTTTTCAGTGCGTTTCAGGTTGGGCTAGTCGAGGCTGTTTCGTCTTTTATCAATAGGCTGGACTCCCGTCTTTTGTCAGTTTGAGACCTGAGTCAGCTTGATGCTTTCAGCTTGACGTAGATATGATCAGCTTTGACTTTGCTTCGCCAGCTTTGACTATTGATCAGCAACCTTGACTTCTAGTCGCCAGCTTTGACTTCTGATAGCCAGCTTTGCCTTTCAAAATGGACAATCATATCCTAACTTTTTTGCTTCCAGCAACATCGAGTCTTCAGTTTTCAATTCTCTGACCTCAGTGTTCAATCTTCGATTTTACTCCAGTAGCTTTGTTCATCAACATCGGTGTACTTCATTCTTCTGACATCAGATAGCCTGACTTCAGTCTTCAGTCTTTAGTACACGATTCTTCAGTTGAGTTTCTATTAGTTGCGCTGGTACTAATACTCCTATCAGTATTGTTGGCTTCAGTATTGCTTGAACTCCTTCAGTCTTCGGCCTGTCCAAGCTGGTAGTTCTTCTGTTGAAAACTGAAACAAAAACACCTAACTCTAGAACAAGTTAGCAGCATTAATTACATCAGCATGACAATCATCAGAGATTTTGGAATCTAATCAAAACATACAGTTAAGATAAAAATTATTCCCATCAATTTAGGAATTTTTCTAATTATTTTTCCCTTTTTGATGATGTTAAAACCTTATAAATTATATTGAAAACAAACCAGATAAGTAGATAATCAGTTTTAGCAGAAGGACTTGATTCTTCCTTGTTGTGATCATCATTCTCTGCAAAACAAGGTTAGTTAAGCATAATAAGGTTTAAAGCAAGTACAGAGCATGGACAAAGAATCATTTTCGTCAGGGTAAACTAGGTCAGTTTTATAAAAGATAGGATATTGAGATTAAAAAATACATCAGTCACAATTCAAATCAGCAGCAATCCTATACAAGTTTATTACAACTCATCTGACCAATCCATCTTCTCCTCTACATCATCTTCTCTTCATCTGTCAGTGATTGCTAAAATTCCTACCAAATAAATGATAGTAAAACAACAAGTATATATATCGTATCCACAGGGACTGCGACTCGAGAACACATCAAATAATCAACACAAAATCTTGATTATTATTCAGGCAACAAAATATCAAGAGAGAGATAATAATAAAACTAGACTCAAAATATAAATAGGAATAAAATCAGATATAAAAGACTGACCCTAGGGATGTACTTAACCTAACCAGATTCACACAATTAACTTATTAATCTGTTTACCAATTTAATCCGCATTCATATGAAGGATCACTGATGTAACTATAGTTTCCGCCAGGACAACCTATAGTAGTAGGTTAGCCTAAATTATATCTTCGTCGGGTCTCAAGAGAAGTAAGCTAATTACCAAAAGCACACAAAGAATAACCTCCTACAGTTCACCTATCTCCGCCAGGTCTCAAGGTAAAAACTGTATTATGAATTCAAGATATCGACTATGCAATTAATTCCGCCAGGACATCAATCACATAACTAGCATGCATCGATATTGGCCAGATAACAACACATGAGAATTAAAGCCAAGAATCATAAATCATGAATGGGACGGAAAAACAGTATCAACAGATCAATCATACAAATCTAGTCAGACATACAAACCCTAGGATCAATATGGAATTTAGCTACGCATAATTAAATTACTAAAGCAATAAATAAATAACGATAACATAAACTGAAATGAATAGATAAAATCGTAAGATTCCACTATGAGCAATGTAGCACTTGAATCCGTAAATAAATTTAAACTAGGAACAAAACTGAACTGATGACTGGAAACGAAAAAAATTCTAAAGACAAAAGCTAAACTAATAAACTGTATTATGAAATACGTGCGAAAGAAATAAATGAAGGAAAAGTGTTCTGTTCTGAATCTAAAGCTCTTCTCTAATGCGTGTAAAAGTGCTCTCCTCCGATTACATTGCTACCGATATAACATCCTGGGCATGGCCTATCTCGCGAGGTTATCCTGAGACGAATGTCGTGATAGAATGTCACTTGCGCGCTTCTGTCTCGCCTCGCGAGCTTTGCTCGCGAGATTAACTCTCAAAGCAAAGTCGCGAGCTCTTCTTTTCTTTCCGCGTCCATGCTACCTCGTGAGTTTGTCTCATGACCAAAGGTCGCGGTAGGGGTGAGCATTCGGTCGGTTCGGTTGAAAACCGAACCGAAAATCTAAAACCGAAAAAAGCGAACCGTTTAAAAATTTCACCCGAACCAAACCGAATTTTTACTCAAACCGGACCGAACCGAATTTTAAACTTGGTTCGGTTCGGATTTTGGTTAACCGAACTTTTAATTACTATTTCAATAAATAAATTAATCTAGAAAATGATAAAACCATAAATTTAATATTCAACAATCTAACATTAACAAGACATCAAACAATTGTCCTTCTACTTCGATAATATGAAAGATCCCATTGTGCCTTTGTTGAGAGCTTTTGATCCATTAGGCATACCTGAAATTGTGAAGAAAGTCACAAATATTAAGAACATAAATCTTAAGATGCTGCACATGAAGCTGATGAAGAAGTAACTTCAAATGCAATCAACTATATCATAATAGTGTAAAGCATCTACAAATGATAAATTAAAATATTATCTATATAAAACCTTAAAGACGCTACCAGTAATTATGAAATGCTGTCATATGCTACCTATAAGAACATGCTTATTGAAAGTCAATTTAAAACTAAACCAAGAAAACCATATAAGCAAAACAACAATATGCTTACAATCATCATCATATCTCTTGCTATTCTTCTAAATATCACCAACGCTTGCAGATCCACTTGTGCCAATATTTTTCATACCTATAAAATATATATGTATATATATATAGCATGTATAACATTGTTAGTAAATTATGGTAATACAACTATTAAACAATACAAGAAAATACTACAAAAATACATTCTTGAATTTTGCAATACTTTCCGTGTCTTCTTCAATTGATATAGGTTGATTTGAGTTTCTCATCCAATCTTGAGCACATATAAGACATTCAACAATTTTAGGAGTTAGTGAACTCCTAAAAGGATCAAGAACTCTACCCCCGGTGCTAAAGGCGGATTCCGATGCTACCGTAGAAACCGGCATTGACAATACATCTCGAGCAAGACAAGACAAGATAGGAAACCTACACTGGTTACCCTTCCACCACTTCAAGATATTGAAATCCTCGAAGTCAGGAACATCATTTTCTTCAAGATATCTAATTCACTTTGGTTCCCTTCTTCACTTTCCTTCTTGAGCTTCTTGTACTTCGAACTAAGACTTATGGGCTTTCTCGTGGTCTCAACCTTGGAAATTTGTCTTTGAATATGCACTTGATCTTTGTAACAGCCCACTAATCCTAAGTATGGATTAGCAGGACTATTACTTTGAACAGGAATTTATAAACGGAAAAGACCATTTGACATTGAACAATGAGACGTACATCAAGAATACTTTTGGACTTCAATACATAACTTAGGATTCTTGCAGCGGAAATCATGTGAAATACACATATGACGATGTGTAATCAAGGTACAAACTTTCAACGACATAGATTCCTATTGCTCAACACTGCTCTATCGCATCACCAGCTCAACCTGCACATTTAAAAACAAACATGCAGGGTTGAGTACAAGATTGCACTCAGCGGACTCATGCCAAAAATATTTTACTTTTCTTTAAATTACACTGCCCCTTCAGTAACACACGAGGTTTTAATTGAAATGCTCGTGCTTACTAAAACATTTTCTTTCATTTTCATAAAGTTGTCTGACCAGACATATTTTCTGTTTGTATGATCCGTATCATTTCTCATATAACATTATCATAACATCATCATACGTTGGTAGTGAACCAACAACTTTCAACATCATCATAGCATCATAATATGTTGGTAATGAACCAACAACTATCAATATCATCATAACATCATAATATGTTGGTAATGAACCAACAACTATCAATATCATCATACCATCCTCCTCATATAACATCATCATACCATCCTCCTCATATAACATTATCATACCATTATATGTTGGTCCCGAACCAATAACTCTCATTATCATCATAGTTGGCGAACCAACAACTTTGATAGGATCATACATAAAACATAAACATTTTGGGCAGGTAATTGAATAACATCTAATCATCATTTCTCAACAGAAAGCATCATAAATAATTACTTTTCATTTCGAAGAAATCATTGTAAATAAAGCATTTGTAATTTTGAGTAAAGAAAAGCCCACCTGGTACGTATGCTTCCCAATAAAGTTCCTTTCTAACGTCAACGATCACGTCGTGTTCCACCTTTACGTAAGAAACTAATTTAGTATGTCGGTCACGTTTTTCGAAAACATCCAAGTCTAAAAGATTCGATAATCTTCTAACATACTTCGTATCCTTTATCCCACTTAGTACGTCTTATACATCTTAGTGTGACTATTCAACGAAATCCATATTTCTACTACACGTACAATATAATGTTGTTCACACATTAATGTATTTCATACGTTTGCACTAAAGTCAAGTCATTTGACTTTCAAAATCATATATTTCGCAACGTTCATACATATAACTATTATTTCACATATATACTCAATTTTTAATCAATTTCTAATCATGGTCTCATAAATCTCAATTCTTCACGTTAATCAACAATCATGCTTCGACAACACATACATATGATCTAACTTGATCATAACACTTCACTTTTAAATCCTTACGTCACATAACATCATGTTTCGACATAAACATAAAATACCTCATTTTAAAATCACGTAAATTCATAGTATGTCTAAAACATATTCTTAGAACATATTATGTGATTTTACATGATAAAATAAATTTAAACTTTCATTTCCTTTTTCCATGATTTTCGGTCCTTTTTAAATATTTCTCATAACTTGTGTAATCATATTAGCTATAGGAAATTTGTATATCATAACTTTTCACTTCATGGTTCTCGAAATTCTTAGATTAATTCTTAAACATTTTTCAAAAATTCTAATTAATTCATATGACACCTTATTATGAATATCCATCAATAATATGCTATAATATTATCCATACATGAATTATACATCAACATATGATCTCCTATTATTTTCGGTATTTCCATAAATAATTCTAATATTTTTCCAAAAATTATGAATTAAATCACACATGCTTAAACATCACTAACTATCATAAATTCATGCTCAAATCAACAATTAAAAATCATTTCCAATGTCATATGTTCACCACATGTTTTCGATCATCTTACAAAATTTCATATCATGTTCAACTTTGTACTAAATTCATAATATATGCTTCTAAACATCATATAAACGTATTTAATAAATAACTTTACATTTAAACATAATTTCTCAAATTTTCATCATAAATAACATAAGCTCATAACATATAATTTTATGGTTGGAAATAAAAATTCTAACATGTATAAGAAGCTCTTAAGGTTTCTAACCTTTTTTATCGGAGTCGATTATCGGCGGCAACGTTATTCTACTTAAATTTGAAGAGAGAATTTTGAAGAACACTTCCCTATTTTTCTCTCATGTTTTTTCGGTTCTTATGAGTGAGAAATAAGGGAATTTTGATTCATTAGCTAATATAATGTATTGATCCACTTGCATGAAAATATCTAATAAAGTTTGAAAATTATTTCCTACTTTATAACCCTAACTTTCGGTCCTTTAGTTTAGCAGAGACAAATTTGTAATCTTATCTCCTTACACTTTAATAACTCATCATATCACATAATTAATACATGTCACTTTCAAAAATATTACTTTCACAAAATAAAGAAAATTATTCATTCTTTTATTCCTATAATTCACGGCAATCACAAGAATAACATACATGGTTACAAATAAAACAACATCTTGTACATTTTTCCTCACTTAATTCTCGGTCAACATTGGTAGGAAAGTAGATATTTATCTTATCTTATCATTCTCATTAATTACATATCACTATCCAACATATCATTATCAAATAAAGATGAGAAAATTCCTTCTTTTCACACATGGATGGTTTTGGTCACCAAGTGGTACAAAAGACAATATTTGATTTCATTTCATACCTTATTAATCATATCACCTTGTCACATAATTTAATAACCATCACTATCATACTTATTATTCGAAATTGAGAAAACTCTTCTCTCCTTTATTCATCAAGTTCACGGCACTTTCACTATGTAATACTCACCATTTTATTTTGTCTTACATTAGTATACAAGGATTATGTCATTATCAAAGATAATCCATCACTTTCCCAAAGCTTTAAATTTTCTTATGTTCACACTTATCCTTCAAAATTTTCGCCCACCTCACATACACAACTCATCCCACTTGTTTACACATAATAATACACCTTATCTTATCCTAAAAATATCTTAACATTATAATTATAGTTTATCATTACCAAGAGCATGAGAATTTACTCATTTCACACCAACTAATGTGAAACTTTTGGTCACTATGTAGGACAAATGCTACATATTTTATTTTCTCGCAATTAATAGCTATGTGACATAATATAAGTCTTAGATGATAATTTATATCATAGGAAAAATTATTAAAAACTATTCTATGTCACAAATGAGATTTTCGAACATTGAATTCGAAAATAGGAATATATTTTCCAATATTTATTCCTTAATTTCTCTAGCATTATTTTAATAAAAATAATGCTCTTATTACATAAAATAATCATAGAAATTTAAATATTATAATTCCTTGATCATTAGACTAAGTTTTCGAATCGTTTCAAAACGTTGACGTTCGAATCGTCTCGAAACGTTAATAATCGAATTGTATCAAAAAACGTCCATAATAAGGTTGTAATCACTTTATTCATTCTTTTGATAATAAGGAATTTAAATTCTAAGTTCCGTCGCTTAGAAAATAACGTAAAACTAACTATCGAAATTTAATCGACGTTAGAATTTACTTTCGAAGGAATAATATAAACTATATTCCTCAATTCACTAATCATTAGTGAATATGATATAATAATCCTCGCATCATGTATAGTCGAAATCGAGCTTCGATAAATTATTATTTCGATTGTCGAAATAAAACCCTAATTAACGATTTTTATTATCGCAATTTAGCATTAAAACTTCGGGATATTACATTCTACCCCCCTTAAAAGAAATTTTGTCTCGAAATTTGCATATCTTAGAAAAGTATGGGGTAACTTCGCATCATAACATTCTCAAGTTTCCACGTGGCTTCATCTTGTCCATGGTTTCTCCATTGGACTTTCACCAACGGTATAAACTTATTTCTTAACCGTTGGATCTTATGATCAAAATAATCGTAGGTTCTTTTTCATAACTCATATCTTGGTTCAAGAATAACGTCCTCATGATGGGTCACGTGTTTTGAATCATACACGTACTTTCTTAATTGTAACACGTGGAAAACATTCTGTACATTCCCCAATGTTGGTGGAAGTACCAATCTATAGGCTACTGAGCCTATCATTTCTAGGATCTCATAAGGTCCTATAAAACGTAGTCTCAACTTTCCTTTTCTCCAAACATTATAATTCCTTTCAATGGAGAAACTTTAAGAAAAACTTTATCTCTGCATTCAAAATGCAGCTTATATTTACGCATATCAGCGTAAGACTTTTGTCTATCATGAGCTTCTTTCATTCTTTGCCTAATTTGGCAAACATTTTAATCATTTCACTCACAGAATCGGCCTTATAACTTTCCTCTTACTTACTTCATCACAATAAAGAAGTGATCAACACTTTCTTTCATACAATGCCTCATATGGCTATATTGATCATTTGCTTGACAGCTATAGTCGTAGATGAACTTAATAAGTGGAAAAATATGTTTCCAACTTGTACCTTAATTCTCTTTGTAAGCTAATTCACAATCTAAGGGTAACCTTAGAATCTTTATACGATGTGAGACGTACGATTCCATTTTCATACAACTAAGCTAACTTATCAGTTCCATAACTAATTTGTAGGAGACGTACACATTTGGTGAGTCCATACACTACTACCCATATAGCAGTGTTACCTCCTTTTGCCTTTGGTAATCCCATCACAAAATTCATTGCTACGTCATCTTATTTTCATTTGGGTACTTCTAGAGATTGTAACCTTCCATAGGGTCAATGGTGTAATGCCTTCACTTGTTAACAATCGAGACAATGCTCGACAATTGTGGCTATATATCGTTTCATTCTTTACTACCAAACCTTTTTCTCGAATTAGACGTCAATGTGAGTGTGGTAATACAACTCATGATCGATTTTGGCAGCTCAACTATTTCTATTTTCTTTTCTTAAACTCATTGATGAGTTTTCCTTCTCTGTAAGGATGTATAATAACTTAGACTGAGTTTTACAACTTAGGGCCTCAGCTACTATATTAATCTTTCGTAGGTGATAATTTATATCACATTTGTAATCTTTTACTAATTCGAGTCATCTTTTCTATCTCATTTTCAAGTTTCTTTACTCAAAGAAGTATTTCAAACTCTTATAATCTATGAAGATCTCATACCTCACTCCATAGGGGTAATGTTTCCAAATCTTTAATACGTGTACTATTGCTGCTCGTTTCAAGCCGTGGGTTAGGTAATTCTATTCATGTGATCTAAGTTATCGTGATGCATAGTCTATCCTCTATCTCATATCAACACATGACCTCACCTTTATTGGTTCATGTAAATTTGATTCCTTTTCGAGTACCGGTGTCTTTGGCCTTGCTATCTTAGAGAATCCTTCTATGAATCTCTGATAGTAACCAGTTACCCAAGAAATTCATGATCTCATTTTGGGTCGTCGGTGATTTCCATCCTTGCACAGCTTCTACCTTTGCTGGGTCCACTTTGATTCCTTCTAAAGACACAATGTGCCCAAGGAACATTTCTTCTTTAAGCCGAATTCACCTTAAACAAACTTGGCGAAAATTTGTTCGGCTTTAAAGGTTTCAAGACAGTCCTCAAGTGTTCCTTATGCTCTTCTTCGCTCTTTGTATGGATGAGATGTCATCTATCAAGACTAAGTCAAATTTATCTAAGTACGGGTGGAACACTCGATTTTTGAGGTTCAAGAACACGGCTAGAGCATTAATTGGTCCGAATGGCATAACTATAAACTCATAGTGGCCATATCTTGTTCGGAAAGTCGTTGTGGGTACATCTTCAGCTCGTACCATGAGTTGATAATAATCTGATTTAAAAATCGATTTTCGAGCATACTCTCGCTCCTTTCAACTGATCGAACAAATCATCTATCCTTAGCAGTGGATAAAATCAGGATATTCTTCCCCATGTTAATTCCATGGTAATTCGTAACTTCCTTTCCGGAAATTGGAACTAAATTTTCTTCTCCTTGAATAGGATTGTGGAATGGTTTTCGGCTAATCAATCCATTCATAGGATTTTATCTACGTCTTACATAGGTATTACATTCAAGATATTTTCTAGATTCTTAAGCGATCCTAGGTTCAATTCTAGGTTTGAGTAAACACGTGTGGCGGCTATAAGCTAGGGCCTCCTGTTTGTCTTATTGGCCATATCTTTTCCTGTTGTCAGTGCAATTATTCCTTTATCAATTGTATTTTGCAGCTAAGTCTACATCAGTCTATCCTTTGGTATTGTTACTTCGATAGTCTACTCTTATCGTAGAGATCGTGATGTACCTGTCACTATCATACGTTCTTAACCCGTATGAATGATCCAGTTTCCTTTTTCCTCTATATAACCTAGAGTACGACGGTTTCATCTCAAATAATAAATCTACTTCTTAATCCACTTCTTTACTTCAAGGAATTACTTTACTTATCGTGTCGATTTGTTTCTAAAACTCATATCATATCCGGGCTATTTCATAACTGTATAGCTTGTAGTTTCTTTAGCTATTCTTAACTCTTGCCCCTTTTCTTGAGCATGATATCTGAAAGTCATATTACTTTCATTATACTTTGGTTCTCACTTTTAGGATTAAAACCATCATCATTATAATCTAGGCGGTAAGGTAGTGCGTTTGTACACCATAACTTAAGTTCAAGCACCAATGCTTCATTACCAAGTCTCGACTTGGGTATCTTCCCATACTTGGTTTAAATACTAGGAATAGCCTAGCTGTTCACATATCTCATTATTTATGATCCATCGATCTCACTATCATTGGTTTAACCAAATTCTCAAATACTTGGAATCAATTCCACTTAAACATAATCTTATCGATTTAGGGATAAGCGAGACTTGTTAGCGAGATCTATCATTCCTTATATATCCATGATGAGTCTCGTCCACTCCATACTTTAGACATGCCCAACCAACTAACGAGGTCTTAAGGACAATCAACTATATTAAAGATAAGTTGTATTCTCTGTCATTATGACATAATAAGAGGAGGTTATATCTCAAGGATATCATATACTTTCCTTTACTTCTACTCTTGCAGTTAATGCCAAAGAGTATCTCGTTCATAACTTAATCATCATAACACTCACATGGAGGTATAACTTTACTGTTATCAGTATTTGAAAAGCCCATCAAGGGTCATCACTGTAATACCCCAAATTTACGGGCTTAAAATTTGAAAATAAAGAAGGAGCAAGACATAGGAGCAGTATGAAAGTGAGCGTCGGTAATTGTCGATTTTGAATAAATCAAAATTTCTCTTGAAAATTTGAACAAAATAATTTTAAATATGTTTTAAGCATATTTAGGATAGTATTACACTAAGGAAGAAAAGAAATATTTTTCCTTATTTATTTGATTATTTTCGAAAATCATGAGAATGAGTAATTAATTTGTGAATTATTATATGATCACTTGATTTTATGTGATGAGTTGTCATGTTTATCTTATAGTATATGATAACATAACTATCTTGAACACCTAAGCATGAGGTGGATGTGATAAGGTTGGAAAAAGACATCTTTAAGATAAGATTTGCTATGATATTTTCATAAAAGATAAGATAAGGTCATGATTAATTAAGAGATAATGTTTATCTCTTAGAAATAATGTAGAAATATGATAAATATCATAGGAGATAATATTTTAAATATTAGCTTACATAAATTTCAAATTAGTGTATTATTTTATGTGTAATTTTTGAAAATCACAATATTATGTGATAAATGTATTAAATAATTTATTTAATTATATGCTTGATAAATATCATGATTCTAGATCAATCTTATCTCCTAGAATTCATGAAAATTTTGAAATTTATAAAAAGGGATAAGAATGGGATTTTATAAAATTTAAGCTCTAGAAACCCTAATTTTCGAATAAAATAGGAAAAAGCTTAGAATAGTTCCAAAATTTATTTAATGATATAATATCATTATATTTATGTAATTACTCATGAAAATAATATTAGTTATGAAAAGAATAATAGTTTGATAATTTATTCATAATTTAGAATTATTTGCCGATAACTTTACTATAGTACATAGAAATAATTCTAATTAATTTTCCTATGATTTATTTTATCATCTAAGATTATTATTATATCATATAACTATTAATTGGAGAAAAATAAAATATTTGGCATATTATTATCATTATGGCCGAAAATAATAAGAAGATAAGGAATGAGTTGTAATTCTTATCCTTACACCTAGATATGAGATAAGATATGATAAGATATGATAAGATTCTCTTATACAACTTGCATGGTTCAAAAATTAAGGAGATAAGATGAGTTGTAATTTTTGACTTTACCTTAAGATATTTTACAAAGTAATCATTATAATCATCCCATAACTCCTATAAATAGGAGGTTACCCTCCCATAACATCATAACCAAAAATAGAGAGAAATAGGAGAAAATAGAGAAAAAAGAGAGTGTTCTTGGCGTTCTTGATCATAAAAGAATAACGTCGTGACGTCGATCAAATCAGATAAAAGGCTAGAATTTATGTTATAAACTTATGTTGTTCATGTAATTTTGAAAATTATGTGACTTAGGCTAATATGTTTATATATTGTATTTATATGATGTTATTAAGCATGTAGTATAATTATATCACAAAATCGAGCATGATATCAAATTCTATATATGGACCAAAAACTTGAAGGTATGATATGTTGATTATTATGATTTTAATTGGTGATTTAAGCATGGAATCATGATCTAGGGTATTAATTATGCTTATATGATTTTATGTAGAATTTTTGGAAAACTTTAGTACCTAAGTCTATGAATTTTGAAAATTATAGAACATGATATTATAATGAGATATAATCCATGTTTGAGTGTTATCATAACATATTGATAGTGTAGATTCATAAAATAGTGTTGTATGAATTTATTGGATTTGTTAAAATTATTTGGACCTAAGTCCAAATTTTGAAAATAACTTAGGAAGATAAAATTTAATAGTTTCAATAAATAAAAATTATGTTATCATAAGGATGCTTATAGATGATTATGTGATATGTGATTTTATTGGAATTTTTGGAAAATGTTTGCTTAGTTTAATTAGGGTTTTCGAAAACTATGGGTTATGTGTATTAATGTTATAAATTTATTTTATAAGATATAAATGCATAATATGATCCAAAATGATGTTTTAGACATATTATGATTTTATGGAAATTTTTAGAACAAGAAGCAAAAAATGAGCTTGCTTCATTCGGTCCACCAAAAATTGCACATAAAATAATAGAATTACATAAAAAGAATTAAAAAGTCAAAATGTTGACTTTAGTCAAAATTGTTAACTAAATGTTGAACAAGTCAAAATCGTTGACCAAAACTGTTGACCAAGGTCAAAGGGCATGAAATTCGATAAAAGGAGATCTATGTGACGTAATACGTTTAGTAACAATGTAACTTACGTTACGAAAGTACATTAAAACATACATTATATACTAAAGAGATGGAATATCTATTATATGATGAGCGATGTCATAATCAACATCATTTTTATTAGGAAACGTCAATATAAGTCCGACGTTAGCCTTATTTGATGCATAGGATGTTATAGACGATGTTCGTCTCTATCGAAAAGTATAGCGATGTACTAAACCTCGTTTCTCACATTGAAAAAGGGTCCTGCTCAGAGGAGAAAGAAGACGATAATTAAGTACTAGTGATGTAAGAACTATAAGTTCTCGATGTGGGCTTTCTTACCAAAACCTTTTATGAGCTTTTTGAAAAATGTTTCTTTATTATTCTTGTCTTGTTTTTCGCAAAATTTTGAGATACGATATTATGCGCGAGAAAATGTTTTATGTTTTGTATATGTCCATTCGGGTTGCACAGGGCAACATGAAAGATACTAATTCGGATCTGAAATTTGGAGGTGTAAGGTTGAAATTCGGCTAGGGTTGTGTACACTTTAGTCATATGTCGCGGTTGCGATCGACTTTACGAATCGTCGGTTGCGATCAGTTTTACATATCGTTGGTTGCGATCGATTGCGTCCGGGTGAAGGAAGCCTCCTCGTGGCGTTAATCCATATGCCGACTTGGAATATCGTTGTGGTTGTTGTGATATGAAAATGGTAGGCGATCGACTTTGAGAAATGAGAAAATGTATTTTGTAAGAATAAGGCCTTTTCAAATAAAACCCTTGTGTCTTACTAATGATGAGGCGATCTGATATTTCATAAAGTAAAATGTTTTCGGCTTGTGTCCACCGAGTGCATTATTTGTACTCGACCGCATATTGTTTTAAATGTGCGGGTTGAGGCGGAGTGATGGAGCAGGCGGGAGTTGAGCATTTTGTCGAGGCGTATGATATATTTTTGTTCACCTTGAGAATGCATTTTCACATGCATATCTCACACGTATTTCCTCTGCCAAACTCTTGAGACTCTGTTATATTTTGTTACTATGTAAAAGTTACTGTTGGTTGAAAGTTTGGAACCATCTTTATATATATATAAGCTATTTTGATCCATCGTGATTCTCGTCTCTATTTGAAACATCTATATTTCTTCATAGATGAAATGAGTTGAAAACCTTATTCTTTTCATATTCATTAAGCCGAACCCCAGTGGTGGTCGGTGAGGATAAGCCGAACCGGCGTGTGACAGTGGTATCGAGGCGATTCGTTTGCTTTGAACCAAAATATTCTTTCTATCAAAGTCGGCTTGAATCACTAGACTTTCTATGAAGTAAATCATCACCGCTCAACGCTCCTGTTCATCACGCTCAACCAAAGAAGGAAAAGTGAGTTCGATAAAAAGGTATGTGTTAAAGTTTTGAAAAGTATATTCTGAGTTTGAGGAAGTATTTGTGAAAAATGTTTTAAAGTGGACATGCCGTTAAATGAGTAGTTTTGAATTGTGATAATTCATGGGACAAGCGAGTGGTTTATGCGAAGAAGTTTGAGTTCATACCGGTTGGTATGTGATTTTGTTGTGATGAATTTGAAAGAAATTAAAGCTTATACCCGGTTGGTATATGAGTATTGATAATGGACATATATAGAGTTATATGTCAGTGAGTTGAATGAAAAGTTTGTTGTGAAACGAAGTTGAATTGTGAAATTGTTTTTGATTTTCAAAGAGAACATAGATGAGCTCTAAGTTTCACGAAGAACTTAGAATGAATGAGATCATAAGAATTTCTCTTTTATGTATAACGTAGTGTTTGATGAAACACGAGAATTTGAGAACCTAGAAATGCCTTTAGGTTCGATTTGTGAACAAGAAATGGAATACTACATTGAAGGAATGGAAGCTTGAGGAATACTCGTGACATGGGCATAATTTTCTCTTTTGAGATTCTACGCGACGTAATCGACTGTTACTTACGCAAATTAATGATAGATGAACTTGGGGATTAGAATGATAAGCGTTTACGAGCTTATGTTAAAGAATGTTCACAAACTTTGTGTTTTGTGAAGTTTAGAAATCCTTATGATTGAAGTTTTCCCCTTGTTGCTTGTAAGTTTAAAACGGACTTACTTGAACTATCTGTATTTAGATGGCGGGAATGGGAATGATGATGGCAAAATTGAGTTTTCAGTAGTATAAGTAGAGTTTGAGATGTATAATTGATAACCCTTATAGTTAATGATGACCTATTCCGAGTTACAGGTTTGAATTTTATTCATTACCCAAGTTACGTCATTGAGTTTGACTCATGACCTAGTTTCAATTGAGATCTCATTTGAGTTCTCACTTTTCTGAAAAGAAGTTTACAACCGAAAGTTTATAAAGACATCCTTTTGAAACCAAGCCTTCATGTGATGAGAAGTAATTGTGGCGGTGCGATCAGCCCATATGACCAAAGAGCTCTCGAGAGTCGTCATTCGGTCTTGGACCCTATTATCAATTATTCATTTCAAAGAACATATTTGTTCAAACTTCAAAGTGTTCATCTCAAATTATGAACCCGTACCTCTTATAAAGTGTCATTATAAATTTCCTCCAATCCTTGAAACAAAGAAGTATGAATTAGATTAACTTACCATCTATAAAAACGATAGATTTGGCGTGAGCGATTAGTTAGAAATCTTGAGTCATAAGATGCTATGAAGATTGGAACACGAGAATGTTAGATCTAAGGACATGAAGAAAAGAAATAAGTCGATATAAGGATATCTGACGATAAATGTATCTGAGGAAACAACATTGGAAAACAATCACGTGATGTGGAGAAAGAATCGAAACGTTACAAGAGTACATAAATTTCGAGGATGAAATTTCTTTAAGGGGTAGAATGTAATACCCCAAATTTACGGGCTTAAAATTTGAAAATAAAGAAGGAGCGATCTGATAGGAGCAGTATGAAAGTGAGCGTCGGTAATTATCGATTTTGAATAAATCGAAATTTCTCTTGAAAATTTGAATAAAATAATTTTTAAATATGTTTTAAGCATATTTAGGATAGTATTACACTAAGGAAGAAAAATATTTTTCCTTATTTATTTGGTTATTTTCAAAATCATGAGAATGAGTAATTAATTTGTGAATTATTATATGATCACATGATTTTATGTGATGAGTTGTCATGTTTATCTTATAGTATATGATAAGATAACTATCTTGAACACCTAAGCATGAGGTGGATGTGATAAGGTTGGAAAAAGACATCTTTAAGATAAGATTTGCTATGATATTTTCATAAAAGATAAGATAAGGTCATGATTAATTAAGAGATAATGTTTATCTCTTAGAAATGTGTAGAAATATGATAAATATCATAGGAGATAATATTTTAAATATTAGCTTGCATAAATTTCGAAATTAGTGTATTATTTTATGTGTAATTTTCGAAAATCACAATATTATGTGATAAATGTATTAAATAATTTATTTAATTATATGCTTGATAAATATCATGATTCTAGATCAATCTTATCTCCTAGAATTCATGAAAATTTTGAAATTTATAAAAAGGGATAAGAATGGGATTTTATAAAATTTAAGCTCTAGAAACCCTAATTTTTGAATAAAATGGGAAAAAGCTTAGAATAGTTCCAAAAATTTATTTAATGATATAATATCATTATATTTATGTAATTACTCATGAAAATAATATTAGTTATGAAAAGAATAATAGTTTGATAATTTATTCATAATTTAGAATTATTTGCCGATAACTTTACTATAGTACATAGAAATAATTCTAATTAATTTTCCTATGATTTATTTTATCATCTAAGATTATTATTATATCATATAACTATTAATTGGAGAAAAATAAAATATTTGGCATATTATTATCATTATGGCGAAAATAATAAGAAGATAAGGAATGAGTTGTAATTAACATCCTTACGCCTAGATATGAGATAAGATATGATAAGATATGATAAGATTCTCTTATCTGAACTTGCATGGTTCAAAAATTAAGGAGATAAGATGAGTTGTAATTTTGACTTTATCTTAAGATATTTTACAAAGTAATCATTATAATCGTCCCATAACTCACATAAATAGGAGGTTACCCTCCCATAACATCATAACCAAAAATAGAGAGGAAATAGGAGAAAATAGAGAAAAAATAGAGAGTGTTCTTCAAAGCGTTCTTGATCATAAAAGAATAACGTCATGACGTCGATCAAATCCGATAAAAGATTAGAATTTATGTTATAAGCTTATGTTGTTCATGTAATTTTCAAAATTATGTGACTCGGGCTAATATGTTTAGATATTGTATTTATATGATGTTATTAAGCATGTAGTATAATTATATCACAAAATCAAGCATGATATCAAATTCTATATATGGACCGAAAACTTGAAGGTATGATATGTTGATTATTATGATTTTTAATTGGTGATTTAAGCATGGAATCATGATCTAGGGTATTAATTATGCTTATATGATTTTATGTAGAATTTTTGAAAAACTTTAGTACCTAGACTATGAATTTCGAAAATTATAGAACATGATATTATGATGTGATATAATCCATGTTTGAGTGTTATCATAACATATTGATAGTGTAGATTCATAAAATAGTGTTGTATGAATTTATTGGATTTGTTAAAAATTATTTGGACCTAAGTACAAATTTTCGAAAATGACTTAGGAAGATAAAATTGAATAGTTTCCAATAAATAAAAATTATGTGATCATAAGGATGCTTATAGATGATTATGTGATATGTGATTTTATTGGAATTTTTGGAAAATGTTTGCTTAGTTTAATTAGGGTTTTCGAAAACTATGGGTTATGTATATTAATGTTATAAATTTATTTTATAAGATATAAATGCATAATATGATCCAAAATGATGTTTTAGACATATTATGATTTTATGGGAATTTTTAGAACAAGAATTGCACATAAAATAATAGAATTACATAAAAGGAATTAAAAGTCAAAATGTTGACTTTAGTCAAAATTGTTGACTAAATATTGACCAAGTCAAAATCATTGATCAAAAACGTTGACCAAGGTCGAAGGGCACGAAATTCGATAAAATGAGATCTATGTGACGT
This sequence comes from Salvia rosmarinus, assembly GCA_036937905.1. Lineage (NCBI taxonomy): Eukaryota > Viridiplantae > Streptophyta > Magnoliopsida > Lamiales > Lamiaceae > Salvia > Salvia rosmarinus. The sequence goes on from CM072820.1 coordinate 16,460,041, forward strand.
GTCGTTTAGTAACAATGTAACTTACGTTAAAGTACATTAAAACATCATTATATACTAAAGAGATGGAATATCTCTTATATGATGGCGATCTCATAATCAACATCATTTTTATTAGGAAGCGTCGATATAAGTCGGCGTTAGCCTTATTTGATGCATAGGATGTTATAGGCGATGTTCGTCTCTGTCGAAAAGTATAGCGATGTACTAAACCTCGTTTCACATTGAAAAAGGGTCCCGCTTTCGAGAGGAGAAAGAAGGCGATAATTAAGTACTAGTGATGTAAGAATTATAAGTTCTCGGTGGGCTTTTACCAAAACCTTTTATGAGCTTTTTGAAAAATGTTTGTCTTGCAAAATTTTGAGATACGATATTATGCGCGAGAAAATATTTTATGTTTTGTATATGTCCATTCGGGTTGCACAGGGCGACATGAAAGATTACTAATCGGATCTGAGTGGAGGTGTAAGGTTGAAATTCCCGGCTAGGGTTGTGTACACTTTAGTCAGTATCACGGTTGCGATCGACTTTACGAATCGCGGTTGCGATCAGTTTTCATTTCGCGGTTGCGATCGATTGCGTCCGGGTGAAGGAGGCCTCTCCGTGCGTTAATCCATATGCCGACTTGGAATATACGTTGTGGTTGTTGTGATATGAAAATTCGGCGATCGACTTTGAGAAATGAGAAAATGTATTTTGTAAGAACAAGGCCTTTTCGAAATAAAACCCTTGTGTCTTACTAATGATGAAGCGATCTGATATTTCGTAAAGTAAAATGTTTTCGGCATGTGTCCACCGAGTGCATTATTGTACTCGACCGCATATTGTTTTAAATGTGCGGGTTGAGCGAGTGATGGAGCAGGCGGGAGTTGAGCATTTTGTCGAGGCGTATGATATATTTTGGTTCACCTTGAGAATCGTCTTCACATGCATATCTCACACGTATTTCATTGTCAAACTCTTGAGACTACTGTTATATTTTGTTACTATGTAAAAGTTCTTGTTGGTTGAAAGTTTGGAACCATCTTTATATATATATAAGCTATTTTGATCCATCGTGATTCTCGTCTCTATTTGGAACATCTATATTTCTTCAAGATGAAATGAGTTGAAAACCTTATTCTTTTCATATTCACTTAAACCGAACCCCAAGTCGCGGTCCGGTAAGGATATGCCGAACCGGGCTGTGATAATCACATCCATGTGTATCATAGGGAAAATACATCTTGTCTCATTGAGAACTTCTCAACATCTTAACTTGATGTTTATCACTTACTAATCCGAAAACATAGGTGACAAGATAAGTCAACTTACATCATACTTATTGGTTTCAAGGGTTGAAGAAAATTCATCATGATAACTTAGAAGAGGTACGTGTTCACAATTCAAGATGATAACTTTCAAGGGTAAGGGTTCGAACTTCAAGATAACAACTTTGAAGGTTTGAAACAATACGTTATTTGAATTGAATAATTGGGATATAGGGTTTGAAAACCAGAATGACGACTACTGAGGTTTCTTTGGTCATATGGGCTGGCCAGACCCGTCACAAATACTTTCTCAGTCACATAAAGGCTTGGTTTCAAAAGAACACTGTAAAACTTTTCGTTTTGTAAACTTCTTTCAGAAAAAGTGAGAAACTCAAGTGATTTCTCAATTGGAACTACGTCATAGAGTTAAACTCAATGACAAGAATTGGGTAATGAATAAAATTTGAAACCTTATATAACTCGTACTGGTTATCAAAAATTGTAAGGGTTATCCACATACTATCCTACATTTAAAACTTTTATTCGTACCACTGAATCTCAATTTTTGATTTATCTCTAATAATTCTACCACATCGTGGTCTCTCGTTTTGTAAAAATCACAATACTAGCATCAACTGATCCTTTGATCACATCTCTATTTCATTTCTAACGAAAAAATCATAGTCAATTTGGAGTTCCGTCGCGCGTGAACATCCAAAAGAGAAAGACTATACTCATGTCACTTATCGCATAATGACATTCCTCATTTCGACATCATCATTCACTTCTTTCCATCATCATTTCCATTTATGATCTTTTCGTTTTCTCAACTTTGTTCTCGTTGTTCTCATCTTTCAACTCGAAATTCTCATTTCGATCTCGCTTTGTTCTCATGATAGAATAAAAATTCTCATAGTTAATCTCCCTATGTTCTTTCGCAAAAGGGATCATGCGTCTTAAACAGTCTACGTTCTTTTGGGATAGCATACTCATCATCATAATCAACTTTGAGATTTGAAATAAAATTTCAAATATTCATAACATAACTCATTAGTACTCATGTACTTCTTTGAATTTCAAAAATTCAACATATCATCTTTGACATATCAATGTCCATTTTCAATCATTTTCAAACATTAATAACATAACTCATTTATAACAATAAATCTTCATTGAATTCCATGAATTCAACCATTTCACTTTTGACATATCACTGTCAACACTTTCTCATTTCAAGGTCATCTCTTTCTCATATCACTTTCAACGTTTCCTCATTCCTCTTTCCTTTTCATAACTTAAAACATCATATCAATCATCTTTCATAACTTTCATTTCTTTTGAAACATCAATTCAATCCTCTTTCACTTTCAAACTTTTCATTTCAAAACTTTTGAGGAAATCATTTACCTCATTCCGGTTGAGCTTGATGTGATGGAGTGTTGAGCATAGTCAGCTGACCTCTACAATTCTAGTGATTCAATCTAGACTTAACTTTTGAAAGAAGGTTTTGGACTCAAGGAAACGAACTGCTCTGATACCACTTTGTAACAGCCCACTAATCCTAAGTACGGATTAGCAGGACTATTACTTTGAACAGGAATTTATAAACGGAAAAGACCATTTGACATTGAACAATGAGACGTACATCAAGAATACTTTTGGACTTCAATACATAACTTAGGATTCTTGCAGTGGAAATCATGTGAAATACACATATGACGATGTGTAATCAAGGTACAAACTTTCAACGACATAGATTCCTATTGCTCAACACTGCTCCATCGCATCACTAGCAATGCTCAAGTCCATAATTCTTAACAACTTCACTTGAACCTAGAGGTTTGGCAAATGGATGTTAAAACCGCTTTTCTAAACAGTTACCTTGAGGAAGGTAGAGACATCTATATCGACAACACGAAGGTTATGTGGTAAAGGGTGAAGAGCATCTAGTATGGAAGCTTAAGTACATTTATGGACTTAAGCAAGCCTCCGATCATGGAACTTACGCTATGACGAGGTAGTAAAGTCTATGGATTTACCCAGTTGCCTAGCGAGAGTTATGTGTATCGGTTAGATGTCGATGGTGATGTGGTATTTCTTGCACTTTATGTAGATGACATCCTTCTAGTTGGCAACAACGTGAAGTCATGTATCGGGCGTAAAGAGTTGGCTATCCGATCGGTTTCAAATGAAAGACTTAGGAGATGCGCGTACATTCTTGGGATCAAGGTTTACCGAGTTCGCAAGAAGAAAATGTTGAGCTTATCTCGGGCGTCTTACATTGATCTTGTGATGACTCGTTTAGTATGCGAGACCGCCAAGAAAGGATTGCTACCTTTCGAGACATGGCGTTCTTTATCTAAAACGCATGATCACCTATATTTAAAAGGAGATAGAGAAATGAGACAAGTTCCTTACGCTTCCGCCGTAGGAAGTCTCATGTGCGCAATGCTATGCACGAGGCCCGATATACGCTGTCACGGTAGGCATAGTAGCTAGATATCGATCTAACCACGGACAAGCTCATTGAATTGCGATAAAGCATATACTCAAGTACACGAAAGGACTCGAGATTATAGGCTGGTTTACCATGCGAGATAGTCTAATGCCTTTGGGTTATCTGGACTCGGATTTCAAAGTGACCGTGATGAGAAAAAGTCGACCTCGGTATGTGTTTACCTTGGGAGGTGGAGCCGTATCTGGCGGTCTGCAAAGCGGCGATGCGTTGCGGACTCTACCATGGAAGCGAATATGTAGCCACTTGGAGGCTTCTAAGGAGGCTGTATGGTTCAAGAACTACCTCATGGATCTAGATGTGGTACTGGTTTGCCCAAGTATCATAGTTTCTTGTGATAACTTTCGGTGCGATGTGAAACTCGAAGGAACCACGGACCCACAAGCGACCAAACACATAGAGAGAAAGTACCATGTCATACGAAATCGTTAGGCGGTGGCGTGCTGATTGAAAAGATTGATCGACGGAAAATCTAGCGGATCCATTCACGAAGAGCTTGCGAAAAAAGTCTACGATGGACACGTTAGAGGACTTGGATTGCGCTTGATGGCACCCACTTAGAAAACTTTTGTATAAGTGGGAGAAGCAAAGTGATGGTTGTTTGTAATAGCTAGTAGAGACACATTGTATACTAAAGTTTGCTTTAGTATAAGTGGAAGATTGTTGGATTGTATCTTGAAAGCGGTTTGGTTGAGCTTGTATACAATGTTTCTGTTACCACTATTACAATCTCCTATCTGAATTGAATACTTGATTGCATATATCATGTCCCTTATCTCATATATAAGTTAGATCATACGATGTGTGAAGATCACGAGAAGCATATGATTGGTCAAGCTTAATGAGATATAAAAGTTTCACGGTGAGACAACTTAAGGGCGAGTTGTCGGTTTAGGGCTGCGATATAGATAAGTGACTTGACTTAGTTGCTTGTCTATCTTTGATGCGTCTCGGCGTATTGAAGGATCACGGTGAGATGTGTTCTTCTTCGACCGTCGTGAAGAACCAAGATCTCGGTGACTTCGATGATCTAAACCTCGATAAGGTATTAGGTGAGTATGAGTTCTTGTCCATCACTTTGACTTGTTATGGGTGAGGGTTATATGTTCTAACCAATTCTTCGCATCTTGGGTGATGGCGATCTTGTATGTCACGCTAGTTATACATGTCGAGTCACCGTATCCGTTTAGGATGATGGCGTCCCTTAAGGAGCTCAAAGGTTTATTGTACTAAACCCCGCGGTTGAGTTAGCTCAAGTACAATAATAAGGTTGAGTGGTACTACTTAAGGAAATGAAGTTATTAATCGTTTTAAGCGATCGATTGCTATAAATGATTAATGGACGTTCGATATCTTAAATACGAGGATTCGTAATGTCTAAGTGCAAGCCCGACTCAACTTGGTAATAAAGGGTAAGTCGACATTTATTCTCTAGTGGCGTGAATAAATGTTTATAAATTAATTTATGTTACAACGAACATAAGATAATTAATTTATTGAGGCCCATCTTTATTCCTTGCATTTGATCCACAGGTTGGCCCGTCCGGGCCCGTAGCAAGAGGAAAATCGGCGCCTTGATGCTCCATTGGCAAGATTTTATTCTCTTTATCCCACAAGGATATTATTATATTTATGGTATATCATAGATCCTTTCCATATAAGATTATGGTAATAATCACGAGTATGGAAATAATCACGAGTATGGAAATAATCCAAGATTATGGTATTTTTCCATATAGGATTATGGTAATTTCCATATAGGATTATGGTAATTTCCATATGGGATTAGGTAGTGCATTATAAATATAAGGTATGAGATAAAGTCAGGTTAATGCTCACATAATTATCACAAGATTTTCGGCCCTCATAGTCGATTGAGAGTATTTGAAAATTGTAAAGTGAGACAAGGGTGATTTTCGAAGCATTCTCCATAGATCGTCCTCACTCGGCGTTGGAGATTGGGCAACATCATCGGGAAGGTCAAAGCACGAGTCGATCCGTTCGATCCATTCATCTCGTTCCATCGACCTCTTCGGATCATAAACACGTGAAAACCCTACGTGTTGCGATTAATTATATAGGCGCATCTAGGTTTATAATCATGTATGGTGAATTAAACAACCAAGATGGATCCTCGGGCGAGGCTTAACATCGTTTTCCTACAAACATATCATCCTCCTCATATAACATTATCATACCATCATATGTTGGTAGCGAACCAACAACTCTCATTATCATCATAGTTGGCGAACCAACAACTTTGATAGGATCATACATAAAACATAAACATTTTGGGCAGGTAATTGAATAACATCTCATCATCATTTCTCAATAGAAAGCATCATAAATAATTACTTTTCATTTCGAAGAAAGCATTGTAAATAAAGCATTTGTCATTTTGAGTAAAGGAAAGCCCACCTGGTACGTATGCTTCCCAATAAAGTTCCTTTCTAACGTCAACGATCATGTCGCGTTCCACCTTTACGTAAAAACTAATTTAGTATGTCGGTCACGTTTTTTGAAAACGTCCAAGTCTAAAAGATTCGATAATCTTCTAACATACTTCGTATCCTTTATCCCACTTAGTACGTCTTATATATCTTAGTGTGACTATTCAACGAAATCCATATTTCGACTACACGTACAACATAATGTTGTTCACACATTAATGTATTTCATACATTTGCACTCAAGTCAAGTCATTTGACTTTCAAAATCATATATTTCGCAACGTTCATACATATAACTATTATTTCACAGATATACTCAATTTTTAATCAATTTCTAATCATGGTCTCATAAATCTCAATTTTTCACGTTAATCAACAATCATGCTTCGACAACAAATACATATGATCTAACTTGATCATAACACTTCACTTGTAAATCCTTACGTCACATAACATCATGTTTCGACATAAACATAAAATACCTCATTTTAAAATCACATAAATTCATAGTATGTCTAAAACATATTCTTAGAACATATTATGTGATTTTACATGATAAAATAAACTTAAAACTTTCATTTCCTTTTTCCATGATTTTCGGTCCATTTTAAATATTTCTCATAACTTGTGTATAAATTCTCATAAATTCACATATCATACTATATTATCATGGGATTAATAATATGTAATCATATTAGCTATAGGAAATTTGTATATCATAACTTTTCACTTCATGGTTCTCGAAATTCTTAGATTAATTCTCAAACATTTTTCAAAAATTCTAATTAATTCATATGACACCTTATTATGAATATCCATCAATAATATGCTATAAAATTATCCATACATGAATTATACATCAACATATGATCTCCTATTATTTTCGGTATTTCCATAAATAATTCTAATATTTTTCCAAAAATTATGAATTAAATCACACATGCTTAAACATCACTAACTATCATAAATTCATGCTCAAATCAACAATTAAAAATCATTTCCAATGTCATATGTTCACCACATGCTTTCGGTCATCTTACAAAATTTAATATCATGTTCAACTTTGTACTAAATTCATAATATATGCTTCTAAACATCATATAAACGTATTTAATAAATAACTTTACATTTAAACATAATTTCTCAAATTTTCATCATAAATAACATAAGCTCATAACATATAATTTTATGGTTGGAAATCAAAAATTCTAACATGTATAGATGCTCTTAACGTTTCTAACCTTTTTATCGGAGTCGATTATCGGTGGCAACGTTTTTCTACTTAAATTTGAAGAGAGAATTTTGAAGAACACTTCCCTATTTTTCTCTCATGTTTTTTCGTTTCTTATGAGTGAGAAATGATGGAATTTTGATTTATTAGCTAATATAATGTATTGATCCACTTGCATGAAAATATCTAATAAAGTTTGAAAATTATTTCATACTTTAAAACCCTAACTTTCGATCCTTTAGCATGAGACAAATTTGTAATCTTATCTCCTTATACTTTAATAACTCATCATATCACATAATTAATACATGTCACTTTCAAAAATATTACTTTCACAAAATAAAGAAAATGATTCCTTCTTTTATTCCTATAATTCACGGCAATCACAAGAATAACATACATGGTTACAAATAAAACAACATCTTGTACATTTTTCCTCACTTAATTCTCGGTCAACATTGGTAGGAAAGTAGATATTTATCTTATCTTATCCTTCTCATTAATTACATATCACTATCCAACATATCATTATCAAATAAAGATGAGAAAATTCCTTCTTTTCACACATGGATGATTTCGGTCACCAAGTGGTACAAAAGACAATGTTTGATTTCATTTCATACCATATTAATCATATCACCTTATCACATAATTTAATAACTATCACTATCATACTTATTATTCACAAATTGAGAAAATTCTTCTCTCCTTTATTCATCAAGTTCACGGCACTTTCACTATGTAATACTCACCATTTTATTTTGTCTTACATTTGTATACAAGGATTATATGTCATTATCAAAGATAATCCATCACTTTCCCAAAGCTTTAAATTTTCTTATGTTCACACTTATCCTTCAAAATTTTCGCCCACCTCACATACACAACTCATCCCACTTGTTTACACATAATAATACACCTTATCTTATCCTAAAAATATCTTAACATTATAATTATAGTTTATCATTATCAAGAGCATGAGAATTTACTCATTTCACACCAACTAATGTGAAACTTTCGGTCACTATGTAGGACAAATGCTACATATTTTATTTTCTCGCAATTAATAGCTATGTGATATAATATAAGTCTTAGATGATAATTTATATCATAGGAAAAATTATTAAAAACTATTCTATGTCACAAATGAGATTTTCGAACATTGAATTCGAAAATAGGAATATATTTTCCAATATTTATTCCTTAATTCCTCTAGCATTATTTTAATAAAAATAATGCTCTTATTACATAAAATAATCATAGGAATTTAAATATTATAATTCCTTGATCATTAGACTAAGTTTTCGAATCGTTTCAAAACGTTGACGTTCGAATTGTCTCGAAACGTTAATAATCGAATTGTATCCAAAAACGTCCATAATAAAGTTGTAATCACTTTAGTCATTCTTTTGATAATAAGAAATTTAAATTCTAAGTTCCGTCGCTTAGAAAATAACGTAAAACTAACTATCGAAATTTAATCGACGTTAGAATTTACTTTCGAAGGAATAATATAAACTTTATTCCTTAATTCACTAATCATTAGTGAATATGATATAATAATCCTCGCATCATGTATAGTCAAAATCGAGCTTCGATAAATTATTATTTCGATTGTCGAAATAAAACCTTAATTAGCGATTTTTATTATCGCAATTTAGCATTAAAACTTCGGGATATTACAATCTTCCTTGTGTGTTGCTGCCACACTTCGAGGTTGACGTATCACTTTATATGCTTCAAATAATTCTTTGAGGCCATCCAATGCACCTTGAGATATACTTGAGCCAAGTTTATCTCCATACTAATCAACAAGTGCATATCTAATAAATCGACCTTATAACATGGATCTCGATATGACCACAAATAAAAGTTTGTTCATCTTATCGGATCTACCCAATATTTGTCATACTTAGCTTTCATTTTCATGCTCATGGATTTTATAGAAAGATCTTCACTCTTTACCAAATCCTTCAACAAGGTACTCACCGACAACGATTCATGATAAAAAGATTAGGCGTAATATATAACGAACACGAGATTAGAATTGTGAGTTCATAGAAAGTGGAAAAATCTCAACCATACCCGTGGCACTTTTCCAATCTGAATATGTTGGCACCCCATCGTGAAGCTCAAGTGAGAAATATTGGTCTTCAATTTCAAATCGTTGAAATGCCTTTTCAAATTTGAGTGCAACACTCGACATTAAATATGTAAATTCCGTCTAGTTGGCACGTCAAGACACATAAACTCTTGCTTTCAATATTTTCAACAATGCAACATTCTTTAAACCTTCCTAGTCTAGCGGTGAGTGTCTTACAAATCTTATTGCATCTCTAACCTTCTTGATTGTAAAATTTATCTCTTTCAATCCATCACTCACTATCAAATTAAGGATATGAGCAACACATCTCATATGGAGATATTTTCCCTTAACCACAAAGACACTCAGAAGTAAGTTTGCTTTTCGGCGAATTAATGCAAGTGTCGTTTGAACTTGCATTATCCATCGTAATGCCAAACACTCTTGTGAATCCTCACTCACGCAAACAACCATCAAGTTGTTTAACTAAATCCTCGCCTTGTGACTTTCAAGCTGTGCAAAATTGATAATCTTCTTATGAAGAGTCGAATTATTGTCGATGAAATGAGCGATAATGCACATGTAATTTATTTGATGCAAAGGCGTCCAAGTATCCGTAGTAATACACACACGTTGACGATTTTTCGAAACAAATCACGCAATTTCATCTTTTCATCTAAGAATAATTGATAGCAATCTCTTGATATCATCCAACGTGATGGAAATTTGAATCTTGTTTGCAAAGCAGCAATAAAATCTATAAACCTTTCTCCTTCCACAAACTTGAATGGTAGTTCATCCCTAATAATCATTGAAGTTCACTTTTGTCTGCATAATTCTTGATCAAATTTCCAAGTACTAAGATTACCAGTAATGCTATCATTATCCCCGACACGCATTGGTTGCAAACTCAATTGTGATTGCCTTAAATCCTCACTACAAGGATGGAGTGTGCAAACAGTAATATGTGCCTTAAGGTTAGAAGTACCATTTTTCTTAGGGTCGGAAGCATAGACCTTACCACAATAGTTGCACTTCGATTTTCGATGTCCTCCCTCAACAAAGGTGGTGAAATGATGTAATACCCCGTCCTTCCTAAGCTTCAGGTTTGCATGGTAAGTTTTTCGAGAAGGGGTCAAAGGTTGACTTTTTGTTTCAGTGATGTGACCATCACGAAACCTCAGGCGTTGCGAAGAGTGTCTTATGACGAATTCAAACACAAAGTATGCAGGTTTTCGACCACCCACGAAGGTTTGGCACTCCGGGGAAGTTATCGAAAAACCGGACATTTCATGGGTCTTTTAAAAGCATATCTTGTTTATAGTCGTTGTGTCCGGTATTTTATTTTGAGTCCATGGGTACCAAGTTTGCGAAATTTAGAGTGTGTTTGCAAAGATCGTCACTTTTCGTTTTCGAAAAGAGCCGCTTCATAGCATTCTGTGACCCTGCTTTCCTATAAATAGAGGCTAGGGCCTTAATTTTCAACGTTCATTTCTTCGTCTATCTGTGTTTACTAAGAGCCGAGATGCTCCAGTGCGGTGCGGAAGCACTGGAGGAGTGGGATCGAGGCAGGAAAGCTCGGGCGGCGCCATTCTTGCTGCTTGCCACCCTCCGATCACCCCGATCCTCGGCCCCTGTTTTCTATTTTGTCCTTTTCTTGTTTTGATTCCGCCTTTTAGTAGATAGCATAGCATAGCATAGAACTCGGGTTTCTAAAGGGACGAGATGAGAAAACGGCCGGAGGCCGGCCAATTTGGCAGCCAACCGCCGCCGAATCGCCACAGCCGCCATGAGCTGTTGGCCGTCGATTTGGTGGTCAACGGGCCACCTTTTGGCTACGGGCCCTTTAGGTTTTGAGTTCCGGGTTATGCATTCTACTAAAGTACCGATTCCGTTTTTCTGTTTTTCGCGTTTCTGTATGTCGGGATGTTTTCCGTTGTATCGAGTTTTCTAAAGGAAGTACATGCCCGGGTTATCCATTTTCAACATAGTTTGTCATTCCATGTTCCTCGTAATGCATATTGCTTATGTTTCCATTTTCATGCATCGGTTTTGGATGGTTTATCCTGGATTTGAGGATAGGCATCGATTTTTGAAGCTTCTTCGCTGCTAAGATTTGTGTCAACTTGCATGCATGCATATTTTGAAGGTACTTTATTATAGGTCTTGATGCCCTGAACATATTTCCCTTCTGCATCAAGTTGATTTGAAAACCCGGAGGGTGCCAAATGTGGGTTCAGAAAGTCAAAAACCCCCGTTTCATTTCGATCTTCGTTTGGATCAGGTTGTTGCTTTGCTTTGTGGGATGTGACTCCAAAAGTTGTTCCATCTTGTTACCAGGTACCTATCAGTGCGATCGATAAAGTTGTTGGATCTGTGGATAGCTCTCAGTTGACGTTTTAAATACATTCGTGTTGGGTTATATATGCTTATTTTGAGTTATTTACTCTGATATTTCAAAATAAAACATGTGTACTTGAAAAATGTTTTAACGAAGTTATTACTGTTCTCTGATTCGAGATGTGGTTCTATTGTGATTGTGCACGGATCTCTATTCGGTGGGTTGATCACCATCTTAAGTATTGATCGTAAGGGGATAGACTCCGAACACGTGGTTATGGTTCTGAAGGGGATAGACCCCGGAAGTCCACACGAAAATGATAATGAGGTGGTTATGGTTCTGACGGGGATAGACTCCTGAAGTCCACACCGAGTTAGCCGACTGGATACGTTCTGGGCATGGGCTGACTGGATATGTTCCGGGCCGAGATATGATGGGTTGGCTAGATATGTTCCGGGCTGGCGGGATACGTTCCGAGCCGTGGTTCTATGATGGAGTAACAGTAATAACGGGTCAGGTATCAAAAAGGAAAATTCTCTTTTTGCTTACTTAGAAGTGGGTTTACGTTTTAAAACATTCTAAGGTAAGTGCTCTAAACACGGTATCATGGATTTTGTTTTATGTTAAAAACCCCAGCTGAGTGCGCTAGTACTCACCCCAAAATCTTTTCAAATGTTTTTCACATATGGAGGAGGGCTGGATGGGCGACGCTGAGGGGTTGAGCTGTGGTTCCTTTCACGCTACCTGCTTCCGCGATGTTGTTTTATATATATATGTATTCTGTTATGGATGTATTCTTGTCCCTTTATTTTGCTCTATGATTGGGAACAAGATTTGCTATTATGTTATTATGCTGTGAGTCTCAACAAGAGCATGCTATGTGGTTGACCGGTCTAGTCAACAGGATGTAATGCTATTTTGTTTCCTTGCATTACTATTATCAAACCAAGATCATGTTCATTGAAGTTATGCTGTCGATATGATTATGTTGGTGGATTGTTTGCTCACCCCTCCCCTTCAGGATATGTCCTAGTTATAAAGGAGTTGCTGTCCGATTTTATGGTCGTATCTTCTTATTATATATGCTTTATGTACCCCCCCTTCTTCCCCGCTTCTTAACCTCCACCCCTAATCACACCCCGGCATCCGTGCCTTCCTCGGAATTGGGCGTGACACGTAATGTCGAGCGGTTTTACGGCTTTGGGTGTCTATTGTTATTTGATATCAAGGCAGTTCATTTGCTTTATATCCTGTACGTTCTTAGAATTGAGTGTTTAGAACTTGTTCTTCTAAACTGTTTATCAGGTACAGCTACCCTCAGCTCACCGTCAGTCCGCCTCCTTTCAAAAGGGGATGAGGTATGTGTTTATTTGTTGGTGCTTTATGTGGCTATGTGAGCTTGATATGATCTTTGTTTCATGTGCTTTGGCATGGTAAGAGTCTACGTGATGTAAACATGATGTGGATGTTGAGGTGATATGGATGTGGTATGGTTGGGTGTTGATGTGGATGTGGAAGTGAATTGTCGATGGGACGGAAGAGCTTATGCGACTGTGATATGAAAATCATTGATATGAAATGATATGATGTGATTGATATGATCACGGATGGTTGATATGAGTCTATGTGTTTACATAGCAATATGATGTTAATTGAAATCTTGTTTATTTTGATAAACGGGTGCTTGTAAGTGAATCTGGTATTTGCTTGCGTGATTATTATTATGAATATCGATATTGATATTGATATGTGTTGAAAGTGAACATGTGTCTGAGACATGATTACCCAGATGACTGGGGCGGAAAAAGGAAACGTGAATATTTGTTGTTGTTTTATGATAAACTAACATGTAGGTTTATGGATATTCAGTGGCCCAGACAACGCTGGTTAAGATCTCACAGGATGGATAAACAGATCCGTAAGTTCAAAGAGTGTACCAGGAATATCCACGAGCTATTGGGAGTGTTTCTGGGAAGGTTTGTTGGATTGTGGAGGAAGATCCGAGATAGTGGGAAAGTATCTGAGTATGAGGCTTATTACTGGATAACAGAGAGGCTACCAACGGGTTAGCAGCCATGGGTAAGAAGGCAAGGTTACGTGATGTTCCGTCGGGATCGAGTTACCAGACATCTCACTCTGAATTTCACTGAGTTCGCTGATCGAGTTTGGACAGTGGATCGATCACCTGGGCATACCTTCTGAGGCAGATGTGATCGCAAGGCATGTTTGAGGGCGATCCGGATCGGCAGCGAGGATGATGTTCACGAGGAGCCATTGGGAGGCGACCATCGCTCGGGCGATCGCCGATCGTCGAAATGCCGATCACTACCCTCCATCTACGACCCTCACCTTCCGGAGGACCCGGAACGATTTCGAGGCAGGACCCTCCTAGGTGAGAGAGATGATTCACCCATCTGTGGCAGAGAAGAGGCCGAGGATGAGAATCACAGTGCCACCGGCGATGTCGAGTTGGCATCCGAGGAAGGAGATTACGAGGAGGAGGAATACCCGAGAGGAGGATGAGGAGGCGGTGAGGACTCGAGAGGACACAGTAATCGGATAGTGGATGACTCGGACGAGGTCGAGCATGTTGAGGAAGGGCAAGCGCCGGAGACAAAACCCAAGAGCAGCATTCACCTGAGACCCAGGCAATCCGAGCACATCTTGGGTGGGACCATACTCACGAGAGGCTTGCTACCATGTGGGATCACTTTACCGAGGCAGCAGCCCGAGTCCGAGCGTTGATAGGAAGGGAGAGAGAGGAGGAGGAAAGGCAGAATGGATCAGCTGATGTGAACGGGGAACAGTAGATGGATATGGAGGACAGAGATCTAGGTGGTTAGTATATGCGGTGGCGATCATGATGCGCTATCGCATGAGACAGAGCGGCATCTTTTAGCGATAACGGTCGATTCTTTTGCTCATATCTGACCTTTTTGACTGACATACCATTGATCTTATATTTTGACAGTCCTTCATGGACACTTGGATAATACTGATACTAACGTTGTCTATGACAGAATGTTTATGCTTTGATGTTTATACGTGATATGAGCTATGTTATGATGATGTATGATCTATGTGATGATGTGATGATGTGTTGACAGGATTGCATGGTTATATGCGATTGTGATATGTGACATATGTGATGATATGTGGTTATGAGTGATATACCCATTTTCGCTTTGTTTGATACAGGAGCCTCACATTCATTCGTTTCGAGAATTGCATATGAGAGGTTGGGTTTGGTACCCAAGGAATCACAGAGTACCTGGAAATTAGCATCCCTTCAGGGGAAGTGCTAAAGGCAAAAGAGATTTGCCCGAACCAGGAAGTAGAAATCTGTGAGCAGAAGGTCTATGTCAATTTGCATGTCATCGAAATGGAAGATTTCGATGTCATCTTTAGCATGGATTGGTTGGAAAAGCACAGGGCAACTATAGTTGTCTCGAGAGAGAAGTTGTTTTCAAACAGCCAAAGGAGTGGAAGTTTGTTTCCACGGCATAAGGATGGGTGTTTCGTGCGATGATCTCGACCTTGAAGGCGGTGAGGATGATCAGGAAGGGAAGCTGTCAAACTTTCTTGGTAAGTTTGACAGGGCACGATGAACCGCGAAACTGTTACAAGAGGAGCCAATGGTGTGTGAATATCCGGACGTGTTTCCCGAGGACTTGCCTGGCTTACCGCCTGATAGACAAGTGGAATTCACTATTGATCTGGAACCAGGGGCAGCTCCAATATCAAAGGTACCATACAGGATGGCACCTAAAGAATTGCAAGAACTGAAAGCGCAGTTGACAGGATCTAGGTTTTATCCAGCCTAGTGTGTCGCCGTGGGTAGCGCCAGTTTTGTTTGTCAAAAAGAAGGATGGGTCAATGCGGATGTACATTGACTACAGAGAGCTGAATAAGCTGACGATCAAGAACATATACCCTCTTCCAAGGATCGACGATCTGTTTGACCAGTTCAATGGAGCGAATGTCTTCTCTAAGATCGATTTGGGGTCAGGCTACCATCAGTTGAAGATCAGGAGGGAGGACATGCTGCGAGCAGTCGTAGCCTACAGAGGAGGAAATTGGGAAGAGATACTACCTTTGGTGGAGTTTGCCTATAACAATAGTTATGAGGCCACCATAGGAATGGCTCCCTATGAAGCGTTGTACGGAAGGAAGTGTCGATCGCCACTTTATTGGGACGAAGTGGGCGAGAGGAAGATGTTGGGACCAGAGATGGTTCAGCAGACGATCGAGGTTATCGATCAGATCAAGCGGAGGATCAAGGAAGCTCAGGATAGGCAGAAGTCCTATGCGGACCAGCGTCGCACGGATCTTTAATTCATGGTCGGAGATCGCGTCTTCCTTAAGGTTTCCCCAACGAGAGGAGTCGTTCATTTTGGGAAGCGAGATAAGTTACGACCGAGGTTTGTTGGACCTTTCGAAGTTCTCGAGAGGATAGGACCCGTTGCCTTTAGGTTAGCGTTTCCACCTAGCATCGGAGATGTGCACGACGTGTTTCACGTTTCTCAGTTGAGAAAGTACGTGTACGACCCGAAACACGTGATCAAGCAGGATCAGGTAATCCTTGCTCTGGATTTGAGTTACGAGGAGAGACCAGTGGCTATCTTGGAACGAGAAGTCAAGGAGTTGAGGAACAAGCAGATTCCGTTGGTGAAAGTGTTGTGGAATCACCATGGCGAGGAGGAAGCTACGTGGGAGTTGGAAGACAAGTTCGGGGCTCGGTACCACAGTTGTTTCCATACGTGTTTGAAATTCGAGACGAAATTTTTCTAAGGAGGGAGGGATGTAATACCCCGTCCTTTCTAAGCTTCAGGTTTGCATGGCACGTTTTTCAAGAAGGGGTCAAAGGTTAACTTTTTGTTTCGGTGATGCGACCGTCATGAAACCTCAGGCATTGCGAAGAGTATCTTATGAAGAATTCATAGACACTAAGTATGCAGGTTTTCGACCACCCACGAAGGTTTGGCACTCCGAGGAAGTTATCGAAAGACCGGACTTTTCATGGGTCTTTTAAAAGCATATCTTGTTTATAGTCGTTGTGTCCGGTATTTTATTTTGAGTCCATGGGTACCAAGTTTGCTAAATTTGGAGTCCGTTTGCAAAAGATACGTCGCTTTTTACGTTTTCGAAAAAGGGCCGCTTGCGCAAGAAGCCGCGCAGCCCCCTGCTTTTTCCTATAAATAGAGGGCTAGGGCCTTCATTTTCAACGTTCATTTTCTTCGTCTCTCTGTGTTTACGGAAGAGCCGAGCAGCTCAGTGCACGCTGAGTCTTGGAGGAGTGGGGATCGGCCGGGATGCTCGGCGGCAGCGCCATTGTCTTCTTGCCGCCCACCACCGTCGACGCCCTCCCGGTAGCCCGTTTTCTATTTTGTCATTTTCTTGTTTTGATTCCGTCTTTTAGTAGATAGCATAGCATAGAACTTGGGTTTCTAAAGGGACGGGACGAGAAAGCAATGGGAGGCCGACAATTTAATGTCGACCGTCGCCGCCGTGAGCTGTTGGCCACCGATTTGGTGGTCAACAGGCCACCTTTTGGCTACGGGCCCTTTAGGATTTGAGTTCCGGGCTATACATTCTACTAAAGTACCGATTCCGTTTTTCTGTTTTTCGCGTTTCTGCATGTCGGGATGTTTTCCGTTGTATCGAGTTTTCTAATGGAAGTCCATGCCCGGGTTATCCATTTTCAACATAGTTTGTCATTCCATGTTCCTCGTAATGCATATTGCTTATGTTTCCATTTTCATGCATCGATTTTGGATGGTTTATCTTGGATTTGAGGATAGATATCGATTTTTGAAGCTTCTTCGCTGCTAAGATTTGTGTCAACTTGCATGCATGCAGATTTTGAAGGTACCCTATTATAGGTCTTGATGTCCTGAACATATTTTCCTTCTGCATCAAGTTGATTTGAAAACTCGGAGGGTGCCAAATGTGGGTTCAGAAAGTCGAAAACCCCCGTTTCGTTTCGATCTTCGTTTGGATCAGGTTGTTGCTTTGCTTTGTGGGATATGACTCAAATGTTGTTCCATCTTGTTACCAGGTACCTACTAGTGTGATCGGTAAAGTTGTTGGATCTGTGGATAGCTCCTAGTTGACATTTTCGTCTGTTCAGGTTGGGTTATATATGTTTATTTTGAGTTATATACTCTGATATTTCAAAATAAAATATGTGTAGCGTGAAAAATGTTTTAACGAAGTTATTACTGTTCTCTGATCCGAGATGTGGTTCTATTGTGATTGTGTACGGATCTCTATTTGGTGGGTTGATCACCATCTTGAGTATTGATCGTAGGGATAGACTCGAACACGTGGTTATGGTTACGAAGGGATAGACCCTAAGTCCACGGAAATGATAATGAGGTGGTTATGGTTACGACGGGATAGACCCACAAAGTCCACACCGAGTTAGCCGGCCGGATCGTTAGGGCATGGGTGATGAATATGTTCCGGGCCGAGATATGATAGGCTGGCTGGATATGTTCCGGTCTGGCGGGATACGTTCCGAGCCGTGGTTCTATGATGGAGTAACAAGATAATAACGTCGGTATCAAAAGTAAAATTCTCTTTTGCTTACTTAGAAGTGGGTTTACGTTTAAACCTTCTAAGGTAAGTGCTCTAAACACGGTATCATGGATTTTGTTTTATGTTGAAAACCCCAGCTGAGTGAGCTAGTACTCACCCCAAAATATTTTCAAATGTTTTTCACAGATGGAGGAGGGCTGGATGGGCGACGCTGAGGGGTTGAGTTGTGGTTCCTTTCACGCTACACCTTCCATGATCTTTGTTTTATATATATATATGTATTTTGTTATGGATGTATTCTTGTCCCTTTATTTTGCTCTATGATTGGGAACAAGATTTGCTATTATGTTATTATGTTGTGAGTCTCGACAAGAGCATGTTATGTGGTTGATCGGTCTAGTCAACAAGATGTAATGCTATTTTGTTTCCTTGCATTACTATTATCAAACCAAGATCATGTTCATTGAAGTTATGTTGTCGATATGATTCTGTTGGTGGATTGCTTGCTCACCCCTTCCCTTCAGGATATGTCCTAGTTATAAAGGAGATGCTGTCCGATTTTATGGTCGTATCTTCTTATTATATATGCTTTATGTACCCCCCATTCTTCCCCGCTTCTTAACCCCCACCCCTAATCACACCTCGGCATCCGTGCTTCCCTCGGGAATTGGGGCGTGACAAATGATCTCAAACCTCAGATCGGGGCTTTATAGTTTTCCTCTTTGGGCTCTTTGGAGTTGTTGATTCATCGAAAGTCTGCTCTACAGTTTGACTTGGTGGAATTTCCTTGTTAGTAGGCTGAAATAATCATTTAATTGCATTAGTCTACTGATGCACATACATAAATATTATCATCCATATAATTAGAAAACAAAACCTCTAACTATGATGGAATTATTAAGTGCAATGGCAGGGGGAAAAAAGAAAAAGAAAAATGAGTTTGATGTCTTACCGGAATAGGAGCATCTTCTTCTATATCCATAAAGTTTACTGCACAACATCGAAAAGATTTTAGTTCTACTCTAATAAATGAGATAAAAGACATTAATTATAGCAACACCATATTTAAATTCCATATCAGTTGTCTAAATAACTGAATTCACAGAGGGGCCATCTTGAACAACAAAAATTGCACGAAGAGTAAATAGTGAGGAAAGAATCAATATGAGGAAAAATCAGTAGAGAGAGCCAAGTCAATCCCTATTTACAGAGGAGATCCTGAAGCATTTAAAAATAGCTCCTTTATCGTCTCAGTCAAGTCCATCATAACATGATTAATCAATTTTCTTGATTTAACTCTATAGCCCCAAAGCACCACAAAACCCCAAAGCACCACAAAAAACTTCAGAAAAGTAAACACAAAAAATTTCTAATTTTCGTGCTCAGAATCAAAACTCAAAAGAACATAAGTTATGAATCAAACTCAAAATAAAAACCTCCAAAATATAAACCAGTATGATAACCCATCTTCAATTCGAAATGATATTTTTTAAACGATACGAACTGAAATCGAGCAAGACAACTGGATGAGAGTGACATGTGTGCTTGTTGTTGTGAGCACCGCACGGCGCAACCTGCAGGTTTCGAGTTGCAAACTTGCAATAGAACTAAATTGATTTGGGGAATAAATCTTGATCTTGAACTGAAGTAGGGCTCAAAGTTTCTTCCAAATTTTAGAGAGTGAGAGAAGAGAAAAGGGGCGGAAGAAAGAAGAAAAAGAGAAAGAATCGTTCCAGAGGCAGAATCCCAATTCCAAAGTATGTTCACGTCTTGGATAGGGTTTAGTAATTTATCAATTTAATATATATATATATAAACTTTGGTTCGGTTTGGTTTAAACCGAAATTTTGGATTCCTAAATCGAATCGAACAAAAAATTTGATTTTCATTTTTTTCATCCAAACCGAACCGAAACTATTAAAAACCGATCCAAACCAACCAAATTGCCACGGTTCGGTTTTTCGGTTTGGATTCGGTTTTGCTCATCCCTAGTCGCGAGCAAGTCTCGCGAGGCGTGTTTTCCTACGTGCGCGATTTCGCTGTTTCGCTCCGTTCTCTCTCGTCCGAACTCCGAATTGCGATCCGTTTGCTCCTATGGACTCCTATCGAGATACTCTTTAATATTGTAAAATTTTCACATCCATCCTTATCATATCCATTTCATCATATTTAACGTCGTATCTAAACAGATATTCTTCGCACGAGCTCGCGACCGGGCTAGCAATTTCTTTTTATCGTGATCCACCTTTTTGACATTGTTTTGCATGCTTTTGTTATGTTTTTGCTTGTTTGTTTTTAATGATTTGGTTCCTATTTTTTTATCTTTGAATATCTTTTGTTGGAATCATGTTCGTTTTCATTTTATGTAGGGAATGATGCGTTTGAACCATTTTGCGCATAAAAAGCGCACCCAATCGCCGGACTCGGCGTAGCCGGCGCTGGGTGCACATCGCCTCGCTTGGTTGCAAAAAGAAGACCCGCGTCCGGCGCTGCATGGCGTCCGACGCTGGGTTCCATTCCGATAGCACCCGCGTCCGGCAATGGCGTGCGTCCGACGCTGGGCGCCCAAAGAAAGAATCATCCCGAGAGCGCCCGCGTCCGATGCTGGCATGCGTCCGACACTGGGCGCTAAAGCCGAAGACTCCAGAGGGATCACACGTCCGACGCTGGCTCGCGTCCGGCGTTGGGCGCCCGAGATGAAATTCATCCAGAGAGTCACCGCGTCCGGCGTTGCGCAAGTATTAAAGTTCGTCCAGAGAGTCACCGCGTCCGGTGCTGGGTTGCATCCGGCGTTGGCATCTGTTTGAGGGTCGACGAGTCCGTGACGACTCGCGTCCGACGCTGGCCGCTTCACGCGTTCGCTTTGTTTTTAACGCGCGTCGACCAGCTGGTCGTGTCCGGCCACTGCGTAATTTTCCAGCGCTATATATATGATTTAAAACGCTGAAACCCTACCTTTTATTCATTCCTTTCAGTTTTTCTTGCGCGTGCGCCTCCTCTCCGATAACAATTTCTTGTTAGATTTTCCCAAGTATTTCAATTACTTTTCTTTACTCTTTAGATTGAAGATTATTAACTGTAAGGATTATTGTTATTGGATTTCTGCTCCTGAATACTTTAATTCCATCGTTCGTTCTTTTCCGTAAGATTTCTTTATCGTTTTCTTTCGTGTTCTCGTATTTCTTTGATGTTGATTTCTATACTTTGGTGATGATTAATGCTGGTATTGATTTAATTATTCTTGTCTTGTCTTTATTCGCTTTGAATTATGCCTAGGGTTCATCATATTGATTCCGTGTTCTTCGATTTAGGGTTTAATTCTTGTCTAGATAATTTAATTGCTTTTTCAATTTCCGCCTAGTTAATTTGCCTTTCTTTCCTTAATAATTCCTCGCCTAGGTAATCTTCAGTTTTAAAGTGACGATCAAACAACTCTTTGTGATTAGAATGTTTAGGAATTTAATTGCTTTCATGTGGTAACTTAGTAACGCCCTATTAAGTTTTCCTTGAGAGACGACTCGGATTAGCTTGCTCGCTAGGACGACCTCATTAGATTGCGAGGGACTTTATTAGTGATCTTTTAAGTCCAACAAATTTTGGCGCCGTTGCCGGGGAAAACTTTAGGCATTTTGTTTATGTTGCTTGTTTTTTCGTTTTTATTCTTCTCATTGCCTTACTTATTTTGTACCGCAGTTGCGTTTGATCTCGTTTGTTGAGTGTTATGTATGCAGGGACGTCGAAGTCAAACTCCTAGATTGGCATCCCCGTTGAAGGATACTCGCAAGCCAAGGATACCGCGATTGTCTAGTCTAGTGTGGCGGAGTTTGATCACTCCGATTGTGATAGCTTCTGTGAGTACAGTTCTCCCACTCTTGAAGGAGAAGGGACTTTTGTGGAAGGACAATGAGGATTCATAACCATCAGGAATTTCTTGTATGAAGAAACCCCACCGAGAATCATGGGTGACCGACGAGACAACAACCATGACAATTTAGACAACAATCACGGCACGAACGCGGCCCCTCGCCTGATGGAGGATTACTTCTGCCCAAAGATAAGGGAGACTACAAACCCTATCGTGTTGTGCCCCGCGGCACGTGGGTATGAGTTGAAGCCTAACCATTTCAATCTCATTCCCACTTTTCATAGCATAGCGAATGAGGATACCTTAAGCTTCATCAGAGAGTACAATCAAGTGGTGCTATCGTTCCCTCTATTTGGCCTGCATGAGGAACAGTTGAAGATGCGTTGTTTCTCCTATGATCTGAAAGATTAAGCCAAGTCTTGGCTTATGAACTTTCCCGCCGATTTTTTGGCAAATTGGAACACTGTGGTGGAGCAGTTCATGTTGAGGTTCTATCCGCAGCAGAAGACCAAAGATCTTCGATCCAAGATTATGACATTCAAGCAGGAACTGGATGAGTCGTTTCATGAAGCAAGAGAAAGATTCAAAGAGCTACAGAGGCAATGCTCACATCACTTCTTCCCGTTGGTTCTCTTGTGTCAATTCTTTTATGACGGGATCCTAAAATCCGATCAGGAAAAAGCTGACTATGCGGCAGGGGGCAACATAGCTCATATCACAGCCGAGGCTCTAGATGAGATATTTGATGTCATGGCGAGCAACTCCCTCTAGAAGGCATCTAGTACGCATCGGTCTTCTGTCAATTCCATACAAACAGGATCAGAATTAACGAGGCAGATGGAAAAAATTATGAGAGAAATAAACAAAATGAAGATGAAGCAGGCTGAGTTCCCTTCACAGTCCCAGGAGTTCGCTGCACCTCCTCAGGAGTTCGTCACACCGCCTCAGGATTTCTCTATGCAGCCTTATGGAATTTGCATGGAGATGGGACATACAACCGACGTTTGTCCCAATATGGGAACACCCGTCTATGAAGGCGGAGTTGAAGCCTACGCTATGCAAGGCTTTCCGCCTCGGCAGCCTTATGAGCCGAGGCCGACATATGAGCAAACTCATCCGCAGTACAATTCGAGATGGAAGAATCAGAGCCAAGGTCAGGGGTTGGGTTCAAACCCACGCACTGGCGCCCCCACGCAGCAAGTACCCATCACGCGGTACCCGCGTAGTAGTACCCGTCATGCGATGCCGTCTCGGCGATATCCGTCGACGGCGGGCTTATAGTCGTGATATCGGCATCGACAACAGTCATATCCATAACCGCCATACCCGCAGTATCCTACCCGCAGCAGCCACCGCCACCTCAGTATCCATACCCACAGCAGCCACCTCCGCCGCACTAGTACCCTCAGCATCCTCCGCCGCCACAACAGTTTTCACGCGGCTCCCAGCTATCTCAGCGGACTCTTGCTGAGGAGTCTCTTGACGCCTACATCACTAAGAACAATCAGAGAATCGACAGTACTGAGGCGACGATGAGGCACCTCGAGGACACTATGGGTCAGATTACTACTTCAATTAATGAGATGAGGCAACATAGTGAGAGGAACAAGTTGTCGGGTAAGCTCATCAAGCTCATGCCGTGATGGTACTCCGAAGTGGAAAGGTTATCGATAACAAGGTGACTATGCTGACTCCCGTGCCTTCACAGGCACCCACTTTTGATGTTGAGCAACCTCATGTAGAAGAAGAGGTTCCCGAGAAGAAAGATGAGAGTGAGTTGCACAAAGCCTCCAATCCTTATGTTCCGCCGGGACAATCTACAAAGGCATTGTTCAAGCCCCGGGTCCCTTATCCCCATCGATTGACGAATGCCAAGCAAGACCAACAGTTCAGTGATTTCTACAAGTTGCTGTCTCACGTACACGTCAACTTGCCTCTGTTGGAGGTCATCCGGGATATCCCTGCCTATGTTAAGTTCTTTAAGGAGCTCACCTCCAAGAAGAGGAACTGGGGAGACATTGCCAATGTGGTGGTCTCCGAGACGGCAAATTCGATCATGCAACTTCCTCTTCCACCCAAGCTTCGTGATCCAGGTAGCTTTATCATTAAGATTGCTATGGGGAATAGGAAAGAGGCATTGGGTATGCTTGATTTGGGGGCGTGAATTAATTTGATGCCTTATTCTATCTTTCAAGAATTAGGTCTTAAGGAGCTGAAACCCACTAGTATGACCCTTCAATTAGCTGATAGATATATGAGATACCCCAAGGGGGTAGTGGAAAATGTTATGGTTAATGTGGGGTTCTAATAATTTTGATGGATTTTGTGGTCTTGGAAGTCGGGGATGTGCGGGAGGATGGTAGGTCTCATACTATTCTCCTAGGTAGACCGTTTATGGCCACCACTAATACCATGATAGATGTTAAGAGTGGTCTTATCAAGATGACTATTTTGGGGACTGCGATTACTTTTTCTGTGAGAGACAACCTTACTGCCCCTACTGCTCATTATATTGATGATTGTGCCTTTGTTGATGCTATTGAGCCCTTGGTCGAGAATGTATTTTTGTAGGCACACGTTGTTGAAGAGGTTTTCATGGGATCGGCCGATGAGCAAGAATTAGCACGTGAGCTGGAAAGCTTTCCCGAGTCGCCTGTTGAACTCAAGGAGCTTCCAACGCATTTGAAGTATGTGTTCCTAGAGGAAGGGAAAGCCAAGCCAGTGATCATCTCCTCGACTTTGGCTCGGTATGAGGAATATGCGTTGATTGGTGTTTTGAAAAGAAACAAGCTTGCCTTCGGGTGGAGTTTGGCTGATATCCGTGGTATTAATCCCGCCACGTGTATGCATCGCATCACCTTGGAAGAAGGAGCTCGCCCGACGTGAGATGGTCAAAGGAGGTTGAACTCGGTGATCTCGAAGTAGTGAAGAGAGATCTACAAACTCTAGGCAAAGGTCTCGTCTTTCATCGCCGATAGTGAGTGGGTGAGCCCGTGCATGTAGTCCCGAAAGGGGCATCATGTGAAAATAGCGAGGGGAGTTGGTGCCGATCCGAGCCACCACGGGATGGCGCATGTGCATTGACTACCGGAAGCTGAATGCCGCCACTAAGAAGGATCACTTCCCTCTACCTTTCATTGATCAAATGCTTGATAGGTTAGCGATCGCGATTTCTATTGTTTTCTTGGCGATTTGTGCGGTTATTATCAGTTGCCATAGCTCTGAGGACCAATCAAGGCAGCGTTCACGAGCCCGCATGGGACATTTGCCTACCGTCGTATGCGTTTGGCCTTTGCAATGCACACAGGACCTTCCGACGGTGCATGATGTCCATCTTCTAGGAAATGATCGGCGACTACATGGAGGTATTTATGGATGACTTTTATGTTTTTGGTTCCTCGTTTGATGGTTGCTTAGCTAAAATTGATCATGTGCTTAATAGATGTGTCGAGAGTCATTTAACTTTGAGTTGGGAAAAGAGTCATTTCATGGTTAAGAGTGGTATAGTGCTCGGGCACTTAGTTTCTCATGAAGGGATTGAGGTTGATAGGGCTAAGATTGATGTTATAGGAAGCGCCCCACCTTGTTGACGTAAAGGAGATTAGGAGTTTCTTGGGGCATGCGGGTTTCTACCATAGGTTCATTAAGGATTTTTCAAAAATCTCTCAACCCCTGTGTCGTTTGCTTGCCCAAGATGTGCCTTTTGTGTTTGATCATGATTGTATGCATGCATTCTCTGTGTTGAAAGAAAAGTTGACTAGTGCTCCCTTGGTTGTAGCCCCGAACTGGAATGAACATTTTGAAATCATGTGTGATGCTAGCAATCACGCTGTAGGGGCTGTTTTAGGTCAACGGGTAGATAAGATGCTCCGTGTCATTTACTATGCTAGTTCTACCTTGAATCATGCTCAGGTGAATTACACAACCACTGAAAAAGAAATGTTAGCTATGGTATTTGCTTTAGAGAAGTTTCGCTCTTATATCATAGGCTCTAAAGTAATTGTCCATAGTGACCATGCAGCTTTAAGGTACTTGTTTACCAAACCTCAAGCCAAGCCTAGGTTGATCCGCTGTGTACTGCTCCTTCAAGAATTCGACTTAGAGATTAAGGATAGGAAGGGGAGTGAGAATTGTGTGGCTGATCATTTGTCCCGTCTCCAGTCCTCGAGTGTTAAACTCTTGCATGAGACTGTTGCTAATGATTTTCCTTATGAAAATGCCTTTACTGTCTCATCTTCCTCGTGGTTCGCTGACATTGTTAATTATCTTGCTTGTGGGGAGATGAGACCTGATCTAACTTTTCAGAAGAGGAAGCGTTTTCTAACCTTGTGCAGGCAATATTTTTGGGACGAGCCATATCTGTTTAAATTCGAGAAGGATGACGTGATCCGTTGATGTGTGCCTGAGGAAGAGCGATCCCAAGTGTTGGAAAGGTGCCATAACGGCTATTGTGGAGGCCATTTTGGTGGACAAAAGACAGCCTTCAAGGTGCTCCAGTCGGGATTCTACTGGCCATCATTATTCAAGGACACCCAAGCGTTCTACCGTGCTTGTGACCGATGCCAGCGCACGGGATCTATAGGTGCCCGGAATGAGATGCCCCTCAATAATATTCTTGTGGTAGAAATTTTTGATGTGTGGGGAATTGATTTCATGGGACCTTTCCCTAAGTCTTTTGGTTTTGAATATATTTTGCTTGCCGTTGACTATGTGTCCAAGTGGGTCGAGGCTATCCCTACTAGGACATGTGATTCTTATGTCGTTTTGAAGTTTGTGCAGGAAAATATACTTTGCAGGTTTGGTTTCCCCAAGGCAATTACTAGTGATGAGGGAAAGCATTTCTGCAACAAGTTATTCAAGAGTGATGAAAAGAATGGGATTAATCACAAGGTGGCGGCCTTACCACCCACAGACATTGGGACAGGCGAGACTAGCAATCGACAAATCGAGGGATTCTAGAAAATGGTCCAACCTTCTCGAAAGTTGGTCCACCAAACTTCCGATGCACTATGGGCGTACCACGCGCATCTGAAGAGCATCCTTGGGATGAGCCATTATCGTTTGGTGTTTGGGAAGACGTGTCATCTCCCGGTGGAAATTGAGCACACGGCCTTGTGGGCTATTAAAACCATTTCTTTGGAGATGCAAGATGCTTCCAAGCATAGGATGTTACAACTCTCGGAACTTGAAGAATTCCGTAATGAGGCATATGACAATGCCCGAATCTACAAGGAAAAGGTGAAGGCCCTCCACGACAAACACATTGTGTACAAAGATTTGAAGCCCGGAATGAAGGTCTTGTTGTTCAATTCCCGACTAAAGCTCTTTCGCAGAAAGTTGAAGTCTCGTTGGAGTGGCCCGTTCATTATCAAGGAGGTGAAGCCATATGGTTCGGTTGTGCTCACTAAAGAAGATTCGGAAGAATCGTTCGAGGTCAATGGTCAACGTGTGAAGCCCTATGTAGAAGGGAGTCCGACCTCCATCACGGTGGAATCTATTTCCGTTGCTGAACCCCTGTCATCGTGATCTATTCTCGTCAAGCTAATGACGGTAAACAAGCGCTTTGTGGGAGGCAACCCACGTGTTGGTTTGGTTTTCTTCCATTCCTTTCCCTTGTTTTCTTTCTTTTTGTTTTTGTTTTTGTTTTTGGTTGTGTTTTTTGTTTTTGTTTTGGTATTGTGTGGGGCAGGTTTAGGAGTCGTTTATTCTGGAGTCATTGGAGCATGGATCGTAAAAGACGAAGTGTGGAACACAGCCGTTGATGCAGCTGAAAAATGCACCCAAGCGTCGGACGCTGGCCGGCGCTATGAGCATGCAAAATCACATCGAGAGAGGTACCCGGTGGCGGACGCAACCGAAACCGACGCGGGGTACAATTGAAGAGAGTCTGAAAGCTCACCCAATGGGACGCCGTGAAACCAAATACTGGTGCAAACGTATTGGCGGATAAAGCCGACCCGCGTCGGACGCCAATGAAACCGCCATTGGGTCCTATATTTATTAAAAAAATAAAAATAAATAAATAAATATATATATATATATATATTTTACATATTAGATTAATTTTAGGGTTCGTCTCTCACAATTTTTTTCTTTCAACGCAGCACCGCCCTCCTTATTCTCTCACCCGTCCGCCGCTCAGATCCCGTCCGGCGCTTTCAGTCAGCGTCGCGTACCGCTTCACGTTCCACCGCGCAATCCAGCGCCGTGCTTCCCTCTCTCCGTCTGGCGTTTCACTTCCTTGTACAGCCCCAAGCACCGGTTTCCTCTCACCCAGCGGCCGTTCACCCTCCATCCGACGCTCGCTCCTCCGTTCGTCGTTGTCCCAGTGCCCGCGCTCGCCAACTCCGTGCCCGCTTCAACGCGTCGGGCGCTATCTCTCAGCGCCTCACAACCCAGTGCTCGTCCTTCACTCGTCCGGTGCTCAGCTACGCACAACCCTACGCCCGTTCTACTCCCGTCCGGTTATTCATCTGACGCCTTGCGCCTGCATTCTCCGCTCTCTCTCGGCGTCCGACGCTCCACGCCACTATGCTCGCTCCTCCGTCCGGTGCTCCACGTTCAGCACCGCCACCTCAACGACCGTGCGCTCCCTTCCGGCGCTATCTCCAACTCTGCGCTCGCCCAACAACGCCCGTTTTCTTTTCGTCCGGCGCTACCCTCAGTGCCGCGCACCTCGTGCCTCCGTCCGGCGCTTGCATCCGTCCGGCACTTCCCAGTGCCGCGCACTGCGACTTAGCGCCAGCTTGACCAAGTCCGGCGTTTCCTAGCTCCAGTGCTCAACCTCCATCCGGCATCCAGTGCTCATTCACACATTTATTAGTATGGTTCGAACAAAACAAGCTAACGGATCTAGCTCTCGTCGCCCTCGAGATGACGATGTTCCTATGGAGGAACCATTGGAAGATATCAGCATAATGTACTCAGCCGCATTTCCCATCTATAATCCTGTGGAAGGTACTCTTCATCGTCGTTTTATCCATCAAGATATAACTCCTCCGCGTTTATTTAATTATCAATTGATGCAAAGCTTGGGTCTTGAGGATAGAATTAAGAAATATTTAAAGAAGTTAGGCTTTCTTCAATATGCTATGATGGAATTGCCTGGTTATTCTCCGTTATTGGTTGAATTTTATTGTACGATGAATTTTGATGATGAATCCGACACTATGACATGTCGTCTGATGGAGCAAGAATATGCTGTTACACCTCGTATTATGAAGGGGTGTTTGGATTTCCAACCTCAGGTGCACGTGGTGTACCCCGTACATTAATGTTAGAAAGCTTGGCAAGAATTGTCGGGTTTAACAATCGGTCATCAGTTGGAATGCCAGTGGATTCATTAAGGATGCGACATTGGCAATGGTACATAAATTCGCCGCATTCAATGTTTTCGAGAATGGCGGACCAACAAGGTTAATCTTCTTTGAGGTCTTATTGCTCACATACGTGGTAAAGAAGACAAATGTTTGTCCGACATTCTTCATTTGGGATCACTTGCAGCTAGTTCAGCAGCGTAAGAAATGTCGGCCAACCTTGTGTCAAATCCTACTGGGCTATCGGTACATTTAGGGATAATTAATAATGAGGGAGCACATATTCATGGGCAAGATCTGATACGACCTAAGATGATTGATCTTAGTGAGCTTCGAGGCATCCCTTTTGCATATAATGAGACAACTCTTGTACCTCATAATTTGAGGTGTGTGAAGAGATATATGCATGCTTGACTTCAAGCCAAGCCAGCGGTGCGGGACCATATCATGCACCTTCCGCGACATGATCATTTTTGATACCACTGTTACATCTGATGATGAAGGCGACCAACATACCGAGGCAGGAGGGGATACAGAGCCCGTTCAGAGCAACGCCAATCCCAATCATCCACAGTTCCCTTTTGAGCAAGGTGCATCGGGTCAAGGGTATAATTCCATACATGAAGAGTTGGTCCAGTTTATGAGTGAATTGGCCGGCCACTGGACAGAGTTTTGTCAAGATATCTATTCTCGATTTAATCAGCAAAATCAACGTCTTGACAGACAGAATCAATTGTGGAATGAGCAGAACCAGCGCTGGAATGAGTATAACCAGCAGATGATTGGGAAGAATCAGCGCATGGCTGCTCTTGAGGCTCAGTGGAACGCTTGGACCACATTTCATGGCGCTCCACCTCCACCACCGCTGTCCGACCAATAGTGATTCTTCACTATTGGAGCGTATGTGTTTTTCTGTTTTTGTGTGCGTCATGTTGTTTTCGTTGTTTTGTCTGTCTTTGTTTGTTGTTTTTGTAGGTTTTGTCTTTTGCTTGATACCCCGCCGTTCCGTTTCTTCGCTATCAGGGAAATCGCCTCTACCTTTCTCTTATATATTTATCTGCAATGAGGACCTTGGCTGTTTTAAGTGTGGGGGGGGTTTCATTTTCCGTTTGGTTTGTTTTGCGTGTGTTCTGCCGTTTTGTGTTTTATCGTTTCTTAACTTTTTGTTTGGATTAGAGAGATTTTATTTTCTTGAAATCAATGAGTGCGTGAAGAATTATTGTAATAACTTTGAAAAATTTAAAATTTTATTAGTGATGTTTGAATCACTTAGTTGTGGTTCTTAGACCTTAATTATGTTTAAGGAAACCAATGAAGCGAATTAGAATCGATTCGGAGATCGAATACTAAAGAAATCAGCGATAACTAGTCCCACTCAGGATTAGGGTTTTCCGAGTAGCTGAACATAGAATGGAAGATCGAGAATGAATCTCCATGAGCGGTTTCATTTTAGAATCCTCACCCGAAAAACATGTGAGAATCGAAGAATGAGAATTTTCGGGCATACTTGCGGTCGATCTTAAAAACACTATTTACGAGTAGGAACAACTTCCAGTCCGTGCTAATCATAATAAATAGTGATAACAACCAAAATCATGAAGAAATAATTTATTATGAATTTAGAAATTATAAGAATCAATTTAAAGAGAATTCTCAAGAACTTAACTTAGGCAATAGGGTAAAATATCAGGAAAACCTAAATTGATCCGAACGACCCGAAACTCGAACCGAGGGTCTAAATCAATAAAATATGCTTTATAAGACTCAAATTATTTATGAAAGCTCAAAATTCAATAGAATTTTGAATGGGCATATTTTAATCGTAGAACGCTTTTTCATGATAACTTCGAAATTGACTTATCGGACGACGCATTTAACTTCGTGAAATTTTATGAACATTAAAATAAGTCTTTTAAAGGCTATTTAATAAAATATAACCTTAAGGTTCAATCGATCGATCGGTCGTTAAAACTTAAAGAGTCGGTATTAACATACCAAAGCGGGTAATTTGACCAATCCACCTCTCAACTACCACCAAGACCTTACCAAAATGGGAAATGACAGCTCTAAGGTCTGCAATAACAAGGAAAAACGTTCATAGTCAGACCTCATTCAACCTTTTACATTTTGCTCTCGTTTTCAAATTTCTCTACACTTTTCAAACTCCCAACACTAAATCCTCTCTCCCAACCTCTCCCACACTCAAATAATCCTTCTAAGACCATAGGAAGGTATTATTCATCATCCTCTTCCATCCTAATGGAGTGAAATTTTTATTTTGAATTTTTTGGTTTAAAAACCCTAGTTTGCTCCTCATTTATTTTCGTGACTTTAGAGCCTTCAAATGCTCTTAAGACATGAATGAAAAATGCTTAGAATAATGTTCTAAGGATACTGTAAATATTTCATAATTTTTGGAGCATGTTTATATTTTTTTGATTTATGCTTTATTTATTTTTAAATATGTTAAAGCATGATTTTGTGAATGTTATTTGATATTGTTACTTGCTAATGTGTTATAAGCATGTATAATAAATATCATAATTTTTCTGTAATTTTTGGAATTTTTTAAAAAAAAGCCGTGAGTTATTGGCTTTATTTAAGCTTTGATTTTAATTTTTTTTGTGGAAAATAGTTGAGATATGGTGTTTAATATATGATGTGAACATCATATATAAATCTTGGGATTTTTGAAACACATCTCCTATTTATTTTGAAGGGCGAATACTATATATATATATATATTTGTTGTTTGATTTTGGTTGAGGAAAATAGTTGAGATATGGTGTTTAGGGTATGATATGAACATCATACATTAACCTTAATTTATTCAAACACCTCTCCTATTTTTTAAAGGAACCGTGGCTTATATATATATATATGTAGTTATTTATTTGATTTTATTGTTGAAAATAATAGGATGTGTAATATTATGAATATTGGTTAATGTTTGGTGTTAATATTACATGCTATTACATATATAACCATGTTGTGCAAGATTGGGAATTATTGAAAATATATATGTATATCCTTAGAATTACGAAAATGTTTAAGGATCAAAGCATGGTTTTAAAATTTTAATGCATGATATGAAGTGATATTCCATGTTTAGTATATAGTATAAGCATGAAATAATTTTGTGGAATTTATTGAACACCAAAGCTTGTTGATTTGAAATTGCCGAAAGTTTTAAGAATTTAAACTATGGTTTAAAATTTTATATGATGATATTGAGTTGATAATTAAATTCTATAGTATGATAGGAGTATAACGTGATTTTATTGGAATTTATTGGATACGTATGCTAATTGTTGCTAATTATCAGCATAACAAAATGGTTAAGTATGAGTTCGATTCTAATGTTAAATGATGCTATGATAGTTAATTATAAACTTAGAATGAGTGGTTGTGATTAGGGTGGATGAATGGAACACTTATGCATACTTACACAATGATTGTGTATTACATTAGAAATTAGGGTTTTCTAATGCTTAGTATAGTTTATGTTGTGTATGGTTTTGTTGATGTTGAATGTTTATGTTGGTAAACAACATAATACTATATGAACGAGAATCCAAAAGAAATCGACCAATTTTGATAACTTAAGACGGGATAAACGAGAATCAAAGTTAGACACAAATTAGGGTTTTTATTAATGAAAGGATACTCAACGTGAGTTCCTACGTTAGAAAAACCAAAAGTCGAGCTACAATGTTAATATTCAATAACGACAACTCAACACGATATTAGATGGGCGTAAACACAACTCGATAATGAATAACGATTATACGACATATGTAACCTCCGGTGAGTTAAGTTAAATAGACAATGTCGTAATGTGTAAGCAACGATTCGAACATAAGATGTCGATCCTTATGTCTCAAAAGCCGAGTTAATATTCCCGAAGTACTTCATTTATTCTTAAGTACTAATTACTTACATGATAGCATATGTCCACTTGAATTGTAAGTCAATATTCATCTTTTAATTATCGTGCTAATACGACAAGTCGTCAAGCATAACCTACTAGGACGTAACTATAATTGTTAAGTCTAGTTAGTGGCTTGAGAATATCATAATTTACCAATCATCATTTGATTACCGATAACCTATAACGTAATAACGTTATAATAAAACTAAGGTTAAGAGTCAAGGATAGACTCGGAATATGTGATTCATAATTGAAGTTCACCTATGAGCGATGAGGTAATATAGCTCGAGAATTGGGAATGTAAGATAATAGAAATTATCTTAAAACAATCACATAAAATCATAAAGAAACCCTAACAGGAACTTTAAAGTCGTAATTTATAAGCGACCATCGATCGATAGAAAGAACCTAAGAACGACTATTTTCTTATGAAAGGTTCGATCGGCGTAGTTCTGAGGAAGGATACTCACCCTTCATTTAGAACCACTAAGCTTTGGATTAGCGGTGGGCTTTTCTTGAAACAAAATGATTATGCATAACTCAAAGCATGTTTTACAAAGTTTTATGAAATATTATCACATGAAATGTTATTTATTGCCAAATGTTTATGTTTTGTTGTTATCCTATCTCGAGATTGGTATATCCCATATGGTATGTAAATGTGTTGGTCCACCAACGAAAAAAAAAGTATATGATCGGATCCGACTTAGTTAAGGACTAACTTTCGGATTGTGTACACGCAGGATTGTGTGTTAAGGTTAGCTACCTCGACCGGTCACAGCGACTATGTGTAGGTGGCCACCCCATAGTGTAGGGAAGCGTATGTTAACCCTCGCCCGAGGATCCATCTTGGGTGTTTAATTCACCATACATTGATTATAAACCTAGCATCGTCTATATAATTAAATCGCAACACGTGGGGTTTCACGTGTTTACCTTTGGATCTGAGAGGTCGATGGAGCAGGTGAGCGGATCGAGCGGATCGGACTCGTGCTTTGACCTTCCGGACAGTATCCGGTTGCCCAATCTCCAGCGTCGAGTGAGGGCGATCTATGGAGAATGCTACGGAAAATCACCCAATGCTCTCTCACAATTAAAACTCTCGAAAATTTTCCTCTCTCACAACTATGAGATGGCCGAAAATTATGTTCTCAATATGTGGTATTCATTTAGACTTTATCTCATACCTTATATTTATAATACTACCTTAATCCTATATGGAATGTTACCATAATCCTATATGGAATATTACCATAATCCCATATGGAATATTACCATACTCTTAGGATTATTTCCATACTCTTAGGATTATTTCCATACTCTCAAGATTATTTCCATAATCTTATATGGAAAGGATCTATGCATATACCATAAATATATTTATATCCTTGTGGGATAAAGAGAATAAAATCTTTCCTTTGAGAGCACATAGGGGACCGATTTTCTTGTAGCTATGGGCTGGATGGGCGGCCAGGGATCAAATCAAGGAATAAAGATGGGCCTCAAATAAATTAATTATCTTATGTTCAGCCCAGAACATAAATTAATTTATAAACATTCGATCATGCCACTAGAGAAAGAATGTTGACTTACCCCTTTATTACCGAAGTTGAGTCGGGCTTGCACTTAGACATTACGAATCCCGTATTTAAGATATCGAGCGTCCATTAATCATTTATAGCAATCGGCGACTTAAAGCGATTAATAACTTTATTTCCTTAAGTAGTACCACTCAACCTTATTATTGTACTTGAGCTAACTCAACTGCGGGTTTAGTACAATAAACCTTTTGAGCTCCTAAGGGGCGTCATCGTCCTTAACGGATACGGTGACTCGTCTGAGATAACTAGCGTGACATACAAGACGCCACCACCCAAGATCGCGGAGAATCTTGGGTTAGAACATATAACCTCACCCATAACAAGTCAAAGTGATGGACGACAACTCATACTCACCTAATACCTTATCGAGGTTTAGATCATCGTAAGTCACCGAGATCTTGGTTCTTCACGACGGTCCGAAGAAGAACTCATCTCACTGTGATCCTTCATACGTCGAGACGCATCACCCAGCATAGACAAGCAACTAAGTCAAGTCACTTCTCATCTATCTGCAGCTAAACCGACAACTCGTCCTTAAGTCGTCTCGGTGTGAAACTTTTATATCTCATTAAGCTTGACCAATCATACGGACTTACGTGATCTTCTACACACCGTATGATCTAACTTATATATGAGATAAGGGGACACGATATATGCAATCAAGTATTCAAAATGATAGGAGATTGTAATAGTGGTAACGAGAAACATTGTATACAAGCTCAACCAAACTCGCTTTCAAGATACAAATCAACAATCTCCCACTTATACTAAAGCAAACTTTTAGTATACAATGTGTCTTTCTACTAGCTATTACAAACAACCATCACTTTGCTTCTCCCACTTATACAAAAGTTTCCTTTCTAAGTGGGTGCCATCAAGCGCAATCCAAGTCCTCTAACGTGTCCATCGTAGACTTTTGCGGCGTGCTCTTCGTGAATGGATCTGCTAGATTTTCCGTCGTATCAATCTTTTCAATCACCGCGTCACCTCGTCTAACGATTTCTCGTATGACATGGTACTTTCTCTATGTGTTTAGTCGCTGCTTGGGTCCGTGGTTCCTTCGAGTTTGCCACTGCACCTGAGTTATCACAGTAAACTATGATACTCTTGGGCAAACCAGGTACCACATCTAGATCCATGAGGTAGTTCTTGAACCATACAGCCTCCTTAGAAGCCTCCGAAGCGGCTACATATTCGGCTTCCATGGTAGAGTCCGCAATGCATCGCTGCTTTGCACTCCGCCAGGATACGGCTCCACCTCCCAAGGTAAACACATAGCCCGAGGTAGACTTTTTCTCATCACGGTCAGCTTGGAAATCCAGTCTAAATAACCCAAAGGCATTAGACTATCGCATGGTAAACTAGCCTATAATCTCGTGTCCTTTTCGGTACTTGAGTATATGCTTCTTCGCATCAATGAGCTTGTCGAGGTTAGATCGATATCTAGCTACTATGCCTACCGCATAGCGTATATCGGCCTCGTGCATAGCATTGCGTACATGAGACTTCCTACGGCGGAAGCGTAAGGAACTTGTCTCATTTCCTCTATCTCCTTTGCAGTCATAGGTGACTGCGTTTTAGATAAAGGAACGCCATGTCTGAAAGGTAGCAATCCTTTCTTGGCGGTCTGCATACTAAAGCAGTAATCACGATATCGATGTAAGACGCTGAGATAAGCTCAACATTTTCTTCTTGCGATCTCGGTAAACCTTGATCCCAAGAATGTACGCTGCATCTCCTAAGTCTTTCATTTGAAACTGATCGGATAGCCAACTCTTTACGTCGATAACAGGCTTCACGTTGTTGCCAACTAGAAGGATGTCATCTACATAAAGTGCAAGAAATACCACATCATCATAACATCTAACCGATACACACTCTCGCTAGGCAACTGGGTAAATCCATAGGACTTTACTACCTCGTCAAGCGTAAGTTCCATGATCGAGGTTCGCTTAAGTCCATAAATGGACTTCTTAAGCTTCCATACTAGATGCTCTTCACCCTTTACCACATAACCTTGAGTTGTCGTGCATATAGATGTCTCTACCTTCCTCAAGGTAACCGTTTAGAAAAGCGGTTTTAACATCCATTTGCCAAACCTCTAGGTTCAAGTGGGCTGCTATGGCCAGAAGAATTCTGATGGACTTGAGCATTGCTACAGGTGAAAAGGTCTCATCGAAATCGATGCCCTCAATCTGAGTGTACCCTTTAGCCACAAGCCTGGCTTTAAAAGCCGAAACCTCTCCATCGGAATCTCTCTTCCTCTTGTATATCCACTTACTACCTATGGCTTCCTTGCCATCTGGTAGAGGTGTCTTTCATATACATCCATAGCACGTTATGGACTCCATTTCTAAGTCCATAGCGGTGTGCCATGATCTTGCATCAATATCTTGTATCGCCTCCTTGTATGTCCATGGGTCGATTATTGCATGTTAAATCTGCTGGGACCAAATCCAAGATTCACCCACGAACATAAATCGCTCGGGTTGACGAACAACCTCCCACTACTGACGAGGTTCTACGAGCACAATGGCAACGGTGGGTGCAGATACTTGTGGTTCTCTAACTTGCACAACTTGTCGTGTAGGTACCACTTGCATGGGTCGGTATCTCGGTGGAACTCGACCCACTTCAATTTCTTGAAGTATCCGTGTCGATCCTCCCACTAGACTCGACATCTCGTGCACTTTGGCCTAATCGGTGGTGGAATACGATCATCTTCTAATTCTTGAAGAATGATTTCAACTTTGGACTTATGATTTTCATGTAGTCCTCTTCTAAGAATCGAGCATTAGTGCTAATAATGACCTTCGATCCTTAGGACTATAGAATAAACCACCTTTTGTTCCTCTATGATAGCCAATAAACAAATTTCTTGCGCCGATCTAGCCTCCAACTTGTCACCTTCTTGTTCAAAGACATGTGCCGGATCGCCCCATATCCTTATGTGGCTTAAACCGGGCTTCATACCAAACCACAACTCGAAGGGGTCTTTTCGATCGACTTGGACGGTACTAGATTTAGCAAGTATGCCGCCTCTAAGGCATATCCCCGAACGAAATAGGCAATGCAAAGATAACTCATCATCGATCTAACCATTTCCAAAGAGTCCTATTTCTTCGCTCGACACACCATTTTGCTGTGGTGTGCCGTGTGAAGTCTTGTTGGGATGTAATCCCACATTTCACTAGATAGTCCATAAACTCGTTCTCGAGGTATTCGCCACCGCGATCGGACCGCATGACTTGATACTCTTACCTAGCTCGCTCCACTTCCGCCTTAAACTCTTTGAATTTCTCAAAGCATTCGAGACTTGCGGTGAAGCGGTATATGTATCCGCATTCTCGAGTAATCGTCAATGAAAGTGACAAAATACTGCACCTCCACGAGCTTGTGTGGACATAGTCCACACAGTCGAAATGGACTAACTCAACATTTCTTTGGCTCTATAACCCTTCGCTTTGAAGGTGCGGTGGACATCTTACCTTCTATACAGGATTCGCAGACCGAGAACCGGAGTAACCGTGAGATCACCCAACGCCCATTCTTAGCCGCCTTTGGATCCTATTTAGATTGATGTGACCTAATCTAAGATGCCGAGA
This sequence comes from Salvia rosmarinus, assembly GCA_036937905.1. Lineage (NCBI taxonomy): Eukaryota > Viridiplantae > Streptophyta > Magnoliopsida > Lamiales > Lamiaceae > Salvia > Salvia rosmarinus. Next base: position 16,498,766 of record CM072820.1, read on the forward strand.
AAAGTAGAGTCATCTTCATAAGAAAACTTTCTTTTTAGGGTTTGATGAAGATGCAACATAGTTATAGGTATTATGTTTTGCGTAAATAGTATAAAGCGAATTATATAAAGTGCCAACACGGATAACCGTCATTTCTTATGATAGAAACACCACTATCAAAAATAATGAAATATCCATGAGTAAATAATTTGAAACGAAACAAGGTTCCACTAAAAATCCGGCACATACAAAACGCCTTTCAAAACTAAAACCGTTGTCCCAAAACATAAAGAACATCTCCAACCGCAACGGCTTCGACTTTCGCGCGTTGCCCATGGAGATCGTTATCTCGCCATCAAACAGCTCCTTGTCCGCGGGAACCCACGCAGGTGTAACAAACATGATCGGTTCGCCGTATCAGATCTACTACCCAAGAATGGGTAGAACAAGTCGCTAAACATGTTTCCGTTACATTAAAGCAAACGGCGTACCTTGAGCCTTGAGCATAGGGCACTTGGCCTTCCAATGCCCGTCTTACCGCTTGAAGCACTTGCCTTCTCCTTTGGCTTTCTTCAAGCCTCGGTGGCAACCATGTTCTTGCTCCCATTACTCCCACTATTTCTCTTGCCTTTACCACCTTTGGCACCCCTTTTCTATTTCCATTTTGCAACGAAAATTTTGGGCCCTTAGATGTGCTAGCAAGAGCATGTGCTCCTTTTCCATAACTCCTTCCGCAAGAATGAGATCATTAAGCAACCGACTAAGTGTAAACTCGGTCTTGCTCATGATCGCATTCACGCCGAAAGTTCTCAAAAGACTTGGGCGTGTGTTGAGGATGATATCGACCTTGGCTTCACCGTCAATACCTCCTCCCAACCGATCAAGACTATCCATGAGATGAGTCATGTGGGAGACATGTTCATGGACCGAACTTCCTTCTTCCATCTTACACGCCAAGATTTCTCTCATTGTGTGGAAGCGGTCGTCCGATCCGACCGCCCAAACTTACTCTCGAGACTTGACCAAATATCGATCGCGCGTCGCCATCGATCGATGTTTGCGGTACGCAAGCCTTGGACATCGTAGTCATCATATAGCATTTAGCCATATTGTTTGACTTATTCCAAAGTCTTGCCGACTCGCTTCATTAGTCGATCGCCGATAAGGGCATCGGGTTTAGGAGTAGTGAGAACAAACATGTGTTCTTCAAATGATAAGAACATATTCCATGTTTCGCTTCCACTCGATAAAATTTGGACCGGATAACGGATTTTGTGCGAGCATATTGATAATCGGCGTAGAGACATATCTCAAACGATAATGTAAAACACATAAGCATACGATCGCATATAATTCGTAACAATAATATTGTAACCTTTGATAAAACAATATTAATTGAAACCTCCAATCGCCCAAGAATTCCACATGCAAGCCACGCGTGTGGACGTTACATGAACCCCTCGACCGCACTAAAATATACCTTTTAGTCGCTTAATTTCAATCCATGTCAACTTATCCTTATGACAAATGAAATTAATGATTGACCTTACTGAACCACATCACTATCACAAGAAGGACTTCATGGGAAGTTGTACTTGAGGTGATGTCTAGCAATGACCACAATTTTAACGAGAAGATGAATTCTTAGAATTGGTATACTCACTCGGACCATACCGCTTCAATTCAAATTCTTTTGTTATCTCATTTTATATCTATCTCTAGAGAACTTATGAAAATCGCACATGCAAGCCACGCTGTGGACGCCATACATGAAACTCCCACTTTAATAGATTTAAAAAGTTTTATTTAGAAATCTCATCTAACAAACTTATGATAAACAAGGCAAGCAAGCCACTGTGTGGGCGCCACTCACGGTCGCCTCACTTTGTTTAGAGATCGAAAAGTGGAGGTCTTGACATTTTAATTTGAAAAATTAATTTGTCGGGTTGCTTGCTTAGTCTTTTTATTCAAAAGGTTTGTCCATGCGGATCACGTAATCCTAGCATGCTTTTCTATAGAACTCAACATGTAAAACATGCTCGCAGTAATTCTAAAATATGCTTGATAAACGCGATAAACCTAAAGCATGCTTACTATGCGCATCTAATTACGTAAAACACTTAAAGGTTTGTCAACGTAATATAAACATACATAGCATGCTACCGCATAATTTAAACATCCACGACATGCATATGAACGATAAAATAAAAAAAAAAGCGCTCATCGCGCCCAATCGTGAAACCTCGCACATTTAAATCTAATCTATTACATAGATTTACAAAGTGTAATTTAAACTTGAAAGACGGGCCTGCGCACCCGCACGGACCGGATTCAACAATTTGGGCCTCGCGTGCACGCACGGGGCGGAAAATCTAGAAAACGGGTCCGGGCTGTGGTCGGCCCATAAGAGTCTTGGGCAGCGCTAGGGCAAAGCCCGATCGCGCGCCCGCCGCCGCCTGCCAGCGTGCTCCTCGGGGCCCTCGCGTCGCTAAAGCGATCGCGACCCATCGAAAGCACGCGTCGCGCGACTTCCCCGGCGCCGAACGCCCGCCGAGACGCCGCCGCCCCCGGCCGAAACCGCGATCGCGAGTTCGCCGCTGCGCAGGGTCGGTCGCCGCGAACGCGCCCGTGCCGCTCGCTAGCTCGCCGCCGCTTGCCGCGGCGCACCTCGCGATCGCCGATCGCCATGCGTGGCGCTAGGGATCCGTCGTGCGACGAACGCACGCCTGCCGCCAGCGCGCCGCGATCGCCTCTAGCGACCGCGAGGCTCGGTCGCGAGATACCTCCCGTAACACCGCCGAGACTGTTTTTCCGTCGCTTCGTTCTTCGTTCTTCGCTCGTTCTTCTTTACGTATAAGATTTACATAATAAAATCTAATCTAACCACGGATTTTCTGGTGTAAAACAAAACCAACAAAACAAACGAGCCACGATGAACGACAAATCCACAATTATAATAACGCACGAATAATCAAACGTGAATTAATCCAACAGCCAAGATTCGATCCCGTGGCTACGATACCAATGTAGGGAAACGATGTTAACCTCGCCCGAGGATCCATGTTGGGTGTTTAATTCACCATACATTGATTATAAACCTAAGCATGCGTCTATATAATTAAATCGCAACACGAGGGGTTTTCACGTGTTTACCTTTGATCCGAAGAGGTCGATGGAACGAGGTGAACGGATCGAACGGATCGGACTCGTGCTTTGACCTTCCGGCTGTATCCCTGTTGCCCAATCTCCAACGCCGAGTGAGGACGATCTATGGAGAATGCTACGGAAAATCACCCAATGCTCTCTCACAATTAAAACTCTCGAAAATTTTCCTCTCACAACTATAGAGATGACCGAAAATTGTGTTCTCAATATGTGAGTATTCATTTAGACTTTATCTCATACCTTATATTTATAATGCACTACCTTAATCCTATATGGAATGTTACCATAATCCTATATGGAATATTACCATAATCCTATATGGAATATTATCATACTCTTAGGATTATTTCCATACTCTTAGGATTATTTCCATACTCTCAAGATTATTTCCATAATCTTATATGGAAAGGATCTATGCATATACCATAAATATATTTATATCCTTGTGGGATAAAGAGAATAAAATCTTTCCTTTGAGAGCACATAGGGGACCGATTTTCTTGTAGCTATGGGTTCGGATGGGCCACCAGTGGATCAAATGCAAGGAATAAAGATGGGCCTCAAATAAATTAATTATCTTATGTTCAAATTGAACATAAATTAATTTATAAACATTCGATCATGCCACTAGAGAAAGAATGTTGACTTACCCTTTATTACCAAGTTGAGTCGGGCTTGCACTTAGACATTCTGAATCCCGTATTTAAGATATCGAACGTCCATTAATCATTTATAGCAATCGGCGACTTAAAACGACAATAACTTTATTTCCTTAAGTAGTACCACTCAACCTTATTATTGTACTTGAGCTAACTCAACCCGCGGGGTTTAGTACAATAAACCTTTTGAGCTCCTTAAGGGGCGCCATCATCCTTAACGGATCACGGTGACTCGACAGATAACTAGCGTGACATACAAGATTGCCACCACCCAAGATGCGAGAATCTGGGTTAGAACATATAACCTCACCCATAACAAGTCAAAGTGATGGACAAAGAACTCATACTCACCTAATACCTTATCGAGGTTTAGATCATCGAAGTCACCGAGATCTCGGTTCTTCACGACGGCCGTAGAAGAACTCATCTCACCGTGATCCTTCAATACGCCGAGACGCATCAAAGATAGACAAGCAACTAAGTCAAGTCACTTCTCATCTATACTGCAGCCCTAAACCGACAACTCGCCCTTAAGTCGCCCTCACCATGAAACTTTTTATATCTCATTAAGCTTGACCAATCATACTGCACTTGTGATCTTCTACACACCGTATGATCTAACTTATATACGAGATAAGGGACACGATATATGCAATCAAGTATTCAAAACAGAGATAGAGATTGTAATAGTGGTAATCAGAAACATTGTATACAAGCTCAACCAAACGCTTTCGAGATACAAATCCAACACATAGTGCGCGAATGAATGAATGAATGATCGATATGGAAACAACGTGAATGAAATAGTTCGCCGAACGCTTTGAAAACGATAAAATATTTTATAGGCATGAGTCTTTAACTAGAATCCTCATGCGCTATTGTGGGCGCTTAATAACTTTTGACAAAGAAAATGTTTTGGCAACGAGTCCATCGAGTACTTTGTACTTAGCCCCGCATTTCGCTTATGACGTGCGTGTTGAGCAAGGATCGATGATGGGTGCGAGGTGGTGCAGAGTAGCAGCTATTTTTTATGTTTAATTAGAAAGGTTTCTAGAACCTTGGGCATGCATCGTCATATGCATGTCCACATGCTTATTTGCCGCCTAACTCGATATTATTAATGTTTTGATTATAACCGCTTATTTCAGATTGAATTGGAGGTCATACCTGACTTTAAATTCTCGCCTGATTGGGTTATGTTGGACCTGAACCCCTTTGACAAGTTCTTCTAGGACTTGAGTTGGTATCGATTGTTTATCCCTTTTAACCTATGCGTTATTAAGTAGTTGATTGGTTGATCGCCTTGATTAGCTATGTTTATTTCATTGCTTTATCATACCTATGACGATCCATATGATCCGTACTTCATTGGAAAGTCGGTCGTCACAATTATGCTTTAAGTTGAATTAATTGTGTTTTGATCTGAATTTCATTACATCTTGATATGTGGTTTTTAGTTTGATGAAACTTAGGTGTCAATTTGAACTGTGGGATATTATTAGGAAGTTGTGATTCGATAATGTGTGTGATCGGTTATCATATACTTTATACATGAGACCCTTTTCTTGTATGATAAAAAAAAAAAAAGAAAAAGAAATCTGAAAATTAGTGATCTTGTGAAATAAGTGGGCTTAAAATTCGAATAAGGGGCTCTACCCCTCTTCCATGTGTTGTGTCTCGAATGGAGACTCTATGCTATGGGTATAAATATCTATGTTAGGATACTCGAGTGTATAACTTGAAGGTTTCACCTAACGATTATTGTCCTATAATCGATTTAAAGTTCCACACATTTATTTATTTTTATCGTTTGTGATATCTTACATGAAAGAGAACCATGTGAGTTGTATATTGATTTCTGAAATCATATTTGAGTCGAAGCACAGCTATTCTATGATAAGTCACATGTTTGGATTGATGAGTGAGGATCATTGTATTGAGAATTGTATTATTAAGATGCATTGAAAGGATGTGAATATGTGATTGATTCTATTTGAAGTATTGATTCGATGTTTACCATTCTTTTCAAGAAACTAAAATTTGCTCGAGGACAAGCAAAAAGTTAAGTGTGGGGGAGTTGTTTTGCATGTTTTGTTATGTTTCTCCTTGTTTGTTTTTAACGATTTGGTTCATATTTGTTTATCTTTGAATATCTTTTGTTAGAATCATGTTCGTTTTCGTTTTATGTAGGGAATGATGCATTTGAACCATTTTGCACATAAAAAGCACACCCAAGTGCCGGACTCGGCGTAGCCGGCGCTGGGTGCGCATTGCCTCGCTTGGTTGCAAAGAGAAGACCCGCGTTCGGGGCTGCATGGCGTCCAGGACTGGGTTCCGTTCCGAGACTGCCCGCGTGTCCGTGGCGTCCCGTCGTAGACGCCCAAAGCAAGAATCATCCCGAGCGCCAGCGTCCGGTCTTTGGCGCCGTCAAGACTACGAGAGGATCACACGTCCGGCGGGCGCCCGAGATGAAATTCATCCAGAGACTCACCGCGTCCGTGACGTGTTATGTCCGGCGCGCAGTATTGAAGTTCGCCCGAGAGTCATCGCGTCGGTCTTTGGGTTGCGTCCGTGCCGCATCCTGCTCCGGTGGTGACGAGTCCGGCGTTGACTCGCGTCCGGTGCTGGGCTGCTCGCGTTTCGTTTTGTTTTTGAACGCACGCGTCCGGCGCTGGGGTCGCGTCCGGCGCTGCGCGTAATTTTTCAGCGCTATATATATGATTTAAAACGCTGAAACCCTACCTTTTATTCATTCCTTTATGTTTTTCTTGCGCGTGCGTCTCCTCTCCGATAACAATTTCTTATTAAAGTATCCCAAGTATTTCAATTCCTTTTCTTTGCTCTTTAGATTGAAGATTATTAATTGTAAGGATTATTGTTATTGGATTTCTACTCCTGAATACTTTAATTCCATCGTTCGTTCTTTTCCGTAAGATTTCTTTATCGCTTTCTTTCGTGTTCTCGTATTTCTTTGATGTTGATTTCTATACTTTGGTGATGATTATTGCTGGTATTGATTTAATTATTCTTGTCTTGTCTTTATTCGCTTCGAATTATGCCTAGGGTTCATCATATTGATTCTGTGTTCTTCGATTTAAGATTTAATTCTTGTCTAGATAATTTAGTTGCTTTGTCAATTTTCGCCTAGTTGATTCGCCTTTCTTTCCATAATAATTCCTCGCCTAGGTAATTGTTTTGCATGTTTTTGTTATGTTTTTCTTTGTTTGTTTTAGACGATTTGGTTCCTATTCGTTTAGTTTTGAATATCTTTTATTGGATACATGTTCGTTTTTGTTTTGTGTAAGGAATGTTCGCGTTTAAGCATTTTGTGCATAAAAACGCACCCAAGCGCCGGACTCGGCGTAGCTGGCGCTGGGTGTGCTTTGGCGTCGCGAGGACACGCTCGAGAAGGCCCACGTCCGACGCTGGATTACGTCCGACGCTGGGCGCCGTATTGCCCAGAGGGCGCCCGCGTCCGGCGCTGGCATGCGTCCGACGCTAGGTGCCCAAGTTGAAGTTCTCCAGAGAGCGCCCGCGTCCGGCGCTGGCTTGCGTCCGGCGCTGGGTGCCCAAGTTGAAGTTGTCCAGAGAGCGCCCGCGTCCGGCGCTGGCTTGCGTTCGGCGCTGGGCGCTGAGCTGAAGTTGTCCAGAGAATCATTGCGTCCGGCGCTGGCATGTGTCCGGCGCTGAGTGCCCTTTCCCGAGAGCTCACGTATCCGATGCTGGCTTGCATCCTGCGCTGGCCCCCGTTTCCACGAGCAGCCACGTCCGGCGCTGGGTGACCCGTATTTTATCTTGCTTTGAAGGCCATGCGTCCGACGCTGGGCTAGAAATTTCGGGCGTTATATATAAGTTGTAAGACGTTGAAACCCTAGTTTATCATTATTCATTCAGTTTATTTTTCGTTTGAACATCGCTTCTCCACGCGAATTATTTCTTCAACCATTCCAAGTATTTTCCTTTGCACTTTATTGATTCAAGAACTTTGATTGAAGAAATTCATCAACGACTATTGCGATTGTAAGGATTGTTATTCTCTTTTCTTCCGTTGAATTATTGAGTAATGATTTTTATTGATTTCAATTGTTTGATCCGTGAGATGAGCATGAACTAATCTTCTTCAAGGGTTGGGTGATTCAAATTGATTGATTGTTTATTTGTTTTGATTGAGTATGCCAATTGAATCTTAGGGTTTACTGTTAAGTGATTGATCACCATTTAATTGTTTATGTTTCGTGTATTATCGAGAGATAGATACGTTGCATCATAGGAATCAATTAGATTAGAGGTTACCAGAAACGTGTACTCTAATAGTTTATGTATTTGTGAAATCTTATAACCTAGGTTTAATCCACAGAACGAAAGTCGAGTGTTTGGAGTAAGGTTTGAGGATTGCATGAGTAGGTAGATTTCTTAAGCAAGCATAAATCAATTAATGAAGGCGAAGAACCCTAATACCCTAGTCTTTCTCGCAATCTTGAATTACTCCTGTTGCTATTGAACTGCTTTGAACATTTGTTTGAATCGTTTGCGTGATTTAATTTCCTGTCAATTTTAGTTAAGTATCCCCCCAATCAAGTTTAGGATTTAGATTTACCGTTTTAATCGTAACACATCATAAGCCCTATTAAGTCTTCCTCGAGAGATTCAACTTGGGTCGACCTTACCACCCTATAGGGACCTCGTACTATTACGAGCGACTTAGTAGAACAATTTGGTCGAACAGTAATCTTCAGTTTTAAAGTGACGATCAAACAACTCTTTGTGATTAGAATGTTTAGGAATTTAATTGCTTTCGTGTGGTAACTTAGTAACGCCCTGTTAAGTTTTTCTTGAGAGACGGGATTAGCTTGCTCGCTAGGACGACCTCGTTAGATTGCGAGAGATTTTATTAGTGATCTTTTAAGTCCAACAGATATCAAAACCTGTGCTAAAATGACACGAAATACACACGGCATAATATCTTCCAATGTAACCATAAATATATCAAAAGACAGCTCAAAATATCACATATCAATTATAAACGAAACAAATATAGCCTTATAAATCAGGTAAAAATGAGGCTTATCAACTCCCCCAAACTTAACCTTTTGTTTGTCCTCAAACAAATCAGAACAAGAGAGAGATGACCAAAGACAGGCAACGAGTCGAACGACAAAGGCAATAAGCCTCAGAGCAATGAGCAATAAAAGATTCAATCAAATGAATCAAATCACAACATCTTTCGTTAAACTCCACATATCATAATAATCATAAGCACAAGCCTTCTTAAACTTGAATCCTTACAACATGGATATATATATATATAGGAAATCTCAAACACTCAAGTGTATCAAGGAGGATGTGTAAACTCTCAAAGTTTAAAAACATATGGAATCTACTATAAGCTTGCAAATCGTCTAATTCTCTATTGCTCAAATATGTGCTCAAGAACTAAGATCAAAAAGGTCTTATAAAAGGTTATAATGTAGGCTCTTTGGTAAGGTAGGATATATTTAGGCTAAGTGACTCATAATCCCATAATGAAAAACACCATAAGTATCACAAGACACAATTCCCAAACTTTCGCAATTCATATCAATTCTCCATACCAAGAAGTCATTTTTCTATTAAGAACTTCACACTTATTATATAAGTGATATACTCATCTCAAAGCACTAACTACTTACCCATTTATGTTCTTTTCACACACTTGTGTCAACTCCTTTTTTATTTTTTTTATTTTTTTTGAACTTATATGGGAAGCAACTATTTTTAATTATCACTTTCTCATCATTTATTTCCTTTCTTTCCTTTCTTTTTCTCAACCCTCAATTCAAGCAACCAAAAATCATACTAACTACATAGCCCAACCCACGGCTATATGAAAGAATAAGGTAGTCTCAAACGGGCTCATCAAAGGATAATAAAATAACAGGTTAGTGTTTGGATAGTGTATAGGCTAAGAAAAGAATGCCTAATATCATTTCAAAATTCTTAATCACATCAATGCAACCTCGAAAAAGATCCAGAGCAAGTTCTAGAGAAACATATGCTATTTCAAACTATTCACACATAAAGAAACAAGACTGAAAAGATATGACAGTCTACAGCTCAAGTCTCACAGGTTTCAAAAGCGTGATCAAGTTCTCAAAGGCTTAATACTCACAATAATCATGACATGCTTCGTCTCACGTTGCAATCAAATTTTCTAATAAAAACAATTCTCATCATCGGCTGCTCGTCATTCAACTCAACCCAAAACAGACACAAAACCCAAACAAGAAAAATAAAACAAAACAAAAATGAACAAAACGAAAGCAAAACAAAAGCGAAAATCAAAACAAAACAAAGAAAAATATTGGGTTACCTCCCAACAAGTGCTAAATTTAAATGTCTTTAGCTAGACCATTTCATACCTCGATCAATCTGGCGTTTTGGCAGCAAACTTCTTCCCAAATCTGTGCTTGCCTCCATACTTTGCATTCACTTTAGACCACCACTGAGTGTGGAAGTGGCCTCCCCAAACTTGAATAAATCACTCGGGATTCCATACCAAGTCCACTTCTTCTTTGTAGCATCCTCATCAACCGGTCGGTTTCCATCTAAGCTCGAGATTTGGCTAGCTGCAACAATGGTGATTGAATAACAATTTTCGTGCTCTGAACTATCGTGTCGCGGGATGGCGTCATATATTGAAATTTTCAGCTCCTCATCGTTGACACGAAAAGTAAGATCATCTTCTTGCACGTCAATTAAAGCACGACCACTTGCTAGAAAAGGCTGACCCAAGATTAGTGGTTGGTTTTTAAATTCAGGAATGTCTAAAATAACAAAATCAGCTGGAAAGACAAAATCCCGAATTCTTACCAATACATCCTCAACTACTCCCTTAGGATATGAGACTGACCTGTCAGCCATCATCAATGAAATTTTAGTTGGCTTCATCTTGCCCAGTTCCAAGCGGTTGAACACAGATAAGGGCATCAGATTGATGCTCGCTCCCAAATCACACAACACGTTGGGGAATGTATGCTCAGCAATCTCGCACTCCAATGTAAAGCTCCCCGGATCCTTCTGTTTCAGTGGCAACTTCCTCTGTAAAATAGCGCTGTATTCTTCAGAAAGGTTATTTTTTTCAAATTTACCCAACTTCTTCTTGCTTGCCACTGCATCTTTGAGAAATTTGACGTATCCGGGCATATTTTGGAGTGCATCAAAGATAGGTATGGTGATGTTTACTTTCTGGAACATCTCTTGAATCAGGCGAACTCCTCATCATATTTCATCTTCCCGATGCACTGAGGAAACGGGGCTGCAGCTACTGGAGGCGTCGGATGGTTCGCAATCCTTCATCGTGAGATTGAGTCGCGAGACTCACTCTCAAGGTCTCTACCGTGTGTCTTCGCGAGATTAGCTCGCGACCATTCCTCGCGAGTCAAGGTCGCGAGGTGTGATTCTGTGTCAGGCGCGTCTTTCTTCGTGGGATTCCCTCGCGATCCTTTCTTGCGAGGGAAGGTCGCGAGGTCTGGTTCTGTATGCAGCTCGTCTTCCCTCGCGAGACTAGCGCGACGAGTTATCGCGAGGATTTCTCGCAAGGCGAGAATCTGTGAATTCATCATTCTCGGCTCTTTGCTCATCCAACTCTTCTCCTTCATGCTCTAGATGATTAGTATATGACGTTCCGCTCCTCAAATATATAGCATTGCATTGATTTGGATGAGCGTGATTCTTCGGATTTTGCTCGGTATTGCTTGGGAATTGACCCGTCCTATGCATCACAGCTCTCTCATTGGCCATCTGCCCCACTTGGTTCTCCACCATCTTTAATTGCTTTCCAAGGTCTATCACCGTGTTGTTGATGGCATTAACGGTGCTTTCTAAAGTGTTCAACCTATTCCCAATCTGCTGAATCTGAATATTTTGTTGAGCTATAATTTGTTGGTGACTCGCTGCTATTTACTGATTGCTTGCCAACACTTGCTGCATCATCTCTTTAAGGCTCGACTTCTTAAGCTCCATAATCATCCCATTATTCACAGCAAAACCAGGTGGTGTTTGTTGAGCATTCTGCGCATTGGCATAGGAAAAATTGGGGTGATTCCTATTGTTGGGGTGATATGCTGGATTCCCACTCTGATTCCCTTGGAAGTTGCTTCTTTGGTTCACATAGTTGGCCTCCTCAATGTTTTGCGTCATGGCCATAGTCATTTGCCCTTTCCTTTTGGTTTCGTACTCCTTCTGTAGAGATGTGAATTTTTCTAATAGATCATCGTATCTGTTATCAAGGTCTGCAGCATCAACTTTTCTTATCGGCTGTCTCTCCATCGGCCACTGATAACTGTTGGATGCCATCTCCTCAATTATTTTCAATGCTTCGTCTATTCCTCGATTGAGAAGGCATCCTCCGACTGACGCATCTACTATGCTACGGGTGTTAGCATTGAGTCCACTATAAAATTAGGTCACTTGCTGCTCGTGTAAAACCAATGTTGTGGACACTTTCGGAGTAGGTTTCTGAATCTCTCCCAAGCTTCAAATAATGATTCATCTCCCAATTGTGAAAAATTGGAGATCTCTGCAATGATCTTTTGCGCCTTGGCAGGTGGGAAGTATTTGGACAGAATCTCACATAACTACTCCCATGTAGTGATTCTTGATCTGTCCAAGCTCTTGAACCATTCTTTCGCCTGACCAGCGAAAATATGAACATCCGCATTCGGATGGCATCAGCTAGCACTCTATTCTGCTTGATAGTATCACATATATCAAGGAATGCCTCTAAGTGTGCGTTGGGGTCTTCAGTAACCCCTCCCCCAAACTGCTCCGCTTGTATCATGCTGATGAGGGCAGGTTTCAGCTCAAAGTTGTTCGCGTTGACGTTCGGCCCCCATCCCCCACCTTGGAACTGATCCGTCGGTGGCCTATACATGTGGTTGAGCGGTATGGGTGGTGCTCGTCCACCAATCTGCCCATCTGATTATTCAACACCAGTTGGCGTTGCATTGTGGCTAGCATCTCTTCCATCTCGGCCATTCTATCATGGCCTTGGGGTTGCCTTTCCGCCATTGCTCGTTGTCTTCTTTCTCGGCTCTCTCTCTTATGTGATCTTTCAATCTCAAGATCCAAATGAATAATTTCTTTCATTTGAGATCTTGTAATCATGCACTGCATAGAAAGATAAAACCCAAATCAAATCTAAGAAGCAACACATAAAATTAAATATTTTATATATATATATATATATATATATATTTTATATAAGCCTGAATTAATAACTACAATTCAGAAAATTATCACTATGCAATCTAAATAGCTCAAAGAATGGTGCCAAAATTTGATCGCTAAAATTCCTACCAAATAAATGATAGTAAACAACAAGTATATATATTGTATCCACGAGGACTCATGACTGAGAACACAACAAATAATCAACACGTAATCTTGATTATTATTCGACAACAAAATATCAAGAGAGATATAATAATAAAACTAGACTCAAAATATAAATAGGAATAAAATCGATATAAAAGATGAATTCTGGGATGTACTTAACTTAACCGATTCACACAATTAACCTATTAACTGCTTACCAATTTAATCCGTATTCATATGAAGGATCACTAATGTAACTATAGTTTTCGTCGGACAACCTATAGTAGTAGGTTAGCCTAAACTCTATCTCCGCTCGGGTCTCAAGAGAAGTCAACTAATTACCAAAAGTACACAAAGAATAACCTCCTCTGCTCACCTATCTCCGCCTGTGTCTCAAGGTAAAACTATGAAAGTGTTGCTTCGCCTAAACACACAATCATATGTAGATCGCTATCCACACACGTAGTAAAACAAATGAATTAAAATCTTGAAGAATACCGAAGAAAATTTTTCTCTGATTAAAATTATAATCAGAGATGCCACTATAACAAAATGATTCACTATAAAATTTACAAATAACGTTACAAAAACTCACTACTTTACCACACGATAAAGTCGGAAAGTTGAGTACTAAAACTATCTATCGAGATCTATGAAAAAGCTAAGCTATCTCTCAAGATATATGAAAATACTAAAGATTTCCGCACACAACTCGTGTACTAAAAAGGACAACCTTCTAACACCATTAGAAGTTAAAACACTCGTGTGATATTGGAAATGTTACGAAAATAGACTCAACAATATAAACAGATCTTCAGATTCTTCTTCAATGAATGCACACTTTTTCTGTCGCTTTGGCTATCCTTTTATAGAAGATGAGAGGTCTTGGACTGCATGTCATGGACCACGATCTGGCCCACTAAGGATGTGACTAAGTCATGGCAGTTAATGGCATGACTTGCTCCTGGAAAGTAGGAACTAAACTGACTTAGTCCACCTGATCTCTAGCGACCTATTTTCGTGTTCTCCAGTGTGTTACCATCGCATCCCGCGAAACATGTCGTAACCTGCACACCAAAGAGAAGAAACGGCAAAACTACACAAACAAACTAACTCCTTGAAATGAGGAGAATTAGTCAGAGTTAACGAACTCTAACAAACTCTCCCTTTTTGCCTTTCTTCGCAAAACCTGAATATACACAACAATTTACAGTATATACAGTCTCCCCCTGAATCCCAAATATATACTTAGAACAGAATACACTCCCCCTGTAAACAATCTTCCCCTGTTTACACAAATATCATCAAAACATTTCCTGCCACACATTCATCAACAATCAGCCAAACATATTCATCATCAGAGCAGAAAACAATCAGACATCGTATCAAAAAACGATCAGCATCAATACCAAACATAAAAACCATTCGATGTCCAGCGTCAACCAACAAAACACCCACAACCTGTCTTAAAAACATGTTCAAAAATAAAAAATAAAAAAATTCAAGAGTGTTCATCCATCATCAGTTCATCAACCAACCAACATTCAAACGTCAACGTCCATATTTCCATGTCCACTTGACATTCCGGCTTCAGCTCCCCCTACTTGTTCTCCCCCTTTTTGAGAAGAAAGAAGTCCAGGTAAGTCAATACGTAAACCTCGTTACTTCAAGCCGAGCCGCAGACGCATAATCGTCCAAAAGCTTTGTTCCGCTTTTGTAGACGGTCCAAGATAGCACACACACTGACCGGGCAAAGAAATCAACTCTTCGGATCTAGCTTGAATCTTGCCCATCCGGATTTTGAAGGATTATTCCATAGCAAATTTGGAAGCTTATTCCCGAGAACAAAGTGTTGCTAATGGAGAATTGTTGAAAGTCCTCGAACAAGATGTCACGTGATCCATCCGCAAACCCCGCTTTTAACAATTGATATAACAACGATGGAAACGGGAGTAAAGTCGATTCGGTTTACCCCGCAACGGCACCTATTTGTTCTACCACCAACTTACCTAAGTTGAATGGTATACCTTTCTAATCTTGTACAATGAAACCATGTTGCATAGTAACTATTGTCTTGTTTGATGACACAAGCCGCTTAGTCGTCATCGCTTAAAATGTAATGAATGCGATCGTTAAACACCCATCGGACATAGGACTCTTCCACTTCTTAACCCTTCCTCCTGTTATTTCTTTTGCGATCTCATCATTGTCATCAACAGACACATCATTAATCAGCTCATCGATCCCATAATATGCGTTGACCTCAGAGGCAGTAATATAAAAACCCGACGCCTAAAATACACCTTACAATATTTGTTTGAGGTACACTCAGCGAAAGATTTTTCCATGTTCACATAAACATGCCTTATCACATTTTTGGGGTAGGGATGAATAGCCGAAACAGTTTGAAGTAGACCACGTTCTTTCAAGAAATCAACAAGATTATTTTGGGCAAAAGTTACCTCATCAATTTTTCGCTGCTCAAGCACTTCAATGCTTCAATTGTTCCCACCTTTTTCAGCTCTTGAGTAGAATTTGAAAGAAATCGCTCTATCGATTTCAACATCAGAATCTGCGAAGATTGAAGGATTCTCCGAGCTAGAGTCCCAATTTTCCTCCTCAGAATATGGACTAGGTGGTGTTGGAGGCACTGTTGCTTCAACTGTGATAGGGACAACCGGTGGAGCATCTGGCTTGGTTTTTGGTTCGAAAAATTTCCTTTTGCTTTCTTTTCTTGATCATTGTCCTCTTCAGTCTTTTTAGAATTTCACCTAGTGAAACGTCGTCATCACTGGAGTTTGAATCTAGCTGGCCAAGCTCTTTTGGTTTCGAACCTATGTCTTCTTCCAGAGTGTCCGAGGAGTCAAAATGGGATACCCATGTTTCTGCCTTTGATTCGGATGATGTCTCCGTGGCAGTCTGGACGTCACGTGGGTCGCCAGATTTTGGAGTAGGTTCTCTGGGAGGTGGAACGTCCTTTTTCTTTTGGGCTTTTGACGGTGCAGAGATTACCGGTGTATCACCAGTAATGTCAATATTAATCGCTGAGCCCGGGCCTCCTACGCGTGATTGGCGAGGTATACGCCCGACCTCCTCGTTGCACGCCGTCATTTTCTTTTCTTCCCCTTTACAGAGGTTTAGAGGGCTCTTCTTCTTCAGGGTAGATGGTCAGAAGAGGGGTCGCCTTTACAGGTTCCATCTCCAAGGCAAGAACCTTCTCCGGTACCTCCATTGGGGTCGCACTAGGATCGGGTGTCGCGGATGGTGTTTGGGTCGCTGCCAACGCCTGTTGAAGTTCGGGAGAACTTTCCAGAAATTTTACGAGTCCGGCGAGCAAGGCAAAGATGGCTGGATCCATTTTTTCTGGAGAGAGAAAGGTTAAACGTACCAAAACTAAATGGAAGAGATAAAATGAAGTGTTTCAGCCTTTCCAATGAGTATAGAGCTCGGTGATTTGATCATTGATTTGATCGTGTCAGTGTGGCAGATTTATAGGCGGAGTCGCAGGCAAGTGGATAGGCATGCGTTGATTTGACTTAAATCCACAATATATCTCTTTAACAAACCCTAATTTAAAGCGAACAAACACCACATCATACGGCACCATTAAAATAGGAAACAAATATGGGATTTGTTGAGACACAATCGATTAAATAAATGTGATACCAACTCAACCTAATTTTCACCGATATCTCCAAAATATAGATTAAAGGAATGAAATTCCAAAATTTCGGGATTACTCACGGATTTTTAGGGTACTTCCGCGTATCGTTATCATAACATCTCCATAAACATCGCTCATTTTAATCGTAATAAAACATAAAAATACAATTTCATGCAAAATTCGATTGCACTATTTTCGTGCTTCGAAAGCAATCATGGCTACACCGTTTTGTAAGGTAGCATCGTCATATGAACGCCGTGCCCCCAAACTACTTTGGTGTTTTTCAGATTATTAAATATTCTTCATCATATTGAGTCATCGTTAGGAGAACATGTTAGATAACAAATTTCAACACAATAAGTGTTATCAAATAAACGGTTGTATGACCTTTGGATATTACAATTTTTGTGATACAAGCAAATACATTCAAGCTTTATTGGCGAGAGCAAAGACCAAGAGAACTACAAAGACTCGTAAACCTCTCATGGTCTAGGGCTTTGTGAAAATATCGATTTGGTTTTCGGTTTTCACATAATCTAACTTGATTACCTCATCCTCCACCAAATCTCTTATAAAGTGGTGTCGATATCTATGTGTTTCGTCTCTAATGTTGAACGGGTTCTTAGAGATATTGATTGCACTTATGTTATCACAGTATACTAAAAGCTCAGTGCTCACAATACCATAGTCGTTAAACATTTGTTTTAACCAAAGGAGTTGTGTACAACAACTTCCCGCTACGCATCGCCGACAAGAGATAGGAAACACAATTTTGTTTACGACTATGCCAAGACACCAAATTATTTTCAAGATAAAAACATCCCCACTCGTAATCTTTCTATCATCCGTATCCCCAGCCCAATCCGAGTCACTAAATCCAACCAAATTCGTGTTCGTGTCTTTTGAGAAGAAAATGCCAAGGTCCAGTGTTCCAGAAACATACCTGATAACACGTTTGACAGCCTTTAAATGTGACATTTTAGGCTTATCTTGGTACCTGGCGCAAACACACACGCTGAACATTAAATCTAGTCGTGTGGCTGTGAGATATAGGAGACTTCCTATCATTGATCTGTAGAGTGTTGGGTCAACATCTTCTCCAGCATCATCTCTGGTCAGTTTGTCACTTGACCCCATTAGCGTTTTCATATGCTTTGCTCCTTCCAGCTCGAATTTTTTTACCATATCCCTCGCATACTTGCTTTAGGACACGAAAATTCCATCATCCATTTTCTCGACTTGAAGACCTAAAAATACGTTAGTTCTCCTACCATGCTCATCTCAAATTCGCATATAGCACCGCAAACTCATCAAGCATTTTTGTGAGGTAGATCCAACTATCATATCATCCACATAAATTTGTGTGATAAGAATGTTGTCTTGATTTCGCTTTATAAACAATGTTCTATCAAGATTCCTCAAGAAACCCGAAATCAATTAAGAACTTTGTTAAATGACCATACCATGCTCTCTGCTTGCTTGAGACCGTATAATGCTTTCTTTAACTTGAAAACATGGTTAGGCTTATGTGGATCTTCAAACCTTGGATTGTTCGACGATATCTCTTCTTTGAGTTCACCATTTAGGAATGCTCCTTCGACATCCATTTGATATAGCTTGATGTTCAAATAACATGCAATGGCTAGGAGCAACCTTATGGACTCAATGCGCAACCGTGCAAATGTATCGTCAAAGTCTATGCCTTCCACTGAGTGTATCCTTGTGCGACAAGTCTCGCTTTGTTGCGAATTATGACACCAAATTCGTCCGATTTGTTCTTAAAATCCACTTTGTTCGATAATATTCCCATCACTGTGTCTCAAACAAGATACCACACATCATTTCGAACAAATTGGTTAAGTTCATCATGCATAGCAACCACCCGTAACTCATCACCCAAGGCTCTTTTATGTTCTTAGGCTCAATTTTAGAGACGAAACATATAAAACCGGCATCGACGCACATGTGGATGAAAACATACCATCTCTCTCAGAGTTCAATGGTGCTGCACTGTGTTCGAACACCCTCGAACATCACCTATGACTTGAGAGATTGGATGATTCTTACGATTCTTCCCGGAGGATCTCGCCTTTCTTGTTGTCGACGCCGCCAGCTTCATCCTCCGTGTCACCGGAACCTTCGATGTTTGCGTAGCTTTTCCAGCTGGGTCGTGGCCTCAGCGCCAGACATCACCGCCACTAGCATCCCTGCTGGACATGATCTTCTATTAATTTAGCCACATTCTCATCCCGCCTTTTCCTCGCGAGATTAGCAAGATCATCAAAACAACATTTACTGACTCTTGAATGGTCCGTAATCTCGATTATGTATACAAGATGTTTGACTATTTAGAGAGTACCCTACTTAAAATTCCTTTATCGCCTTCTCATCAAACTTGGTGAGATACTCTCTATCATTCAAGATGTAGCAAACACACCCAAACACGTGAAAATATTTGAGATTATGTTTCCTTCCTTTCAGAATTTCATATGGTGTTTTGAAGGAACCTGGTCGAATGTTCACGCGATTGTTGATATGACATGCGGTGTTATCAGCCTCTACCTAGAAACGTTTGGACAAACCTTTTGAGCTTAACATAACTCGTGCCGCTTCTATTAGAGTTCTATTCTGCGCTCGGCTACACCATTTTGTTGAGGTGTTTTTGAGCGAGAATTCTTGGAAAATTCCTTTTTCTCACAAAAATTTGTGAAAGAGATATTCTCGAACCTCTTCCATGATCTGATCGGATCCTTGACACTTGAACACCAAACATGTTAAAAATTCTAGCAAAGAGGATTTTAAACGTTTCAAACGTGTCTCGATTTTTCTCGTAAAAGAATGTCCATGTGTACCTTAAAAAATCATCTACAATGACATATGTATACCTCTTGCCACCCAAGCTTTCAATCTCGACAGTCCCTACTAAATCCATGTGAAGCGACTCAAA
The DNA here is from genome assembly GCA_036937905.1 of Salvia rosmarinus. Lineage (NCBI taxonomy): Eukaryota > Viridiplantae > Streptophyta > Magnoliopsida > Lamiales > Lamiaceae > Salvia > Salvia rosmarinus. Next base: position 16,518,534 of record CM072820.1, read on the forward strand.
ATAGCGTGTTGTACCATAATGTTGTTCGCGATGTTGTACAACAAACTTGGGGAACATGGGTCCGCTTTTCCCTCGACAATCACCACGCACCACCTTTCCACACTTCCGCCACTGTAGTCCACCCATCGCCCATTTTGTTCAACTGTCAAGATTTCTAAAGTTAGTATGTCCTAACTTTGATGCCATAACACACTTTTGCGCCTTATCAGCACTTTGTCTGTCGGCCATATAACGCTTATCGGCCGACCTCTGTCCTTTCATGAGACATGTGTTCTACCATCATAGACCTCACAAGAATCTTTGTCAAATTTAACTTGCAACTCTTCATCACATAATTGACTTATGCTTATAAGATTTTCCATTAAACCTCAGACGCGTGCAAGACATTCTTGAGGCTAGGTAAACCTTGACGCTAGGATTCCTTTGCCTATGATATTTCCTTTAGAACCACCTCCAAAAGATACACTACCCCGCCATACGACTCATAGTTGAAAGAGCGACACATTGCAAACATGTGACGAGAACAAACGCTATCAAAATACCATGAACTCGAGATGTTAGTTTTCAACGAAGGTAAAGAACATGGCATTTAACTTCATCTTTCCCGAACCAAACTTTCTTTGAATCCGCCACTCTATTGGTCGTGGTTTGATGCAAGGTTTGCCGAGCAATTCTGGGTCTCGTAAAGAAGTGTTCAGATAATATGACCTAGGCATCATCCTATGTCCATTAAAATCACCTTCGCTTATAATGTAAAGCGCCTAATGTGACCAGTGTAGAGCAAGAATGACATAATGATTTTCTATGTTTTCTTCGTGTCATTTTTACCCTATGTATTGGTTCACATTCTTTAACTAATGGTTTCATTTGTGGCAACAATTGGGGAACAATGTTGTTAGGAACACTGAGTAAAACCTAAACCAAGAGTATCTCGATTTACCCATTAACAAAGCATCATCTAATTTAGACGATCCGTGTTCCACTTTCCGAACGCACTTGAGCCACTTCAAGTCGACATGTCACCTGTTTAGTTCGATTTCCCTTTGTGTTACCAAGACTTTAAGCTTAGCCAAAGATGCTTTCACCGTGTTTTCTCTTGATGTGAGCTCAAGATCTCGACTTTGTCCTTTCCATTTTCAAGTAACTCGTCGTATAGTTTTTAAGCTCTTGTACTATGGGGATAGAGTCTTCATCGTAATCACCCTCACAATCAGATCATTCACAAGAGCATTTAAGCAAAACAAACTCAATAATAGTCGAAACCATACCGTTTGATCATCGATCAAAACCGACCGCATCTTCCTCATCGCCTCGATAATGTTCGCAACCGCGACGTGAGTGCTGTGGTAACAGTGGCTGGCCGCAACGTCGTTGTCATTATTTACCCTTCAAGAACTCGCCGCCATCATCACTCCATGATACCCAAGATGACTTTCTCTCTCCTTAGCGTGTTCGCACATGGTTTAGATAATGTCCATACCCTTTGCATTCACGGCATCGATACTATCAATGTTGGAGGAATCATACCTAAAAGTGTCTCGAGGAAAAGGACTTCCTCATTGGTCTTGGTGGAGTGAAGCTTTGAGGTTTTGAAGAAGGATACTCAACCATTCGATGATTTTGATCCATGTGCCTAGCTTGAACTTTCTCCTTGTTCATCTTCCTTACCATAGTGTTGAATTTCACGGTGATTAGAGCAACATCATCGCCACTTTGATCTCCAGCTCTTCTTCATCATCCAACCAATTATCTCCGTGATGTTCTCATCGATATTGCGCCAAATGAAGGCAACGATGGCTTCTTATTGATTGCACCTTTCTTCCGATTCATCTCAGATGTCTTGAGTGAATTCATGAGATCCATGAACTCAATGGCTGCAACCATTTGAGATGTTTCAATAGCCGTGACCTTCATCTCAAATCTTGCGGGTAAGGTTCAAGAGCCTCGGACACTAGCAACTTGTTACTTATCGCATCACCAAGATCTTGACACTCATTGGCAATATCCAATATCCTCTTGGTGTAGTCGTTGATGTTCTCTTCTTCTCCCATCTTCATATTCTCGAATTTGGAAGTGAGAATGCGAAGTCGAGACACCTTTACACTTGTATCACCCTCACAATGCCGCTGAAGAACATCACATGCATCTTTTGCGACGCTACCGTTTTTGATCAATTTGAACATCGTCATGTCTACGGATGCGTAAATAGCATTGAGGGCCTTCTCGTTGAAGTTTGCGTCGTCAACCTGATCTCTTGTCCATTGTGCAGATGGTGTTGGAGTAACATCGCCCTGAACATCAGTGGTCTTTGGGACCCACCATCCGTTCTCCACGGATCGCCATGCTTTAACATCAATGGACTTGATGTATGAGCGACCTCGTCTTCCAAGATGAGTAATTCGATCCATCCAAGATTGGTGGTCGATAATAACCAGCATTATTTGAATCCATGGCGAAATTACAGCGAAGATACCGCGAGATCTCACCTGATGTATCGAGGAAAGCTTTGATACCAATTGAAAGTGTTGCTTCACCTAAACACACAACTGTTATGTAGACTGTTATCCACACACAGAGTAAAATAGCGGAATTAAAATCTTGAAGAATACCGAAGAAACCTTTTCTACAGATTAAAATTATAATCTCTAGATGCCAATATGGCGAAATGATTCACTATAAAATTTACAGCGAACGTTACAAAAACTCACTACTTTACCACACGATAAAGTCGAAAAGTTGAGTACTAAAACTATCTATCGAGATCTATGAAAAAGCTAAGAAGCTATCTCTCAAGATATATGAAAATACTAAAGATTTCACACCACTGTGTATTAAAAGGACAACCTTCTAACACCATTAGAAGTTAAAACACTCGTGTGATATTGGAAATGTTACAAAATGAACACAACAACATAAACAGATCTTCGATTCTTCTTCAATGAATGCGACTTTGCTCGCCTCTTCGCCTCCTTTTATAGAAGATGAGAGGCCTTGATCGCATGTCATGGACCACGATCCGCCCACTAAGGATGTGACTAAGTCGTGGCGCTTAACGGCATGACTTGCTCCCCGGAAAGGAGGAATCGAATCGACTTAGTCCACCGATCTCTAGCGATCTCGCTTCCGTGTTCTCCAAAGGTGTTACCATCGCATCCCGCTAAACATGTCGTAATATGCACACCAAAGAGAAGAAATGGCAAAACTACACAAACAAACTAACTCCTTGAAATGAGGAGAATTAGTCAGAGTTAACCAACTCTAACAAACTGTATTATGAATTCAAGATATCGACTATGCAATTAATTCCGCCTGGACATCAATCACATAACTAGCATGCATCAATATTGGCTAGATAACAACATATGAGAATTAAAGCCAAGAATAATAAATCATGAATGGGACGGCAAAACAGTATCAACAAATCAATCGTACAAATCTAGTCAGACATACAAACCCTAGGATCAATATGAAATTTAGTGACGCATAGTTAAATTACTAAAGCAATAAATAAATAAAGATAACATAAACTGAAAGAAATAGATAAAACCGTAAGATTCCACGATGAGCAATGTAGCACTTGAATCCATAAACAAATTTGAATTGGGAACAAAACTGAATTGATGACTGGAAACGAAAAGAAATTCTAAAGACAAAAGCTAAACTAATAAACTGTATTATGAAATACGTGCGAAAGAAATAAATGAAGGAAAAGTGTTCCGTTCTGAATCTAAAGCTCTGCTCTAATGCGTGTAAAAGTGCTCTCCTCCGTTCTGACTGCGCGCTGATTTAACATCCTAGGCCGTGCGCCCTATCTCCGATAGTAGTCAATTTATCTAAGAAATTTCTGATCTCATTTTGAGCCGTTAATGTCTTTTATCCTTACATTGCTTCAACTTTTGCCGGATCTACTTTGATTCCTTCTGAAGAAACCATGTGCCTAAGGAATATTACTTCTTTAAGCCAAAATTCACAAAACTAAACTTGGCAAAATTTGTTCGGCTCTAAATTTCCGCAAGACAATCCTCCGATGTTCTTTATGTTCTTTCTCGTTCTTTTTATGGATAAGAACATCATTCATAAAGATTAAGACAAAATTTTCTAAGTACGTGTGGAACACTCGATTTTTGAGATCCATGAACATAGCTGGTGCATTAGTTAGTTCGAATGGCATAACTATCATCTCATAGTGGCCATATCTTATTCGAAAAATTTGTTTTCGTACACCAGATACCATTCTACAATTTCATGTAACATATACCATCAAAATGCCTCAACGAGGACTTTCCATACATTAATTATGAGGATCGGTCTATCAAGCCGACTGATTACATGGCGTCTAGTTCTATTTACACTCAAAATTTTGACACCACTTCAACATATTCACAAAATATACCAAACTACGTTTATTTTATACATTCTAACCATACCATTTTCAACATGACCCACTACCCACATATATGTCTCATACTACCAAAGTATTCTATGTCTCTGAGTGCCCTTCGTCTGAATCGTACTCCTCATTTAGAAATTTGCCTGTCTCCAGGTACGTTTTTGCTTCATATATCCGACGATCTATCTCTTTCAGAGAGCCGGGGTCAAACTGCTCTCTGTTTCTTCTTCAGTACTAGAAGTTTGTGTTGCTTTTATCACAAAGTAAGGTTTAGTTGGTAGCGGTATTTCCCCTAATCCTCGAGGGCGGTAAGATCCTATCCTTTGGCCATTCTCGCCCTGCTTGTATAATTAACGGCACAGACGGCGGCATCCGGAACATCGTGGTACAACCATTCCTTCAGATCACGTGTAACTTACTAGGGACCGTGACAAGTGCTCATAGGTGCCGCCCTCACGCATTATATGTATACTTGAGCCATTGACAAACTCGTAACCGCCAAAACCTTGGAATTTTTACATGTAGAATATACTAGCAAGACCGATAACACAGCTACCCCAAAAACGGAGGAGAGATCTATCTTGATCTTCTCTATCTTAAGTGATATTATTATATTTATTAGATATGCATAAATCCTATCATGATAGGATTTAGGGTTGCATTATAAATATAAGGTGAGAGAGAAAATCAAAGGCTAATGCAAGTGAAATTTTCGAGAATCACATTACACCATAGTGAGATTTTCGAAAACTTTCAAGGAGGAAGAAGGCGAATTTCTATAGCACTCTCCATAGATTGTCCTCACTCGGCATTGGAGTTTAGGCAACGGGATATAATCCCGTAAGATCAAAGCACGAGTCTTGATCCTTTCTTTCCCGACAAATTCGTAGGTAAACACGAGAAAACACCTACGTGTTGCAATTAATTATATAGGTGCATGCTAGGTATATAATCAATGTATGGTGAATTAAACATCTAAGATAGATCCTGGGAGAGGTTAAAATTAGATTTCCCTAAATTGGTATCGTGAGCTCGGATCGCAAGATTCGCTCATAGATTAATTCACGCTTGATTATAACGCATGCAATTAATTAATTGTGAATCTGCGCTCATCGTGGCTCGCTTTATTTTTGTCGGATTTTGTTTTGCACCACGAGAAAATCTATGATTAGATTAGATTTTTTCTTGTAAATCTTATCTCGTAAAGAAGAACGAAGACAAAAGCACAAAGAACGAGACGACGAGGTCGGTTGGCGGACACGGCCGCCGGCACGAGGGTGTGCGAGCGATGGCACGCTGAGCGTGCTCGACGCTCGTAGGCACACCGCTTCGGCGGCCGTGCGGCACGGCCGCCGGCGCCTCCGGGCGGACAGGGGTTACAAGGCGACACTCGACGGCTTTGGGCGCACCTCGGCAGGTGTCGCCCGGCGGCGCTGAGGCTGCATCGGCGAGCGTCGGCGATGGCGCTCGCGATCGGCGTGCGGGCATGCGGTTCTCGCGCAGATACCTTGGCACACCTCGGTGGGTCGTGCGCAGCGTCTCGATAGCCTCGGCAGCATCGGGCGACACGGGGCGTACGATTCTCGCGTGAAGCCTCGGCAGCGCTCGGCAACCTCGGCGTTAGACGCGTGCGCGAGATTCTCGGCAGCGCTCGATGGCCTCAGCGCTAGATGCACGTGCGAGATTCTCGGCAGCGCTAGCGCGTGAGTCTCGGCGGCACTGGGCGATAGCGCACGAGTCGCGCACAGGGTTTCTCAGCAGATATCGGCACCTACGCGCAGATGACTCGGTAGCTACTCCCGGCGTGGCGAGGTGATTCTCGGCAAGGGCTTGGCGCACGGTGGGCGACGGGCATGGATTTCTCGTCGTACAGCGGTCTCGGCGAGTTCGTGGCATTTTCTCAGGCGACGTGGCAATTTGGCGGCGGAAGCTCACTGGCGTCGCATGGGCTGTGCCCTAGCGCGGGTCCCAGCCCTTTATCTTGACCGCCCGGTTCAGATTGGGCCGACCTGGCCCGTTTCCGACCTTGACCCGTTTTTTCGGCCCAGACCCGAATTTTAACCCGGTTCCAGATTTTTGACCCGGTTCGGCTCGATCCACTGTTTCAGCCCGTTTTCAATTTTTCGGCCCAAATCTAGTTTTGACGAATCCGGTCCGTGCCCGTGCACGCGAGGCCCGTTTTCGAGATTTTTATGAAGATTTGTTCTTTGCAAATTTATGTAATAAATTAGGCAGGGAAGTACAGGATCCACGAGTGGGCCGCGATGAACGATTTTATTTTTATTTTTTATCGTTCAAAGCATGTCGTGGATGTTTAAATTATGCAGAAGCATGCTATGTATGTTTAATTACGTAGATAAACATGTTATATGTTTTCGTGATTGGATGCGCATAGTAAGCTGCTAGGTTTATCGCATTTTTCAAAGCATATTTTAGAATTCTGCGAACATGTTTTACATGTTGAGTTCTATAGAAAAGCATGCTAGGATTACGTGATCTGCATGGACAAACCTTTTGAAACAAAAGACTAAGCAAGAAACCCGACATATTAATTTTTAATTAAAATGTCAAGACCTCCACTTTTTAATCTCTACAAAGTGATACGCATTGTGAGTAAACGCCGACACGCGCGTGGCTTGCTTGCACTTGTTTGTCATAAGTTTGTTAGATGAGATTTCTAAATAAAACATTTTAATCTATTGAGAAGTGGGAGTTTCATGTAAACGCCCACACGCGCGGGCTTGTATATGCGATTTTCCTAAGTTCTCTAGAGATAGATTTAAAATGAGAAGACAAAAGAATTTGGATTGGAAGCGGTATTGTCCTAGTGAGTATGCCAATTTTAAGAATTCATTTTCTGCTGTTAAAATTGTGGTCATTGCTTAGACATCACCTCAAGTACAACTTCCCGCGAAGTCCCTTCTTATGACAATGATGTGGTCTAGTAAGGTCCAATCATTAATTTCATTTGTCATAAGGATAAGTTGACATGGATTGAAATTAAACGACTAAAAGGTATATTTTAGTCTGGTCGAGGGGTTCATGTGTAAACGTCCACACGCGTGGCTTGCATATGGAATTCTTTGGGCGATTGGAGGTTTGAATTAATATTGTTTTATCAAAAGGTTACAATATTATTGTTACGAATTATGTGCGATCGTATGCTTATGTGTTTACATTACTTTTCAGATATTTCTCTTACACCGATTATCAATATGCTCGCACAAAATCCTCTATCCGGTCCAAATTTTATCGAGTGAAAACGAAACATGGAATATGTTCTTATCGCTGAAGAACACATGTTTGTTCTCACTACTCCTAAACCCGATGCCCTTACTGACGCATCGACTAATGAGCAGCGAGAGTCAAGTAGACTTTGGCATAAGTCAAACAATATGGCCAAATGCTATATGATGACTACAATGTCCAAAGGCTTGCAGCTGCAGCATCAGTCGATGACAAACGCGACTGAAATATGGTTGAGTCTCGAGAGTAAGTTTGGGCAGTCGGATCGGACAGTCCGCTTCCACACAATGAGAGAAATCTTGGCGTCTAAGATGGAAGAAGGAAGTCCATGAACATGTCTCCCACATGACTCATCTCATGGATAGTCTTGATCAGTTGGGAGGAGGTATTGACGGAGAAGCCAAGGTCGATATCATCTTCAACACACTGCCCAAGTCTTTTGAGAATTTATGAGCAAGACCAAGTATACACTTAGTCAGTTGCTTAATGATCTCGTGGCCGCGGAAGGAGTCATGGACAAAGGAGCACATGCCCTTGCTAGCACATCTAGGGGCCCAAATTTTCCGTTAAAAAATGGAAGAAGAAAAAGGGGCACCAAAGGTGGTAGAGGGAAAGAAACCAGTGGGAGTAGTGGGAGCAAGAACATGTCTGCCACCGGAGGCTTGAAAAAGCCAAATGAGAGGGGCAAGTGCTTCAAGTGCGGCAAGATTGGGCATTAGAAGGCCAAGGGCCCTATGCTCAAGGCTCAAGGTACACCATTTGCTTTAGTAACGAAAACATGTTTAGCGACTTGTTCTACTAATTCATGGGTAGTAGATACGGGTGCGACTGATCATGTTTGTTACACCTTGTAGGGGTTCCTGCGGATAAGGGAGCTGTATAATGGCGAGATAGCAATCTCCATGGGCAACGCGGTGAAAGTCGAGGCCGTTGCAGTCGGAGATGTTACTTTATGTTTTGATAGAACAGTTTTAGTTTTAAAAGACGTTTTATATGTGCCGAAGTTTCGGTGGAACCTTATTTCCGTTTCCAAACTATTTATTCATGGATATTCAGTTGTTTTTGATAGTGGTGTTTCTATCATAAGAAATGAAGAAGTTATCTGTGGTGGCACTTTATATAATTCGCTTTATACTATTTCTGCCAAACATAATACTTTTAATTATGTTGCATCTACATCAAAAATTAAAAAGAGAAAGTTTTTTTCGCAAGATGACATGCATCTTAGATTAGGTCACATCAATCTAAATAGGATCCAAAGACTGGCTAAGAATGGAGCATTGGGTGATCTCACGCCACTCTGCTCTCGCCTACGAATCTCGTATAGAAGGAAAGATGTCGACTGCACCATTCAAAGCGAAGGGTTATAGAGCCAAAGAAGTGTTGGAGTTAGTCCATTCGACTGTGTGGACCCATGTCCACACAAGCTCGTGGAGGGTGCAGTATTTTTCACTTTCATTGACGATTACTCAAGGTGCGGATACATATACTGTTTCACCGCAAGTCTGAATGCTTTGAGAAATTCAAAGAATCTAAGGCGGAAGTGGAGACGAAGCTTGGTAAAAGTATCAAGTCACTACGGTCTGATCGGGGTGGCGAATACTTCAGTAACGAGTTTATGGACTATTTGGTGCAGTGTGGGATTACCTCCCAGCTCACTACACCGGGCACACCACAACAAAATGGTGTGTTAGAGCGAAGAAATAGGACTCTCTTAGAAATTGTTAGATCAATGATAAGTTATGCAACATTGCCTATTTCGTTCTGGGGGTATGCTTTAGAAACAGCGGCATACTTGCTAAATCTAGTACCATCCAAGTTAGTCGAAAAGACCCCTTTCGAGTTGTGGTTTGGGCGCAAGCCTAGTTTAAACCACATAAGGATATGGGGTAGTCCAGCACATGTGCTGAACAAGAAGGCTGACAAGTTGGAGTCTAGATCTGATGCAAGGCTGTTTATAGGCTATCCTAGAGGAACGAATGGTGGTTATTTCTATAGTCCTAAGGATCAGAAGGTCATTATTAGCACTAATGCCCGATTCTTAGAAGAGGATTATATGAAAAACCATAAATCCATAGTTGAAATCATTCTTCAAGAATTAGAAGATGATCGATACGCCACCGATTAAATCAAATGTACGAGATGTGTCTTCAGTGGGAGGGATCGACACCGATACTTCAAGAAATTGAAGTGGGTCGAGTTCCACTGGAGATACCGACCGTACAAGTGGCACCTATTCAGCAAGTTGTGCAAGATAGAGAACCACAAGTTACTGCACCCACCGTTGCCATTGTGCCTGTAGCGCCTCGTCGTAGTGGGAGGGTTGTTCTTCAACCCCAACGATTTATGTTCGTGGGTGAATCTTTGGATTTAGTCCCAGGAAACGAGCAAACAATAATCGACCCATGGACATACAGTGAGGCGATACAAGACATTGATGCAAGATCATGGCACACCACTATGGACTTAGAAATTGAGTCCATAACAGCTATGGATGTATACGAAAAGACACCTCTACCAGATGGCAAGGAAGCCATAGGTAGTAAGTGGGTATACAAGAGGAAGAAAGATTCAGATGTAGAGGTTTCGGCTTTTAAAGCTAGGCTTGTGGCGAAAGGTACACTCAGTTAGGGCATCGATTTCGATGAGACCTTTTCATAGCAATGCTCAAGTCCATCGAATTCTTCCGCCATAGCAGTCACTTAAACCTTGAGGTTTGGCAAATGGATGTGAAAACCGCTTTTCTAAACGGTTACCTTGAAGAAGGTAGAGACATCTATATGCAGCAACCCAAAGGTTATGTGGTAAAGGGTGAAGAGCATCTAGTATGGAAACTTAAGAAGTCCATTTATGGACTTAAGCAAGCTTCCCGATCCTGGAACTTACGCTTTGACGAGGTGGTAAAGTCCTATGGATTTACCCAGTTGCTTAGGGAAAGTTGTGTGTATCGTTTAGATGTCAACGGTGATGTGACGTTTCTTGCACTTTATGTAGATAACATCCCTCTACTTGGCAACAATGTGAAGTTGTTATCAGACGTAAAGAGTTGGTTATCCGATCAGTTTCAAATGAAAGACTTAGGAGATGCAGCGTACATTCTTGGGATCAAGGTTTACCGAGATCGCAAGAGGAAAATGTTGAGCTTATCTCAGGCGTCTTACATTGATACTGTGATTACTCGATTTAGTATGCAGACCGCCAAGAAAGGATTGCTACCTTTCAGGCATGGCGTTCCTTTATCTAAGGAGCAGTCACCTATAACTGCAAAGGAGATAGATGAAATGAGACAAGTTCCTTACGCTTCCGCCGTAGAAAGTCTCATGTATGCAATGCTATGCACGAGGCCCGATATCTGCTATACGGTAGGCATAGTAGCTAGATATCGCCTAACCTCGAAGGATGCGGTAAAGCATATACTCAAGTACCGAAAAGGACTCGAGATTATAGGCTAGTTTACCATGCGAGATAGTCTAATGCATTTGGGTTATTGGACTGGATTTCCAATCGACCATGATGAGAAAAAGTCTACCTCGGGCTATGTGTTTACCTTGGGAGGAGGATCCGATCTGGCGGAGTGCAAAGCGATGCATTGCGGACTCTACCATGGAAGCGAATATGTTGCCGCTTGGAGGTCGCTAAAGAGGTCAGATGGTTCAAGAACCACCTCATGGATCTAGATGTGGTACTGGTTTGCCCAAGAGTATCATAGTTTACTCTGATAACTCAGGTGCAGTGGTAAACTCGAAGGAAACACGGACCCACAAGACAACCAAACACATAGAGAGAAAGTACCATGTCATACGAGAAATCGTTAGACGAGAAGACGTGCTGATAGAAAAGATTGGTACTGCGGATAACCTAACTGATCCATTCACGAAGAGCCTGCCGCAAAAAGTCTACGAAGAGCATATTCGAGGACTTGGATTGCGCAAGATGGCACCCACTTAGAAATGAAACTTTTGTATAAGTGGGAGAAGCAAAGTGATGGTGTTGTTTGTAATAGCTAGTAGAGAGACATATTGTATACTAAAAGTTTTGCTTTAGTATAAGTGGGAGATTGTTGGATTTGTATCTTGGAAGCGCTTTGGTTGAGCTTGTATACAATGTTTCCGTTACCACTATTACAATCTCCTATCTCAATTGTTTACTTGATTGCATATGTATGTCCATTTATCTCATATATAAGTTAGATCATACGATTGTGTTGTAGATTACGTAAGTCTCATATGATTAGTCAAGCTTAATGAGATATAAAAAGTATCACACCGAGACAACTTGAGGACGAGTTGTCGGTATGAGTCTGGTATAGATAAGAAGTGACTTGACTTAGTTGCTTGTCTATACCGGATGCGCCTCGACGTATTGATGGATCACAAATGAGATGAGTTCTTCTATCGACCGTCGTGAAGAACCTAGGTCTCGGAGACTTACGCTGATCTAAACCTCTATAAGGTATTAGGTGAGTATGAGTTCTTGACCATCACTTTGACTTGTTATGGGTGAGGTTACATGAGTTAACCCAAGATTCTCTCGCATCTTGGGTGGTGACAAGGTTTGTATGTCATGCTAGTTACATGTGTCGAGTCACCGTATCCGCTTAGGATGATGATGTCCCTTTAAGGAGCTCAAGGTTTATTGTACTAAACCCCGCAGTTGAGTTATCTCAAGTACAATAATAAGGTTGAGTGGTACTACTTATGGAATTAAAGTAATTAATTATTTTAAGCAATCGATCATCAGAAATAATTAATGGACGTCTGATATCTTAAATACGGGATTCGTTAAGTCTAAATGCGAGCCCGACTCAACTTCGGAAATAAAGGGGTAAGTCAGCATTTATTCTCTAGTGACATGAATAAATATTTATAAACTAATTTATGTTCTGGGCTGAACATAAGATAATTAATTTATTTGAGGCTCATCTTTATTCCTTGCATTTGATCCCTGGGCTGGTCCATCAAGGCCTTTTAGCTTGAGAATTTCAAACACTTCCTAGTAGAGTCCCTCTGGGACTCTATCTTGATCCTCTCTATCTTAAGTGATATTATTAAATTTATTAGATATGCATAAATCCTATCATGATAGGATTTAGGGTTGCATTATAAATATAAGGTGAGAGAAAAAATCAAAGGCTAATGCAAGTGAAATTTTCGAGAATCACATTACACCATAGTGAGATTTTCAAAAACTTTCAAGGAGGATGAAGGCGAATTTCTATAGCACTCTCCATAGATTGTCCTCACTCGGCGTTGGAGTTTAGGAAATCGAGATATAGTCCAGAAGATCAAAGCACGAGTCTTAATCCATTCTTTCCCGACAAATTCGTAGATAAACACGAGAAAACACCTACGTGTTGCAATTAATTATATAGGTGCATGCTAGGTATATAATCAATGTATGGTGAATTAAACATCCAAGATAGATCCTCGGGAGAGGGTTAAAATCAGATTTCCCTACAAGATGCGCACTATAGCTGGGCTCAGCGCCTAAATGCGCAAGGAGAGGTAGAGGCAGAGGAAGCGGAACAAGAGGCCGCATATGAGAGATGTGGCGAGCTGCACCCACCACCCCACCACGTCAACCCCGAGATCTATGAGTGCTTAGATAGGATAGATGGTCATCTCGACCACATAGACGGGAGTATGACCTCCATCATGGCCCAACAGCAGACATCCCAAGAGCACCGGCGTCAGATGATGCAGCAATGGGAGCAGTGATGAGGATTCTATCCATCGCCGGAGTAGCAGCATATGAGGTAAGGTCTCTCTCCCAACCACGTCTTTTCTGCAACCTTATTTCTCTACAAGTCACAATAAGTTTGGGGGGAGTATAAGAGTGTGTAGTTGGTTGTTTAGTCCTTTTTAAGTTTTTACTTTATCTTGTTAGTTGTTATGTTTTGGGCTTTTGGTGTCTTTTGTTTTCGGTGTTGTGTCTGTTGATCAACGAGCTTAAGCAAAAAGTGTACCTATGTGGCCAATGATGATAGAATTTTTTGAAAAATATGTTGATGGTGCACATGATGTGTTAGAAAATGACGCATATATGACTTGTGATTGCTTATCTTGTTGTTTTTCACCATCTGCCTGAACTGTGAGACTCGAGCTTCACTGTACAAACATCATGTTACAGTTTTTTTTAAATGTACGATATAATGCATGTAATTATCTTCTAGAACTTGCCGTGTTTTCTGTGTCGATATTGCAATATGTGTTTCGAATATGGAAATGATAAAAGGCCATCTTTGTGAATCACGAATTTACCCATACACTAACCCTTTAATATGCCATTTATCACCTACTTTGAGCCTTTATTAGACCTTATTATTTATTTTGTTAACCGAATGATAGAAGGTGAGGATGGATATGGGAATCAAGGGGTGAAATATTTTGATGTATTACGTCGAGTTAAAAGCTAGAGAAGTACCTCTGTGGAAAAGAATGGGCCCTCTGTGGAAAAGAATGGACCCTATAAGCTCTATTAAAAAGAAGAAAAAGAAAAATGATATGAATAATGTGAGCATAAAGGGATATTAATCAAAGCATAGGTATCTCGAGTTGGAATGAATGTTGATTTAGCAAGTTGGAAAGAAAAAGGGAAATGGACAAAGTCCATGTGTTGAAATTTATAAATGGGTGTACTTGGAGTCGCATTTGAGTCACTTAGCCATATATCACCCTACCTTAACCAGTGTGCCTACATTACAACCCGTAAAAAGACCTTTTATCCTAATTTGAACGTATTTGACGTAGTGGAGATATTAGAGAAATGGCAAGCTTATGGTAAGATTTTGCATGACATTGATCTTTGAGTGTATACACGTCCTGAATATTCTTCTGAGTTTGAGTGTACACTATATTATCCACATGCATTTATGAGGGTTGAATTCAATAAGATTTTGCTTTCAATTGTTGTACATTGTTGAGTTGACTAATATCGTCATGTGTACTGTTTTTTTTTTACTTTGAAAGATTTCTGAGGCCTATTATAGCTACCACATTTGCTTACACTCGTTGATCTTTTGTTTGTGTCTTTGTTTTTGTTTGAGGACAAACAATGTTTTAAGTTTGGGGGTTTGATAAACGCACTTTTTACTCGTTTATTAATGATATATTAGGATGATTTTAGATCAGTTTAAGTGCATTTATGTAGTTGATTTATGCTTTTAGCTATTTTTGGAAGATACTGCTCTTGGGGTTCCTTTTTGGTGTTCTTAGGCTTTTCAGGTGATAATCGAGCACAAGGTAAAGAACGAATTAAAGATGAAAAGGAACAGAGGCTAGCGGCCACCCTAGCGGCCGCTAGCCTGGCTGCGAGCTCGGGCGGAAAAGCTTCTGGAGTAAAACTAGCGACCGATCTAGCGACCGCGAGCCTGGCCACGAGAAATCCCGAAAAAGCTTCTATACTAAAACTAGCGACCGACCTAGCGACCGCTAGGCCAGCCGCTAGGAACATCACGCGATCGCGAGCCTGGCCGTGAGCTCATCGAAGAAAGTGACTGACTCACAGCTAGCAACCGACCTAGCGACCACTAGGGTGGCAGCTAGGCGACGGCCTGACGCGAATTAGGGTTTTAGCCCATTAGCTATATATACCCCTGGACGTGCATTGGCGCCTCACTCTCAGTTTTTAGCATATTTTCGCATAGTTTTCATTCTAGCTTTGATTTTTATGCTTCTAGACTTTAGATTATTGCTATTCTACGTTACATTAACGCATTGTAATCGTTATTGGAGTAATTCATCCGAAGGATTTAAGTTTTTCCATTTTCTACTCGGGTTTCGATTCAAACCCAACAATTGTTCTTCCGATACTCCATTACGGGTTTTATCAATTCAATTCTTATTTCTATGTTTATTTCATATTTTATTTCGATTTATATGTCTAGTGATAACTCTTGTAAAAGAGTTATTATGTGACCTTTTTTATGATAATAGCCTTGAGTGTTATGTGTTCTGTTCGTATGTTTGTTGTTGTTTTGTATGTTTATGTTATGTTTTCGTGTGTGTGCGTGTAGGATTGAGTCAAGTGCTTTTAAGGGGTTTTATGTACATTCTAAGCATTATTTAATCATTCTGTGGCATGTAGGAAAAAGAGAACGAACAGATGATGCTTGAGCGAGGTCGAGCTCGAAAGGCGAAGTCAAGCTCAAGGAAGAGTGAAAGAATTGATGATGCCAGAGCGAAGTCTCGAAGTCGAGCTCGTAAGGCGAAGTCAAGCTCCAGAAAAGAAAGAAAGAAGTCGAACTCGTGAGCGAGGCCGAACTCGTGAGCGAGGCTGAACTCGTGAGCGAGGCCGAACTCGTGAGCGAGGTTGAACTCGTGAGCGAGGTTGAACTCATGAGCGAGGTTGAGCTCGTCAGGAGAAGTCGAGCTCGTAATAGAAGTCGAGTTCTGGAGCGAAGTCAAGTTCGTAAACGTAGACGAGCCCGTGCAGGTGGATGACCAACGACGAAGTGTGGAAGGTTTTGGCTGAAGACTGAGAGGAGATCTACAGGACCACAGCCACGTGGCAGCTGGCCACAGCAGCATAAAGGGGACACACGATTTGTTGTCTATCAGAGCCAACAGAAAAAGGAAAAATTCTTGATGAAGTATTTTCCACCTACAAAGAATGCAAGATTCCGGAATGACATCATTTCGTTTCAACAGAATGATGATGAGTCAGTGTGCGAGGCATGGGAACGTTGTAATACCCCAGATTCTCGTAGCTCTGATTAAGCGCTAAGTACATAATTAATTAGAAATTAATTACGTGAGTGACTAGGGACAATGCATCCTCAGATAAGATTTCATAAAGTTTTAACTCAAAGAGTTATTTTAGAATTTTAAAGTTGATTGATTAAATGATAAATCTTTCAGTTATTATTTTAATTCAACGTTTGTTTTAGAAAGAGTGATTTATGAAAGTTTCAACTCGTTAGAAATTTCTATATTTCTATTTGAATCATCATGATTTAATAATTTCAAAAGTTACATCATATCATTATTTTTGAGCTTATATAATAGTTAAAGAACATTCTTGAATAATGTAGCTTCTCAAAGAAACTAAAAGATTAGCTTATGTTGGAAGCCATTTAATAGCTTATGAAATAAGCTATAGAATCTTCTAGAAATGGAAAGCTTTTTATAGAAGCCTTAAGTAGTACCCTAAGACCCTTATATATATATATGATCCTTAAAGTTTGCTCAAGACTTTACTTAGCCATTTTTCTCCCATTCACTCCCAAAAATTCGAAACACACACACATCAAACACATGAAAATTCTCTCTTCCAAAATCGAGATTTCAAGCTTCCAATCCTTTCCAACTTGGTAGATCGACGTCCTAAGAAGGTAAATCACTAATCTTATTCAAGTTTTGAAGTTAAAATCAAAGTGAAAAACCCACCCCAAACCCCAAAACTTTCGGCCATATTGGCCATGTCCTTTACGGGTTTTGTTCTTCGATTTTTAGTACATATATGCATAGATCTATCTATATAGAGTGATATTATGTTGAGAAATCAAAGAAAAATCCCCTCCTTAACCTCTATATGTTTCGGCCATCATGGGCCATGTTTCAAGGATTTTTCGTTTTTCAATTTTTAGTTCACATATGTTTAGATCTACCCTCTTTGAGATTATTTATGTTGGATCTATGGTTTGATTGGTTGGTTTCATGAAAAACCTAAATTTTATCCAAGAACCCTAATTGTTATCTTGAAGTTTTGTTGATGATTTCTTAAATCAAGCTTAGATCTATGTAATTAAAGATGTTTGTGCATGATTAGAGTCGATTTTGGAAATAAAAATCGAACCTCCATTTTTCTGTGAGGACCCGAAACCTATGGCCATGATTTTAAGATGTTTTGGCTTTGATTTGTTAACAATAAGCTTGTAGTTATGTAATTATATATCTATGATTGTGTTTAATGAAAGAAATTGGGATTTAATCCAACGATATGAAAAGCCCTAAAGTAAGTACTTATGTAATGTCGAGAACTTTTAGTGTTGATTTTATTTGAGATGTTTGACTTCAAAGTATGATCTAGTATATTAAATTAGTCTATTTTGAATTATTGAGATTTTATATGCTTGTACGAAATTTAGATTTCGTTAGTTTATGTTTTACAAAGGATTTTGTGAGATTGATTTGATATTTGGAAATTGATTTCAAAACTTAGATTCTTATGATTATATTGTGATTAAGGCTTACTTGATCGAGTTCTCAAAGAAATCGATTAGAAAGATTAAATATCCGTTATAGCAATATGATATTCATATGAATATAAGGAATTGAAAAGACTAATGTTCTTATAAATACTTTCTCAATAAGTTAAACAATTTAGTTTTGGATGCATTGACCTAGCGAGCTTAGCTTAACTATAGAGTATCGAGAGAGTTTTAGTAGAGCTTGAGTTAGAAACTCTTAGTTCCTCTTTCCGTATTTATTCCTCTTATCTCTTTTAAGGGACAAATGGGCGAGAATAGAGATCAAGAAAGGAAAGACGAGAAAGTCTCGAGTAAGCCAGATTTCGGGTGGGCTTTCTAAACTAAAATATGTTTATCTGAGTTTATGAAAATGAGCATGTGAAATTTTATAAAGTTAATTGACTTACTGTTTTTGAGCATATTGCATATTGCTATCTACGAGATGGATGATATCGACCCTATCTTGGACGAGTACGCCGATGAGGTTTGTGTACAGAGTGATCGTGAGCTAAATGGCCGATCACGGTGTTTGAGAAGAGGCCTACTTCTCAACACAAGAGTCTTGAGATATGGTGTTTATTTAAGATTTGTCTGCAGGACATGTTATCATGAGAATTGTTAGCGTGCATTGATCATGAAGTAAGTGATTTCGAAAAGTATGATTCATAGGTTATTTCTTAAAACCCCGTGAATCTAAGAAAGTGGCAAGTCGATTATATAGCTCTAAGAGCATGTTTTAATTGTTTTCGGCAATTGCCCATTGAGTGCATCAAGTACTCATGCCTGCATGTATTTCTAAATGTGCGATGAGTGCGAGGAGATGACAGGGGATTGGATCTTGGCGAAGACCTATTTTGTCATGTTTTATGTTTGCCGGGTTTATGTCTTCACACATAAACTCGGCTACTCTTTCTTGCCAACTCTTGTTATGATTTTGATGTATTATGATCTGTAGTTCGATGGGTTAGACATTTGATAGACATGTTTGAATTCATGTCGAAGATCATGGCATCGGTTGCTAAATTGAATTGTATCCAACTTTGGTTATTTGGTTAATCACAAGTCTAATGACTCGTCTTTCTTTAAAATGACAACTGTTTAGATTTGCGAGTCTCTTGAAATAGTTAGTCATTTCATTTCCTTAGTCGATTAATACAAGATTAGATAGATCGGGGTGTGACAAACGTTATAAGGAAATGCTACGGAAATGCCCTCACCATGGCATTCCGCACTGCATTCAACTTGAGACTTTCTATAATGGGTTAAACGCGTCTACACGCTTGGTGCTTGATGCCTCCGCAAATGGGGCTATTCTCTCTAAATCCTACAATGAGGCATATGAGATCTTGGAAAGTATTGCAAATAACAATTGCCAATGGTCCAATTCTCGTGCTCTAATGGGAAAGAAATCTGTTGCCGGTGTTTTGGAGGTTGATGCCTTGACGGCATTAACCGCTCAAGTAGCGTCCATGAGCAATATGTTAAAGAGCTTGCAAGTAGCCAATCCAGTTGTTCAACCGACAAGTGTTCCAGTGGTTGCACCCACAATGCAAGTGAATGAGGTGTCATGCGTTTATTGTCGGGAAGGGCATACTTTTGAAAGTTTCCCATCAAACCCGACTTGATTGTGTTACATGGAAATCGAGAATGGCGGAGGAATAATCCTTATTCACAAACATACAATCACGGATGGCGACAACATCCTAATTTCTAGTGGGAGGCGAGGTCCGGAACAAATGGGGGAGAGTTTGAGAAAAATACGTGCATCAAGAAAATTTCCAGCGAGCGAGAACAAGCCACTCCATGCCCAAATCTATTGAAACTTTGATGAAGGAGTATATGGCGAGGCGGATGTAGTGTCTGAGGCGGTCTCTACTTAAGGAATTTGGAGGTCCAAATTGGACAATTAGCCAACGAGATGAGAAATCGACCACTGGTAATGCCAGTGACACGGAAAACCCACGGAAGATAAAGAACATGTCAAGGCTGTCACTCGAGAAGTGGAAAGCAAATGCATGAAATAGAATTCTTTGGACCAAGAAGAAAGGTGAGTCGTCGAAAAGTGGCGACAAAGTGTCGACAGCGGGCTTGTCGAAGCAACCTCTTAATCTTGAGAAGCTGCTGCGATAAATCCATTCCGAAGCAACGGACGGTGGTATATAGTCCACCTCCTCTTTTCCCGAAAGGATGAAAAAGAAACAACAAGATACTCGGTTTGAGATTTCTAGATGTCTTAAAGCAATTGCACATTAATATTCCGTTGGTCGAAGCTTTGGAACAGATGCTAAATTATGTGAAGTTCTTGAAAGACATCCTAACCAAGAAGAGACGTCTGGGTGAGTTCGAAATAGTGGCACTAACAGAGAGAAGCAGTACCATGTTAAAAAGCAAAATCCCACCCAAGTTGAAAGATCCAGGGAGCTTTACAATCCCATGCTCAATTGGAGGACGCGATGTTGGTCGTGCTCTATGTGATTTGGGAGCAAGTATAAATTTAATTCCGCTCTCAATATTCAGGAAGCTCGGGATAGGGGAAGCTAGACCCACAACAGTGACCTTGCAATTGGCAGACCGATCTATGGCTCATCCAGAAGGAAAAATTGAAGATGTGCTAGTAAAGGTGGATCGTTCATTTTTCATGATTTCATTATTTTGGATTATGAAGCAAATCACGAGGTGCCTATTATTTTGGGGCGTCCTTTCCTTGCAAGCTGGAAGGACTTTGATTGATGTCAAAAGGCGAACTCACAATGAGGTAAATGATTAGAAGGTTACTTTCAATGTATTCAATGCTATGAAGTAACTTTGACGAAGTGGAAGAATGCTTTCGGTAATCCAAGTTACGGGCGGGTCATTGCGGATACAATGCTAGAGCACTCATTTCATTCCGAGAATAGTGATACGGAATATGTCGATCTCATGGAGTTAGAGCAAGGTAGGGAGTTTCCTAAGCATCCTTCGACGAGAGCGTTACATTACACCACGTATCGGTAGACTCCGGAGTCACTGGGGCTTGCAGATCGTATCATCCAGGTATCCAAACCTTCAATCAACGACCCTCCAACGTTAAGTCTGAAAACCTTGCCTAACCATCTGAAATATGCATACTTGGGCGAGGGGAAAACTCTTCCGGTCTCGAGCACGACAAGGAAGAATCCTTGCTACAGGTGTTGTAGAAATACAAGAGAGCTATTGGATGGTCAATTGCCGATATCAAAGGGATCAGCCCTTCTCTGTGCATGCATAAGATATTGCTGGAAGACTGCCATAGCACTTCCATATAGCAACAGCGTCGTCTTAATCCAGCAATGAAAGAAGTGTTGAAGAAAGAAGTTCTTAAATGGCTGGATGCTGGAATAATTTATCCAATCTCGGATAGCTCTTGGGTAAGCCCAGTGCAATGTGTTCCTAAGAAAGGGGGGATTACTGTGATTACAAATGATCGACAAGAATTGATTCCAACTCGGGTGATAACTGGATGGCGTGTTTGTGTTGACTATAGAAAACTGAACAAGGCAACCAAGAAAGATCATTTTCCTCTATCATTCATAGATCAGATGCTTGACAAACTTGCCGGTAAGGAGTTATTCTGTTTCTTAGATGGTTATTCTGGTTTTCATCAAATTGCTATTGCACCCGATGATCAACACAAAACCACCTTCACCTGTCCCTATGGCACTTTCGCTTTTAGAATAATGCCTTTTGGACTCTGTAATGCCCCAGCAACATTCCAGCGTTGCATGATGGCCATATTTTCGGATATGGTGGAGAAATCAGTGGAAATCTTCATGGATGATTTCTCCGTATTTGGAGATACTTTTGGGATATGCCTGAGTAATTTGGGGAAGGTCCTGGAGCGTTGTGAGGCGATGCACTTGGTTTTGAATTGGGAAAAATGCCACTTCATGGTGCAAGAGGGCATCGTGCTAGGCCATCACATATCCAAGGAAGGAATTGAAGTGGATAGAGCAAAGATCGAAGTGATAGACAAACTTCCACCACCCACTACTGTAAAAGGTGTGCGGAGTTTCTTGGGACATGCAGGATTTTATAGGTGATTTATAAAGGATTTTTCAAAAATTGCTAAGCCGCTATGTGCCTTGCTGGAGCAAAATCGCAAATTTGAGTTTACTCCTGAATGTTTGAAGGCGTTTGATGTTTTGAAAAGAGCTCTAGTGACAGCCGCAGTGATTATTGGTCTAGACTGGTTGTTGCCTTTCGAGGTGATGTGTGACGCATGTGACTTTGCTATGGGGGCCGTACTGGATCAACGAAGGGAGAAGGTATTCCATTCCATCTATTATGCGAGCAAAACATTGGTGGAGGATCAAATCAATTACACCACTACGGAGAAGGAGCTGCTTGCTGTAGTATTCGCATGTGAGAAGTTTAGAGCCTACCTCGTAGGGTCGAGAGTGATTATTTATACAGATCACGCAGCCATCAGGTATCTTAACGCCAAGAAAGATGCCAAGCCACGGTTAATTCGGTGTATCTTGCTCTTGCAAGAATTTGATCTGGAAATCAGAGAGAGAAAGGGAACAGAGAATCAAGTAGCTGATCATTTATCCCGATCGTCGACAAATAGGGTGATGAAACTCATGTCCAAATTCGGGATGCATTTCACGATGAACAATTGATGAGCATGCACCACGGTTGGCACACCTTGGTATGCGGACTTTGTTAACTTCCTGGTCAATGGAGTGTTGCCTCACAATTCTCATCACGTCGAGAAAAAGGTTATTTTCCGAGGTCAAACATTACTTTTGGGATGAACTATTCTTATATAAGCACTGTGCTGACGGGTTGATGAGTCGTTGCGTTCCGCATGAAGAAATGGAATCAATTTTAGAAGGATGCCACGCCACCCCATATGGTGGTCATTTTAAGGGACAAAGAACGGCGGCTAAGGTACTTCAATCAGGTTATTTTTGGCCGACCTTGTTTAAAGATGCCCATGCTTTTGTGCACAAATGTGATCGATGTCAAAGAGTTGGAAATATATCTTCTCGGAATGAGATGCCAATGAACTTTATTTTGGAAATTGAACTCTTTGACGTATGGGGTGTCGATTTTATGGGTCATTTTCCACCCTCAGTTGGTAACCTCTACATCCTTGTGGCGGTCGATTACGTATCTAAATAGGTGGAGGCCGTGGCAAGTTCCACTAATGTCACGAAGGTTGTAATCAAGTTCTTACAAAAGAACAAATTCACACGATTCGGTACTCCTCGCTCGATCATTAGTGATGAAGGCACACATTTTGTCAACAAGGCCATGAGTGTTGTCCTAGCTAAGTATAACATTCGTCACAAGATTGCTACAGCATATCATCTGCAAACGAATGGTCAAGCAGAACTCTCCAATAGAGAAATAAAAGGTATACTGGAGAAAGTGGTGAATCCGGGATGTAAGGATTGGTCCATACGATTGGATGATGCAGTGTGGGCCTACAGAACAGCTTTCAAAACACCTTTAGGGATGTCACCTTACCGGTTGGTCTATAGGAAGCTTGTCATCTTCCCTCGAACTTGAGCATCGAGCCTATTGGGCGATAAAAAGCGAATTTTGATCATAAAATTCTTTGGAGAGGCTCGGTTGTTACAATTAAGTGAAATGGATGAATTCGGTGGTTTGCTTATGAGAATGCAAAATTGTACAAGGAGAAAGCGAAGAGATGGCATGATAACAACATTTTGCGCCGAGAATTCTTGTCGGGTCAAGGTGTTATTGTTCAATTCGAGGCGAGGTTAGTCCACAGTAAGTGAAATCACGATGGTCGGTCCTTTCACAATTCTTCGTGTAACGCCCCATGGTGCTATAACATTACAAGAAGGGACGTCGGCCGTGAATTTATGGTTAATGGGCAGCGTGTTAAGCACTATTGTGGTGGCGAGGTCGTTCGCGAGAAGACCTCAACATCTTTGAAGGACGCCTGACCATGGGTATCATGGGTTGCCATGGCGATCAGGCGTCTGGCGGCCCTAGTGTTTCGTTTGTACATATTTGTTTTATGTTCTTTTGTCTTTTTGTTTTTGGCGTTGTTAATAATTGCCATAGCATTGTTTTAAGAAGGATGAGGGTTATATTAGTAAACTGATGTGTTAATGTTTGGGTACAGGTGTGGTGCAGGCATACTTTTGGGCAGAAATTCTGAGTAATATATTACTTTTGCCGCAGCATTGGACCCGCATCGGGTGAAGTAAAAGGTGGAATATTCGCTTGAAATTTTGGTCAAAAGGGCTGGAGAAATCTGGTTGACTTCTTGTTTAAAGAGTCGTGCCCACTCTCCTTCTTCTTCCACCCCACGACCTTCCCATTTCCCTATTTTGCTACGATTTTGCCCCCACTACCCACGTCCCCTTCATCCAACCTCTTGCACTCTTGTTCTAACCACTACCAAATTAGCCGTTTCCTCATCTCGCATTCACTATTTCCAAATTTTGCTACAATGCAGAGAACCAGCGGGGCGAAAGATACCTCAACTGAGCGGCGACTCCGCGGGCGATAGTTGTTCCGAGCAGCGACTCTGGCACACCCATTCCCGTATTTGGCGCAGAGCCGCCATCGAAAGCTCCGCATGCCTCTTCACCGGTTGCTGCTCCCACCTCGTCTAAAAGGAAGGCCAGCCGGCGCGACAAAGGAAAAGCCAAAGTGAGGGATGAAGCTGAGACCGAGGCTACCCCGGTTAAGAAGGCGAGTGGACAAACCCTCGACGATAAAACACATCGGTCGATTGACATGACATACCTAAATTCGGGCTCATGGTGGTTTTAAAAGGTTTAAGCGTCAAAATCAAAGCGATTATGGATGGAAAAGGCTTCTGCAAACTAAAAAACTCCGATGTTTGTAGTAGAATTAATATAGCTGACGGATGGGAAAATTTTGCGGTGATTCTCCCACCACCCATTACGGCTTTGGTCAAGGAATTTTACGCGAATATCACACCTTTGACGGATAAAGAGGGTTTATCAGCCGTGGTTCTTGGGTTATCTCATGTAACCTCACCCATAGCAAGTCAAAGTGATGGTCATCAACTCATACTCACCTAATACCTTATCGAGATTTATATCAACGTAAGTCTCCGAGATCTAGGTTCTTCACGGCGGTCGATAGAAGAACTCATCTCACTGTGATCCATCAATCGTCGAGGCGTGCGGTATGAACAAGCAACCAAGTCAAGTCACTTCTTATCTACACATGACCTATACGACAACTCGTCCTCAAGTTGTCTCGGTGTGATACTTTTTATATCTCATTAAAGCTTGACCAATCATACGGACTTACGTGATCTACAACACCTTTGTATGATCTAACTTATATATGAGATAAAGGGACATACATATGCAATCAAGTAAACAATTGAATAGGAGATTATAATAGTGGTAGTGAAAACATTGTATACAAGCTCAACCAAACCGCTTTGTATACAAATCCAACAATGAGTTCTTCTATCTGACCGTCGTGAAGAACCTAGATCTCGAAGACTTCGTTGATCTAAACCTCGATAAGGTATTAGGTGAGTATGAGTTCTTGACCATCACTTTGACTTGTTATGGGTGAGGTTACAGAGTTAACCCAAGATTCTCTGCATCTTGGGTGGTGGCGATCTTGTATGTCATGCTAGTTACCCGTGTCGAGTCACCGTATCCGTTTAGGATGATGACGTCCCCTTAAGGAGCTCAAAAGGTTTATTGTACTAAACCCTCAGGTTGAGTTATCTTAAGTACAATAATAAGGTTGATTCTACTACTTAAGTGATATTATTATATTTATTAAATATGCATAAATCCTATCATGATAGGATTTAGGGTTCGATATAAATATAAGGTGAGAGAGAAAATCAAGGATAATCTGAGTGAAATTTTAGAATCACATTACACCATAGTGAGATTTTCGAAAACTTTCAAGGAGGAAGAAGGCGAATTTCTATAGCACTCTCCATAGATTGTCCTCACTCGGCATTGGAGTTTAGGCAATCGGGATACAGTCCAGAAGATCAAAGCACGAGTCTTGATCCTTTCTTTCCCGACAAATTCGTAGGTAAACACGAGAAAACACCTACGTGTTGCAATTAATTATATAGGTGCATGCTAGGTATATAATCAATGTATGGTGAATTAAACATCTAAGATAGATCCTCGGGAGAGGGTTAAAATTAGATTTCCCTACAATTGGTATCAGAGCCTGGGATCAGTATCTTGGCTCTGTTAGATTAATTCACGTTTGATTATAACGTGCGTAATTAATTAATTGTGAATCTTTCGTTCATCGTGGCTCGTTTTATTTTTATCGGATTTTTGTTTTACACCACGAGAAAATCTGTGGTTAGATTAGATTTTTTCTTGTAAATCATATCTGTAAAAGAAGAACGAATACAAAAGCACGAAGAACGAGACGACAGGAGGTTGGCCGGACACGGCCGCACGGCACGAGGGTGTGCGAGCGATGGCACGCTGAGTGTGCTCGGTGCTCGCAGGCACACCGCTCGGCAGCCGTGTACGATCGTCGGCAGCTCTCGGGCGGGCGGGGTACGGTGGGCGACGACCTCGGTGGCAGGCGCGCCTCGGCGGTGTCGCCCGGCGGCACACAGGCTGCATCGGCAGCGACAGCGGCGCTCGGCGGCCCGGCGTGCGCACGCGGTTCTCACGCAGAATACCTCGGCACGCCTCGGTGGGTGCGTGCGGCGTCTCGGTAGCCTCGGCGGCGCCAGGCGACCAGGCGTCGATTCTCGCGTGAAGCCTCGGCGGCGCTCGGCAACCTCGGCGTTAGGCAGCGGGGCGAGATTCTCGGTGGCTCGATGGCCTCGGCGCTAGATCGCGCGACGAGATTCTCGGCGGTGCTAGCGTGAGTCTCGGCGATCAGGCGATAGCATGAGTCGCGTACAAGTGATAAACGCGCATTTTACACGTTTATTGTTGATATTTTTAGATCATTTAATGTGCGTTTATGTATCGATTCTTAATGTTTTATCTATTTCTAGAAGATATTGCTCTTGGGGTTTCTCTTTGGTGTTTTGTAGGCTTTTTGGGTGATAATCGATGCATAAGGCAAAGATGTAACAAAATATGATGAAATGGATATGACAAGTATGGATGTGAAAAGTTTATAATGTTAAATAGCATCTCAATAGGAGTCCATAGGCGCAAGCGGATCGCAATTGGAGTTCGGACACGAGAAGCGGGCGAAGCAGTTGAAGTCGCAGCAGAGCGAGGGAGCGACCGAGCTCGCGGCCGCAGCCGCGACGCCTGAATCGCCCAAAAACGCCCGAAACCTCATGACCGAGCTCATGTCACCCCGACCGCGAGGCGAGGCGGCAGAACCCAAAAATTAGGGTTTCGGCCCTAATCTATAAGTAGAACTTCACCGCGCCCCAACGCACCCAGTAGCGATTTGCACGTTTTCCTCGGTTTTATCATTTTCATTTATTTCGCTTTAGCTTTGATTTAGATTAGTTATAGCAATAGTTATCCATCGTTTACATTAGTTCTTAGCATTGGTAACGATTTGGAGCGTTTGTCCGATCGTTTTCCGTTGTTTTCCTTTCGTTCGCTTGGGATTGGGTTCAAGACCAACCATTGTGCATCAAACGCTTCCTCACGGGTTTTATATATCTAATTTCCGTTTTATGGTTAAATCGTATTTCATTCCGTTTATTATGTCGGCTAGTTTTACATTTCTAATCCTAGGGTTTGCATGATCCGATCCATATGTTGTGATTCACCGCTATTGTTATTTACCTTCGAGGCATTGATTCATGGTGCTTATTTATATGTGTTGATTTCGATCAATATTGATGCATATCTAGTTGCCGATTAATGGCGTAATTGTATTAATTGTCAATCGATCTTGAATGCATGATACTGAATAAGCGCTTGAGTAAATGGCGAGATAGGACATTCGTAGGAAGCATATTCTTAGTGATCCATTTGGAGTTGCTTATTTTCCTCTAGAGACGTAATCGTGATAGGGAAAATTAGTAATCAACTACCAATTATCAAATGCTTGAAGTTGTTGGTTATATATGTGATCTTCCGTCTTGTGCGGATTAAAGCGGTTAATAATAAGCGGGATAAACATCGTTGTGGATAGGATTGCTGCATCCCTAGGGTTAGTCTTTCTTCATAGTTATCTTCGTGATTTTATTGCTTTATTTATATTTACGCTTGGTTACATACGCTTTGGATTAAATTACGAAGCCCTTAAACCTCTCACCCAATTTACGTGCTTGAATAATGATGAATTATCGTTGAGCTAGCTTCTATGTTTTGTGATACAATCCTCATGGATACGATACTCTTACCTTCTATATACAACTTTTACGTGTGAAAAGGGGCGATCAAATTTTGGCGCCGTTCTTGGATTGTTAAGATTACATAGGAATAATTTGACGATTTGGATTTATTAATTCAAGTTATTTATTATTATTATTATTTATTTTTGCAAGAGCTGAATTCTCTCTTTTCTCAGGTAGTATATGTTTACAAGATCTCACGGACCTCATGAAATATTTTTAGATCCCGAGATCGAAAGCTCTCAAAGGAGAATAGACGAGAGAAGGGTCAACAAGTTATGGCGGCGTTCCAAACTACGAAGTGCCCCAGAGCAAGGCTAGACTCGGCCAAGTATACCGAGATGAAACGCATGAATGACGAACATGGGACTTCTTGTCCTGCTGAAGAGGCCAGCCGTTAAATCACATGTATCTACCTCCCACCGAGCAGTTCAAGGAGGATGGAATCCGGCATACAACCCGCAGCGAGATCATCATAATCGTCAGATGCCAACCCCATTACTTTTCAAAGACATCCGGGAGGTTTCGCCGTTCGAGAATGTAATGATTCAAGAGGCGAAGAAACCGAGTGTGGAAAGCGATACAACAAATGGCGATCTGTGAAATTCATTTATAAGCGATCTTGGCGAAAAATTACGCTTAGAGTCTCTTGGCGGCTATGGCGAACACATGAAAGTAATGGAAAATCAGTTGGTCGACTAGTCGCACGCGATCGAAATCATCCCGGCGAGGCGAGGGTGAAAGTGGGCTGCAAAGGAACTGCGACCGAGCGCTCGACGGCGACTTCGACGCGAGCTGTCGGCGGTAATTTTTTGAGACTTGGTGTGCGATCGCGCTAGCCCAACCGCGATGGCGAAGGCCACATCGGTGACACGCCGAGCGACGACTAGCGGTCGCGAGGTCGACCAAGAACCTCCGATAGCCGTTATTCGGCGTACATTCCTCCGATGATCGCTATTTGATCTCGACTCTGCCGCTACACACGTCGCACACTTAGAGGGCAATCGACACATCGATAAACGAGAAAGAAGAAGTGGACTCGGCATGGAACTCCGGTGAATCATCCAGTTTGGGGGCCACTTCCACGCTCGGTGGTGGTCGGCGGTGAATGCGAAATCTGAGGGAATTCGCAATTTTGGAAGGAAGTCCGTTGCTACGAGCGGATTGAACAAGGTATGTGATGGTCTAGCTAAAGGCGTTAAATTAGCACTTGTTGGGAGGTAACCCAACGTTTTCTTTATTTTGTTTTGTTTTTGTTTTGTTTTCGTTTGTGTTGTTTTTTTTTTGTTTTGTTTTGTGTTTTGTTTTGTTTTCGTTTGTGTTGCTTTTGTCGTGTTTTGTCTTTCTTTTCGTGTTGTGTGCGCCGATCAACGAGTTAAGTGAAGTGTTTTAATCCATGTGGCCAATGACGATAGAAATTTTTGTGAAATTTAATGATAGTGCACATGATATGTTAGAAAATGACGCATGAATAGCGTGAGAGTGCTTAGCTTGTTGTTTTCACCTTTTGCTTAACTCGTGAGACTTGAGCTTCATTGTATAAACATCTTGATCTGTTTCTTTTAATTGTGTGATATCATGCATGTGATTCTCTTCTAGAACTTGCCGTTTTACGTAGTCGAGGCGCAATATGTGTTTCAATTTGGAAAGGATAAAGGCCATCTTTGTTAACCACATATTCACCCAAACACTAACCCGATGATGTATACTATTTGTCGCTTCTTTGAGCTTTTATTAGACTTATTCTTTCGATTAACCGGATGATAGGTGGTGAGGATGGATATGGGAATAAAAGGTTGAAATTTTGATGTAGTTGTGGCGAGAAAAATTACTTGTAGAAAATACATCGTGGTGAAGAATAGTACCTTTGTTGTGAATGATAAACCACAGAAGCTC
The DNA here is from genome assembly GCA_036937905.1 of Salvia rosmarinus. NCBI lineage: Eukaryota > Viridiplantae > Streptophyta > Magnoliopsida > Lamiales > Lamiaceae > Salvia > Salvia rosmarinus. The sequence continues at coordinate 16,548,549 of CM072820.1, forward strand.
TAGAAAAGAAAAGAAAAGCAATGATAAGTTCACTATGTGTTTTGAGCATAAAGGGTCTTTAATCAAAGTATAGGTATCTTATGAGGATAAAACATCGATTTAGCATGTTGGAAAAGAAGAGAAAAATGGACAAAGTCCATATGTGTCGAAAAGTATAAATGGGGGTGCTTGAAATATTTTTGAGTCACTTAGCCATATTTTATCCTACCTTAACCAATGTGCCTACATTACAACCTATGAAAAGACCTTTTGATCCTTATTTGAACACATTTGATGCGGTGGAGATATTAGAAAGCGGCAAGCCTATGGTAAGATGTTGCATTGCATTGATCGTTGAGTGTATACACGTTCTACATTTCTTTATGAGTTGAGTGTATCCTATATTTTACACACATGCCGTTGTGAGGGTTGAATTAAATGAGTTTTTGCCCTCGATGGTTGTTTGTGTTGAGTTGGCTAACGTCGTCATGTGCGCTAATGTTTTTGGCGTTAATATGTTTCGAGGCTTATAATGGTTATCCTCTTTGCTACGCTCGTTGATCTTTCGTTTGTCTTTACATTACTGTTTTGTTTGAGGACAAACAATGCTTTAAGTTTGGGGGTTTGATAAGCGCGCATTTTACGTTTATTGTTGATATTTTAGATCATTTAATGTGCGTTTATGTATCGATTCTTAATGTTTTATCTATTTCTAGAAGATATTGCTCTTGGGGTTTCTCTTTGGTGTTTTGTAGGCTTTTCAGGTGATAATCGATGCATAAGGCAAAGATGTAACCAAATATGATGAAATGGATATGACAAGTATGGATGTGAAAAGTTTATAATGTTAAAGAGCATCTCAATAGGAGTCCATAGGCGCAAGCGGATCGCAATTCGGAGTTCGGACGAGAGAGCAGGCGAAGCAATTGAAGTCGCGAGGAGCCGCTGACCGAGCTCGCGGCCGCGAGGCGCGGCCGCGAGAAATCGCCCAGAACGCCCAAAACGCCCAGAACCTCGCGACCGAGCTCGCGGCCGCGAGCCCGGCCGCGAGGCGAGGCGGCAGACCCCAAAATTAGGGTTTTCAGCCCTAATCTATAATTAGACTTCACCGCGCCCCAACGCACCCCGTAGCGATTTTGCACGTTTTCCTCGGTTTTATCATTTTCATTTATTTTCGCTTTAGCTTTGATTTAGATTAGTTATAGCAATAGTTATCCATCGTTTACATTAGTTCTTCGCATTGGTAACGATTTGGAGCGTTTGTCCGATCGTTTTCCGTTGTTTTCCGTTCGTTCGCTTGGGATTGGGTTCGAGACCAACCATTGTGCATCAACGCTTCCCTACGGGTTTATATATCTAATTTCCGTTTTATGGTTAAATCGTATTTCATTCCGTTTATTATGTCCGCTGGTTTACATTTCTAATCTAGGGTTTGCATGATCCGATCCTATATGTTGTGATTCCTCGCTATTGTTATTTACCTTCCGGGCATTGATTCATGGTGCTTATTTATATGTGTTGATTTCGATCAATATTGATGCATATCTAGTTGCCGATTAATGGCGTAATTGTATTAATTGTCAATCGATCTTGAATGCATGATCTGAATAAGCGCTTGAGTCGAATGGCGAGATAGGACATTCGTGGGAAGCATATTCTTAGTGATCCATTTGGAGTTGCTTATTTTCCTCTAGAGGCGAATCGTGATAGGGAAAATTAGTAATCAATCGCCGAATTGTCAAATGGCGAAGTTGTTGGTTATATATGTGATCTTCCGTCTTGTCGGATTAAAGCGGTTAATAATAAGCAGGATAAACATCGTTGTGGATAGGATTGCTGCATCCCTAGGGTTAGTCTTTCTTCATAGTTATCTTTCGTGATTTTATTGCTTTATTTATATTTCTGCTTGGTTACATCTGCTTTGGATTAAATTCTGAAGCCCTTAAACCTCTCACCCAATTTCTGTGCTTGAATAATGATGAATTATCGTTGAGCTAGCTTCTATGTTTTCGTGATACAATCCCTGTGGATACGATACTGCTTACCTTCTATATACAACTTTTACGTGTGAAAAGGGAGGCGATCAGCGGGGTTTCTCACTGATGTCGGCACCCACGCTGCGATGACTCGGCGGCGGCTCCCGGCGTGGCGAGGCGATTCTCGACAGGGGCATGGCGCATGGCTGGGCGACGGCGTGCGGATTTCTCGGTAGGCTGTGCACGGGTCCTCGGCGAGCTCGGCGGCGTTTTTCTCGGCAGGGTGACGAGGTTGGGCGGCAGGCTGCTGGCGGCGCATGGTATGATGCCCTGCAAGCGCCCAGCTCTTTATCTTGACCGGCCCGGTTCGCATTGGGCCGACACCGCCCGTTCCCGCCGACCCATTTTCGGCCCGGACCGAATTTTGACCCGGTTCCAGATTTTCGACCCGGTTCGGCTCGATCCACTATTTCGGCCCGTTTTCAATTTTTTCGCCCAATCCGGTTTAGCGAATCGTGCGTGCCCTTCCACGCGAGGCCCATTTTCGAGATTTTTATGAAGATCTGTACTTTGCAAATTTATGTAATAAATTAGGCAGGGAAGTACAGGATCCACGAGTGGGCCACGATGAACGATTTTATTTTTATTTTTTATCGTTCAAAGCATGTCATGGATGTTTAAATTATGCAGAAGCATGCTATGTATGTTTAATTACGTAGATAAACATGTTATATGTTTTCGTGATTGGATGCGCATAGTAAGCATGCTAGGTTTATCGCATTTTTCAAAGCATATTTTAGAATTCTGTTGAGAATGTTTTACATGTTGAGTTTTATAGAAAAGCATGCTAGGATTACGTGATCTGCATGGACAAACCTTTTGAAACAAAAGACTAAGCAAGAAACCCGACGTATTAATTTTTAATTAAAATGTCAAGACCTCCACTTTTTAATCTCTAAACAAAGTGATACGCATTGTGAGTAAACGTCGACACGCGTGGCTTGCTTGCACTGTTTGTCATAAGTTTGTTAGATGAGATTTCTAAATAAAACATTTTAATCTATTGAGAAATGGGAGTTTCATGTGTAAACGTCCACACGCGTGGCTTGCATATGCGATTTTCATAAGTTCTCTAGAGATAGATTTAAAATGAGAAGACAAAAGAATTTGGATTGGAAGCGGTATTGTCTTAGTGAGTATGCCAATTTTAAGAATTCATTTTCTATTTATTAAATTGTGGTCATTTCTTAGACATCACCTCAAGTACAACTTCCGTGAAGTCCTTCTTGTGATTGTGATGTGGTCTAGTAAGGTCCAATCATTAATTTCATTTGTCATAAGGATAAGTTGACATGGATTGAAATTAAGCGACTAAAAGGTATATTTTAGTGCAGTCGAGGGTTCATGTGTAGCGTCCACACGCGTGGCTTGCATATGGAATTCTTGGGGCGATTGAGGTTTCAATTAATATTGTTTTATCAAAAGGTTACAATATTATTATTCACGAATTATGTGCGATCGTATGCTTATGTGTTTACATTACTTTTCGATATTTCTCTTACAATCGATTATCAATATGCTCGCACAAAATCCTCTATCTGGTCCAAATTTTATCTAGTGAAAGCGAAACATGGAATATGTTCTTATCATTTGAAGAACACATGTTTGTTCTCACTACTCCTAAACCCGATGCCCTTCTTGACGCGTCGACTAATGAGCAATGAGTCAAGTAGACTTTGGCATAAGTCGAACAATATGGCCAAATGTTATATGATGACTACAATGTCCAAAGGCTTGCAATGCAGATCGTCGATCGATGACAGACGCGACTGAAATATGGTTGAGTCTCGAGAGTAAGTTTGAGCAGTCGGATCGGACAGTCTGCTTCCACACAATGAGAGAAATCTTGGCGTCTAAGATGGAAGAAGGAAGTCCATGAACATGTCTCCCACATAACTCATCTCATGGATAGTCTTGATCATTTGGGAGGAGGTATTGACGGAGAAGCCAAGGTCGATATCATCTTCAACACACTGCCCAAGTCTTTTGAGAATTTATGAGCAAGACCGAGTATACACTTAGTCAGTTGCTTAATGATCTCGTGGCCGCGGAAGGAGTCATGGACTAATGAGCACATGCCCTTGCTAGCACATCTAGGGGCCCAAATTTTCCGTTAAAAAATGGAAGAAGAAAAAGGGGCACCAAAGGTGGTAGAGGGAAAGGAACCAGTGGGAGTAGTGGGAGCAAGAACATGTCTGCCACCGGAGGCTTGAAAAAGCCAAAGGAGAGGGGCAAGTGCTTCAAGTGCGGCAAGATTGGGCATTGGAAGGCCAAGGGCCATATGCTCAAGGCTCAAGGTACGCCATTTGCTTTAGTATCGAAAACATGTTTAGCGACTTTTTCTACTCATTCATGGGTAGTAGATACGGGTGCGACTGATCATGTTTTTTTACACCTTGCAAGGGTTCCTGTGGACAAGGGAGCTGCATAATGGCGAGACAACAATCTCCATGGTCAACGCGGTGAAAGTCGAGGCTGTTGCAGTCGGAGATGTTACTTTATGTTTTGATAGAACAGTTTTAGTTTTAAAAGACGTTTTATATGTGCCGAAGTTTCGGTGGAACCTTATTTCCGTTTCCAAACTATTTATTCATGGATATTAAGTTGTTTTTGATAGTGGTGTTTCTATCATAAGAAATGACGAAGTTTGAGCAGTCGGATCGGACAGTCTGCTTCCACACAATGAGAGAAATCTTGGCGTCTAAGATGGAAGAAGGAAGTCCATGAACATGTCTCCCACATGACTCATCTCATGGATAGTCTTGATCAATTGGGAGGAGGTATTGAAGGAGAAACCAAGGTCGATATCATCTTCAACACACTGCCCAAGTCTTTTGAGAATTTATGAGCAAGACCGAGTATACACTTAGTCAGTTGCTTAATGATCTCGTGGCCGCGGAAGGAGTCATGGACAAAGGAGCACATGCCTTGCTAGCACATCTAGGGCCCAAATTTTCCGTTAAAAATGGAAGAAGAAAAGGGCACCAAAGGTGGTAGAGGAAAGGAACCGATGGGAGTAGTGGGAGCAAGAACATGTTCGCCAACGAGGCTTGAAAAAGCCAATGGAGAGGGCAAGTGCTTGAAGTGCGGCAGATTGGGCATTGGAGCCAAGGCCATATGCTCAAGCTCAAGTACGCCGTTTGCTTTAGTAACTAAAACATGTTTAGCGACTTTTTCACTCATTCATGGGTAGTAGATACACGGTGCGATCGATCATGTTTGTTACACCTTGCGAGGGTTCCTCGTGGACAAGGAGTTGCATAATGGCGAGACAACAATCTCCATGGTCAACGCGCGAAAGTCGAGGCATGCTGCGGTCGGAGATGTTACTTTATGTTTTGATAGAACAGTTTAGTTTTAAAAGACGTTTTATATGTGCGAAGTTTTGTGGAACCTTATTTTCGTTTCCAAACTATTTATTCATGGATATTCAGTTGTTTTTGATAGTGGTGTTTCTATCATAAGAAATGACGAAGTTTGAGCAGTCGGATCGGACAGTCTGCTTCCACACAATGAGAGAAATCTTGGCGTCTAAGATGGAAGAATGAAGTCCATGAACATGTCTCCCACATGACTCATCTCATGGATAGTCTTGATCAATTGGGAGGAGGTATTGACGGAGAAGCCAAGGTCGATATCATCTTCAACACACTGCCCAAGTTTTTTGAGAATTTATGAGCAAGACCGAGTATACACTTAGTCAGTTGCTTAATGATCTCGTGGCCGCGGAAGGAGTCATGGACAAAGAAGCACATGCCCTTGCTAGCATATCTAGGGGCCCAAATTTTCCGTTAAAAAATGGAAGAAGAAAAAGGGGCACCAAAGGTGGTAGAGGGAAAGGAACCAATGGGAGTAGTGGGAGCAAGAACATGTTCACACGGAGGCTTGAAAAGCCAAAGGAGAGAGCAAGTGCTTCAAGTGCGGCAAGATTGGGCATTGGAAGGCCAGGGCCATATGCTCATGCTCAAGGTACCATTTGCTTTAGTAACGAAAACATGTTTAGCGACTTTTTCTACTCATTCATGGGTAGTAGATACGGGTGCGACTGATCATGTTTGTTACACCTTGCAGGGGTTCCTGTGGACAAGGGAGCTGCATAATGGCGAGACAACAATCTCCATGGTCAACGCGGTGAAAGTCGAGGCTGTTGCAGTCGGAGATGTTACTTTATGTTTTGATAGAACAGCTTTAGTTTTAAAAGACGCTTTATATGTGCCAAGTTTTGTGAACCTTATTTCGCTTCCAAACTATTTATTCATGGATATTCGTTGTTTTTGATAGTGGTGTTTCTATCATAAGAAATGACGGTTATCTTTGGTGGCACTTTATATAATTCGCTTTATACTATTTATGCCAAACATAATACTTTTAATTATGTTGCATCTACATCAAAAATTAAAAAGAGAAAGTTTTTTTCCCAAGATGACACCACATTTCTCGGCATCTTAGATTAGGTCACATCAATCTAAATAGGATCCAAAGACGGCTAAGAATGGGCGTTGGGTGATCTCACAGCCATCTCCAGCTCTCGATCTGCGAATCTGTAGATAGAAGGAAAGATGTCGACTGGACCCTTCAAAGCGAAGGGTTATAGAGCCAAAGAAGTGTTGGAGTTAGTCCATTTCGACTGTGGACCCATGTCCACACAAGCTCGTGGAGGGTATGAGTATTTTGTCACTTTCATCGACGATTACTCATGTGCGGATACATATACCGTTTCACCGCAAGTCTCGAATGCTTTGAGAAATTCAAAGAATTTAAGGCGGAAGTGAGAGCGAAGCTTCAGTAAAGTATCAAGTCACTACGGTCTGATCGCGATGGCGAATACTTCAAAGAACGAGTTTATGGACTATTTGGTGCGGTGTGGGATTACCTCCCACTACCACTACACCGGCACACCACAACAAAATGGTGTGTCAAAGCGAAGAAATAGGACTCTCTTAGAAATGGTTAGATCAATGATGAGTCATGCAACATTGCCTATTTAGATTACGGGGTATGCTTGAGAAGCGATGACATACTTGCTAAATCTAGTACCATCGAGTTAGTCGAAAAAGACGCTTTCGAGTTGTGGTTTGGTATGAAGCCTCAGTTTAAACCACATAAGGATATGGGGTAGTCCAAAGACATGTCTTTGAACAAGAAGGCTAACAAGTTGGAGGCTAGATCCGATGCAAGGTTTGTTTATAGGCTATCCTAGAGGAACGAAGGGTGGTTATTTCTATAGTCTAAGGATCGGAAGGTCATTATTAGCACTAATGCCCGATTCTTAGAAGAGGATTATATGAAAAACCATAAATCCAAAGTTGAAATCATTCTTCAAAATTAGAAGATGATCGATATTCCATACCGATTAAATCAAAGGTGCGAGATGTAGGTATGCGGTGGGAGGATCGACACGAGATACTTGAAGAAATTGAAGTGGGTCGAGTTCCACGGAGATACCGACCGTCAAGTGGCACCTATCCAAAGAAGTTGTGCAAGATAGAGAACCACATTCTTATCGCGTTGCCATTGTGCTGTGGCGCCTCATCGTAGTGGGAGGGTTGTTCGTCGACCCGGCGATTTATGTTCGTGGGTGAATCTTGGTTTAGTCGTGAAGCGAGCAAACAATAATCGACCCATGGACATACTGATTGAGGCGATCTGAGACGTTGATGAAGATCATGGCACACCGCTATGGACTTAGAAATTGAGACCATAACAGCTATGGATGTATCACGAAAGACAACTCTACCGGATGGCAAGGAAGCCATAGGTAGTAAGTGGTATCAAGAGGAAGAGAGATTGAGATGGAGAGGTTTGGCTTTTAAAGCTAGGGCTTGTGGCGAAAGGGCACACTCGTATTGAGGGCATCGATTTTGATGAGACCTTTTCACTCGTAGCAATGCTCAAGTCCATCGAATTCTTCTTACGGCCATGCACTTAAACCTTGAGGTTTGGCAAATAGATGTGAAAACCGCTTTTAAAGCGGTTACCTTGAAGAAGGTAGAGACATCTATATGCAAAGACCCAAGGTTATGTGGTAAAGGGTGAAGAGCATCTAGTATGGAAACTTAAGAAGTCCATTTATGGACTTAAGCAAGCTTCCCGACGGAACTTACGCTTTGACGGTGGTAAAGTCCTATGGATTTACCCGAGTTGCTTAGGGAAAGTTGTGTGTATCGTTTAGATGTCAACGGTGATGTGGCATTTCTTGCACTACGTGAATGACATCCTTCTACTTAAGCAACAATGTGAAGTTGTTATCGGGCGTAAAGAGTTGGTTATCCGATCCGTTTCAAATGAAAGACTTAGGAGATGCAACATTCTTGGGATCAAGGTTTACCGAGATCGCAAGAGAAAATATTGAACTTATCTCGGCGTTTTACATTAATCTGTGATTACTCGCTTTTGTATGCGAACCGCCCGAAGAAAGGATTGTTACCTTTCGGGCATGGCGTTCCTTTATCTAAGGCGATCCACCTATGACCGCAAAGGAGATAGATGAAATGAGACAAGTTCCTTACGCTTCGCCGTAGAAAGTCTCATGTATCAATCTTATGCACGAGGCCGATATCGCTGCTATCGGTAGGCATAGTAGCTGAATATCGATCTAACCTGGACAAGCTCATTGAATTGCGGTAAAGCATATACTCAAGTACACGAAAAGAACTCGAGATTATAGGCTGGTTTACCATGCGAGATAGTCTAATGCCTTTGGGTTATTCAGACTCGGTTTCAAGCCGACCGTGATGAGAAAAAGTCTACCTCGGGCTATGTGTTTACCTTGGGAGGAGGAAGCCGTATCTGGCGGAGTGCAAGCGAGATGCATTGCGGACTCTACCATGGAAGCGAATATGTAGCAGCAGGAGGGCGCTAAAGAGGCAGTATGGTTGAGAACTACCTCATGGATCTAGATGTGGTACTGGTTTGCCCAAGTATCATAGTTTACTCGACAACTCGGTGCGGTGGCAAACTCGAAGGAACCACGGACCCATGAGACAACCAAACACATGAGAGAAAGTACCATGTCATGCGATAAGCTGGGCGAGAAGGCGTCTTGATAGAAAAGATTGATGCTGCGGATAACCTAGCGATCCATTCACGAAGAGCTGCCGCAAAAGTCTCGAAGAGCATATTCGAGGGACTTGGATTGCATGAAGATGGCTTTCACTTGGAAAGGAAACTTTTGTATAAGTGGGAGAAGCAGTGATGATTGTTTGTAATAGCTAGTAGAGACATATTGTATACTAAAAGTTTTGCTTTAGTATAAGTGGGAGATTGTTGGTTGTATCTTGGCAGTTTTGGTTGAGCTAGTATCTGATGTTTCTGATACCACTATTACAATCTCCTATCCGAATTGTTATGGGTGAGGTTACATGAGTTAACCCAGATTCTCTGCATCTTGGGTGGTGGCGGTGCTTGTATGTCGTGTACTAGTTACTTGTGTCAGTCACGTATCCGTTTAGGATGATGATGTCCCTTTAAGGAGCTCAAAATGTTTATTGTACTAAACCACGCAGGTTGAGTTATCTCAAGTACAATAATAAGGTTGAGTGGTACTATTAAGGAATTAAAGTAATTAATTATTTTAAGCGGTCGGATCGGCGTAAATAATTAATGGACGTCTGATATCTTAATACGAGGATTCGTTAAGTCTAAATGCGAGCGAACTCGACCCGGAAATAAAGGGGCAAGTCAGCATTTATTCTCTAGAGACATGAATAAATATTTATAAATTAATTTATGTTAAATTTGAACATAAGATAATTAATTTATTCGACCAATCTTTATTCCTTGCATTTGATCCACAATTTTGGTCCGTGAGGCCTTTAGCTTGAAATTTCAAACACTTCCTAGTAGAGTCCTCTGGGACTCTATCTTGATCCTCTATCTTAAGTGATATTATTAAATTTATTAGATGTCATAAATCCTATCATGATAGGTTTAGGGTTGCGATTATAAATATAGGTGAGAAAAAATCGAGCTAATGCAGTGAAATTTGAGAATCACATTACACCATAGTGAGATTTTCAAAAACTTTCGAGGAGGATGAAGGCGAATTTCTATAGCACTCTCCATAGATTGTCCTCGCTCGGCGTTGGAGTTTAGGCAATCGGGATACAATCCAGAAGATCAAAGCACGAGTCTTGATCCGTTCTTTCCCGGAAACAAATTCGCGGTAAACAGAGAAAATACCTACGTGTTGTAATTAATTATATAGGTGCATACTAGGTATATAATCAATGTATGGTGAATTAAACATCGAAGATAGATCCTCGGGAGAGGTTAAAATCAGATTTCCTACAAGATCGCGCTTATGGTGGGCTCGGCCTAAATGCGGAGGAGAGTAGAGGCGGAGGAAGCGGAACAGAGGCGCATATGAAGATGTGGCGAGCTGCACCCACCACCCCACCACGTGGCCGAGATCTATGAGTGCTTAGATCGGATAGATGGTCGTCTCGACCAAATAGCGCGAGTATGACCTCCATCATGGCTGTGCCACAGGCATCCCAAAGCACCGGTCGGATGATGCAACAATGGGAGCGATGATGAGGATTCTATCCATCGCCGAGAGTGGCATATGAGGTGAGTCTCTCTCCCAACCACGTCTTTTCTGCAACCTTATTGCTCTACAAGTCACAATAAGTTTGGGGGTATAAAGTGTGTAGTTGGTTGTTTAGTCCTTTTTAAGTTTTTTCTTTGTCTTGTTAGTTGTTATGTTTTGGGCTTTTGGTGTCTTTTGTTTTCGGTGTTTTGTCAGTTGATCAACGAGCTTAAGCAAAAAGTGTACCTATGTGGCCAATGATGATAGAATTTTATGAAAAATATGTTGATGGTGCACATGATGTGTTAGAAAATGGCGTATATATGACTTGTGATTGTTTATCTTGTTGTTTTTCACCATACTGCTGGTATGAGATTGAGCTTCTTTGTACAAACATCATGTTCAGTTTTTTTTAAATGTGCGATATCATGCATATAATTATCTTCTAGAACTTGCCGTGTTTTACGTGTCGATATTGCGATATGTGTTTGAATATGGAAATGATAAAGGCCGTCTTTGTGAACCACGAATTTACCATACACTAACCCTTTAATATGCCATTTATCACCTACTTTGAGCCTTTATTAGACCTTATTATTTATTTTGTTAACCGAATGATAGAAGGTGAGGATGGATATGGAATCGAGGGTGAAATATTTTGATGTATTACGTCGAGTTAAAAAGTAGAAAGTACCTCTTGTGGAAAAGAATGGGCCCTACATGGAAAAGAATGGACCTATAAGCTCTATTAAAAGAAGAAAGAAAAAATGATATGAATAATGTGAGCATAAAGGGATATTAATCAAAGCATAGGTATCTCGAGTTGGAATGAATGTTGATTTAGCAAGTTGGAAGAAAAAGGAAATGGACAAAGTCCATGTGTTGAAATTATAAATGGGTGTACTTGAGTGCATTTGAGTCACTTAGCCATATATCACCCTTATAGCGAATGTGCCTACATTCAACCCGTAAAAGACCTTTTATCCTAATTTGAGCGTGTTTGGCGTAGTGGAGATATTAGAGAAATTGCAAGCTTATGGTAGATTTTGCATGACATTGATCTTTGAGTGTATACGGTCACGAATATTCTTACGAGTTTGAGTGTACACTATATTATCCACATGCCTTTATGAGGTTGAATTGAATAAGATTTTGCTTTCAATTGTTGTACATTGTTGAGTTAACTAATATCGTCATGTGTCTGTTTTTTTTAACTTTGAAAGATTTAAAGGGCTATTATAGCTACCACCATTTGCTTACACTCGCCGATCTTTTGTTTCGTCTTTGTTTTTGTGAGGACAAACAATGTTTTAAGTTTGGGGTTTGATAACGACTTTTACTCGCTTTATTAATGATATATTAGGATGATTTTAGATCGGTTTAAGTGCATTTATGTAGTTGATTTATGCTTTAACTATTTTGGAAGATCTTGCTCTTGGGGTTCCTTTTGGTGTTCTTAGGCTTTTCGGTGATAATCGAGCACAAGGTAAAGAACGAACCAAAGATGAAAAGGAAGAGGCTACGGCATAGCGCCGCTAGCACGGCATGCAGCTTCAGCGGAAAAGCACGAGTAAACTAGCGACCGATCTAGCGACGCCAGCCGGCCACGAAATCAAAAAGCTTCTATACTAAAACTAGCGACGACCAGCGACCGCAGGCCCCCTAGGAACAATCACGATCAGCACACGGCGTGAGCTCATCGAAGAAAGTGGTGACTCACGTTAGCAACCGACCAGCGACCGCTAGGGTGGCAGCAGCGGCGTTGACGCGACTAGTGGTTTCGACCATTAGCTATATATACCCGACGGCGTGCATGCGCCCGCTCTCGGTTTTAGCATATTTTCGCATAGTTTTCATTCTAGCTTTGATTTTATACTTCTAGACTTTAGATTATTGCTATTTTACGTATGCATTAATCATTGAATCGTTATTCATCCAGATTTAAGTTTCCTTTTACTCGGGTTTGGATTCAAACCAACAATTGTTCTTCCGATACTCCATTACGGGTTTTATCAATTTAATTCTTATTTCTATGTTTATTTCATATTTTATTTCGATTATATTCAGTGATAACTCTTGTAAAAGAGTTATTATGTGACCTTTGATGATAATAGCCTGAGTGTTATGTTTACATTCAGTATGTTTGTTGTTGTTTTGTATGTTTATGTTATGTTTTCGTGTGTGTGCGTGTAGGATCGAGTCAAGTGCTTTTAAGGGTTTATGTACATTCTAAGCATTATTTAATCATTCGTGGCATGTAGGAAAAAGAGACGCAGATGATGCTTGAGCAGGCCTCGAGGCGTCAGCTCAAGGAGAGTGAAAGAATTGATGACGGAGCGAAGTCTCAAGTCGAGCTCGTGGCTAAGTCAGCTCGAAAAGAAAGAAAGAAGTCGAACTCGTGGCGAGGCGAAGCTGAGGCGAACTCGTGAGCGAGGTGAACTCGTAGGCGAACTCGGCAGGTTGAACTCATGAGCGAGGTTGAGCTCGTAGGGAGTCGAGCTCGTATAGAAGCAGTTCGAAGTCGTTCAGAAGCGAGGCAGCCCGGCGGTGGATGACCAACACGAAGTGTGGAAGGTTTTGTAAGGCGAGAGGAGATCTGCGGACCAGACCACGTGGCGTCCGCACAGATAAAGGGACACGATTTGTTATATATCGAGCCAGGAAAAGGAATAAAAATCGAGGTATGGGGCTGGTGTACGCATGCGCACCCAAAAAGAACCAGGTTATTAAAAAGGACACAATTAGTTGGAGAAGATCATCTATTGGGGGGAGAAATGGAGGACAATCATTCATGTCGAGAGGAATCAAATGAGTGATCTCTTGGAGAGGAGCCTCGGAAGAGGCTACGATCAGAACAGCACGCGATTCTGCACGAGTTCTATTATCTTTTCTCGATTCCTTTTAGCTTGTGGCTTTTGTTTCTACGATATGGTTGAGCAGCTCGCTATGAGCTAAACTTGTCGACTTGATCATCGATGAACCCCATGCTCTTGGGTTGAACTCATTACTACGCATATCTTGTTAAATTGATATCGCTTCTCTTGGGAATTATTTATCTTGCTTGTGCTTGATCACCATGGTGAGATTTTAGCTCTATGATTTCGGGAAGTTCTTGTAGAGTGGAAAACAAGAGAGGACGTAAGAACATGATTTAAATATTATGTGTGTGAAAACATAGGAATATGTGTTTACCTTGCGTGGCAAATATGAATGGATTAATAAAGGTATTCTAAGAGCGATTCGATATAGGAATATATCGGTGGCTTTGCAAATATAATCTTAGATTTGGAAAATACTAAGAATCGGAGAAGTTCATGTCATAGCGATGAGGCAAGCGATAAGCAGTAGCATTATTAGTACTGAGCATGGGTGAAATCAGAGGTCAAGTCTGTTCTTCTTGCTATCAACTGTTTTCTCGTCTGTGTTTGGTATTCTACCGCCTTGCCGTAGCTTTCTCTTAGCATAGGTTTCTAGTTGTGTTTTATATTAAAGAGCTCTTGCTGTTTAATTTCCCTTTATTGCTTTCCTATTAAACCAGTTGTTGTCAGCTGACTTATATGGCGCATCCGTGGATTCGATCTCGAATATTTCGTATTACTTGTTGATTACGCGTACTTGCTCTTAGATTGTGTTACATAAATAAAGACAACAAGTTTTTGGCGCCGGGGATCGCCAATTATAAATTACGCTGATATTGCAACTTTGTGTTTCTTTGTAATTAGTGGTTAACTGCTTATTTTCTTTGCGGAAAAGCAGGCTCGGGATTGTGGTATACGCAGGCAAAAGCACATGCATTATACCGCGATCCCGAGATAACGCACTCGCAGAGGAAAGCCAAAAATGCCCGCAGAGCGCACGCCAAAATGGCCGCACTAGGTGATGCAAATAATGGAAGAAATGCAGATAGTTATTGTTGATGACCGGAGGGGTATACGTGATTATGCTAACCCCATATTTAATGAGTTAAACCGGAATTACAAGACCCGAGGTGAAAGCAACCGCCTGAATGTCGTGGCCATGTTTCAAAAGCTTCAAACGGTGGCGCTGTGGTCAAGCACGCAGGATCCACACCTTCATCTTCGGCTTTCGAGGTCGCGATTCGCCTGTTACTGGTTTAAGCCGGCTAATCGAGGTTCGTGCTTCCTTTTCACCACGAGATCGTGTAAAGCATGGTTGAATGGTCTTCATCGTACTCTATCACTCGTGGAACGAGCTAGGGAAAATTTCGATGAAGTATTTTCCACCTACAAAGAATGCAAGATTCGGAAGACATCATGTCGTTCATGTAACGATGATGAGTCGGCTGCGAGGCATGGGAACGTTATAAGGAAATGCACGAAATGCCCTCACCATGGCATCCCGCACCGCATTCAACTCGAGACTTTCTATAACGGGTTAAACGCCTCACACGCTGGTGCTGATGCCGCAAATGGGGCTATTCTCTAAATCCTACAAGAGGCATAGAGATTCGAAAGGATTGCAAATAACAATTGCCAATGGTCCAACTCGTGTCCAATGGGAAAGAAATCGCGCTTGTTTTGAGGTTGATGCTCGACGCATTAACCGCTCAGAGTCCATGAGCAATATGTTAAAGAGCTTGCAAGTAGCCAATCCAGTTGTTCAACCGACAAGTGTTCCGATGGTTGCACCCACAATGCGAACGAGGTGTCATGCGTTATATGTGGAAGGCATACTTTTGAGTGCCCATCAAACCCGCACGTGTGTTACATGAAATCGAATGGCGGAGGAATAATCCTTATTCACAAACATACAACTCGAGCGCGACAACATCCTAATTTCTAGTGGAGGCCAGGGTCCGAACAAACGTGGAAGTTTTGAGAAAATACGCACAAGCAAAATTTCCAACAGAAGAAGAACAAGCCACCCAGCACCCAAATCTATGAAACTTTGATGAAGGAGTATAGGAAGACAGATGCAGAATACAAGGGGCCTACTTTCTAAGGAATTTGGAGGTCCAACTTGGACAATTAGCCAACGAGATAGAAATCGACCACTGGTAATCGCCATGACACGGAAACCCACGGAAAGATAAAGAACATGTCAAGTGTCACCGAAAGTGGAAAGCAAATGCATGAAATGAATTGCCGGACAAAGAAGGCGTCGAGTCGTCAAAAGTGCAAAGAAAGTGTCGAACGGGCATCGAAGCAACCTCTTAATGCCGAGAAGCCGTCGCAGAATCCATTTCCGAATCAACCGAGATGGTATATCGCACCACCCTTTTCCCGAAGGTCAAAAGAAACAACAAGATTCTCGGCGAGATTTCTAGACGTCTTAAAGCAATTGCACATTAATATTCCGTTGGTCAAGCTTTGGACAGATGCCAAATTATGTGAAGTTCTTGAAAGACATCCTAACCAAGAAAAAGGCTCGGGTGAGTTCGAAATAGTGGCACTAACGAGAGAAGACCATGTTAAAAAGCAAAATCCCACCCAAGTTGAAAGATCCAGGAGCTTTACAATCCCATGCTCAATTGAGATGCGATGTTGGTCGTGCTCTATGTGATTTGGGAGCAAGTATAATTTAACGCTCTCAATATTCGAAGTCTGGATATGGGAGCTAGACCCAACAAATGCCCTGCAATGCGGATCGATCTATGGCTCATCCGTAAAAAAATTGAAGATGTGCTAGTAAAGGTGGATACGCTCATTTTTCCCCAGATTTCATTATTTTGGATTATGAAGCAAATCACGAGGTGCCTATTATTTTGGGACGCCCTTTGCAACCGGAAGGACTTTGATTGATTCCAAAAGGCGAACTCACAATGAGAGTAAATGATCAAGGTTACTTCAATGTATTCAATGCATGAAGCACTGACGAGTGGAAGAATGCTCAATCCAAGTTCGGAAGTCATCATGGATACAATGCTAGAGCACTCATCTCACCGAGAATAGATACGAATATGTCGATCTCATGGAGTTGAGCAAGGTAGGGAGTTTCCTAAGCATCCTCTCGACGAAGCATTCTCGTTACACCACGGTCCCGACTCCGTCGGGGCTTGCAGATCGATCGTCTGGTATCCAAACCTTCAATCGACGAACCTCCAACGTTAAGTCCGAAAATCTTGCCTAACCATCCTAAATATGCATACTTGGCGAGGGAAAATCTTCCGGTCTCGAGCACGAAAGGAAGAATCCTGCTGTGTGTTGGAAATACAAGAGAGCTATTGATGGTCAATGTCGATATCAAGGATCACCCTCTCGCATGCATAAGATATTGCCGAAGACGCCATAGCACTTCCATAGAGCAACAAGCGCCTTAATCCAAAGAATGAAAGAAGTGTTGAAGAAAGAAGTTATTAAATGGTCGGAGTCGGAATAATTTATCCAATCTCGATAGCTCGGTAAGCCCAGGTAATGTGTTCCAAGAAAGGGGATTACCGTGATTGCAATGATCGACAAGAATTGATTCCAACTCGGGTGATAACCGATGGCGTGTTTGTGTCGACTATAGAAAACGAACAAGGCAACCAGAAAGATCATTTTCCTCCGCCATTCATAGATCGATGCTTGAAAACTTCGGTAAGGAGTTATTCTGCTTTTGATGGTTATTCGGTTATCATCAAATTGCATTGCACCCACGATCAACACAAACCACCTTCACCGTCCCTATGGCACTTTCGCTTAGAAGAATACCTTTTGACTCAGAATGCCCCAAAGAACGCTCCATTGCATGATGGCCATATTTTGATATGGTAGAACTCGGAAATCTTCATGGATGATTTTTCCGTATTTGGAGATACTTTTGGGATATGCCCGAGTAATTTGGGAAGGTCCCGAGCTGTAGGCACGACTTGGTTTTGAATTGGAAAATGCCACTTCAGGTGCGAGGGCATCGGCTAGCCATCACATATCCAAGGAAGGAAAGTGGATAGAGCAAAGATCAAGTGATAGAAAACTTCCACCCACTACTATAAAAGGTGTGGGAGTTTCTTGGGACATGAGATTTTATAGGTGATTTATAAAGGATTTTTCAAAATTGCTAAGTCAGTGCCTTGCTCGAGCAAAATCGCAAATTTGAGTTTACTCCCGAATGTTTGAAGGCGCTTGATGTTTTGAAAAGAGCTCTAGTGATAGCCCGGTGATTATTGGTCCGATCGGTCGCTTCTATCAGGTGATGCGTGACGCAGTGACTTTGCTATGGGGGCAGATGATCAACGGGAGGGTATTCCATTCCATCTATAGGCGAGCAAAACATTGGTGAGGCTCAATCAATTACACCACAACGGAGAAGGAGCGCTGTCGTATTATTCGCATGTGAGAAGTTTAGAGCCCACCGTAGGGTCAGAGTGATTGTTTATACGATCACGCACCATCGTGTATCTTGTCGCCAAGAAAGATGCCACACTAATTCGTGGATCTTGCTCTTGCAAGAATTTGATCCGAAATCGAGAGTAAAGAGAACGAGAATCAAGTAGTTGATCATTTATCCCGACTGCGACCGAGGGTGACTAAACTCATGTCCAAATTCGTGATGCATTTCACGATGAACAATTGATGAGCATGCACCACGGTGGCACGCCTTGGTATGCGGACTTTGTTAACTTACAGTCGGTGGAGTGTTGCCTCACGAATTCTCATCACATCGGAAAAAGGTTCTTTTACGAGGTCAAACATTACTTTTGGGATGAACCATTCTTATATAAACCTTGTCTTTGACGGTTGATGAGTCATTGCGTTCCGCATGAAGAAATGGAATCAATTTTAGAAGGATGTCACGACACCCCATATGGTGGTCATTTTAAGGGACAAAGAACGGCGGCTAAGGTACTTTAATCAAGTTATTTTTGGCCGACCTTGTTTAAAGATGCCCATGCTTTTGTGCACAAATGTGATCGATGTCAAAGAGTTGGAAATATATCTTCTCGGAATGAGATGCCAATTAACTTTATTTTGGAAATTGAACTCTTTGACGTATGGGGCCTCGATTTTATGGGTCCTTTTCCACCCTCAGTTGGTAACCTCTACATCCTTGTGGCGGTCGATTACGTATCTAAATAGGTGGAGGCCGTGGCAAGTTCCACTAATGTCACGAAGGTTGTAATCAAGTTCTTACAAAAGAACATATTCACACGATTCGGTACTCCTCGCTCGATCATTAGTGATGAAGGCACACATTTTATCAACAAGGCCGTGAGTGTTGTCCTAGCTAAGTATAACATTCACCACAAGATTGCTCTGACATATCATCCGCAAGCGAATGGTCAGCGAACTCTCAATAGAGAAATAAAAGGTATCTTGGAGAAAGTGGTGAATCCGGGACGTGAGGATTGGTCCATACGATTGGATGATGCGGTGTGGGCCTCTGAACGACTTTCAAAACACCTTTAGGGATGTCACTTACGGTTGGTCTATGGGAAAGCTTGTCATCTTCCCGGAACTTGAGCATCGAGCCTATTGGGCGATAAAAAGCGAATTTTGATCATAAGGCTTTGGAGAGGCTCGGTTGTTACAATTAAGTGAAATGGATGAATTAGGTGGTTTGCTTATGAGAATGCAAAATTATCTGAGGAGAAAACGAAGAGATGGCATGATAACAACATTTTGCGCCGAGAATTCTTGCGGGTCGTGGTGTTATTGTTCAATTCGAGGCGAGGTTAGTCCACAGTAGTGAAATCACGATGGTGGGTCCTTTCACAATTCTTCGTAGCGCCCATGGTGCTATAACATTACAGCGAGGACGTCGCCGTGAATTTATGGTTAATGGGAGCGTGTTAAGCACTATTGTGGTGGCGAGGTCGTTCGCGAGAAGACCTCAACATCTTTGAAGGACGCCTGACCATGGGTATCATGGGTTGCCATGGCGATCAGGCGCCTGGCGGCCCTAGTGTTTCGTTTGTACATATTTGTTTTATGTTCTTTTGTCTTTTTGTTTTTGGCGTTGTTAATAATTGCCATAGCATTGTTTTAAGAAGGATGAGGGTTATATTAGTAAACTGATGTGTTAATGTTTGGGTACAGGTGTGGTGCAGGCGTACTTTTGGGCAGAAATTCTGAGTAATATATTACTTTTGTCGCTGCATTGGACCCGTATCGGGTGAAGTAAAAGGTGGAATATTCGCTTGAAATTTTGGTCAAAAGGGCTGGAGAAATCTGGTTGACTTCTTGTTTAAAGAGCCGTGCCCACTTCTTCTTCTTCTTCCACCCCACGACCTTCCCATTTCCCTATTTTGCTACGATTTTGCCCCCACTATCCACGTCCTCCATCCAACCTCTTGCACTCTTGTTCTAACCCTAGCCAAATTAGCCGCTTCCTCATCCCGCATTCACTATTTCCCTGAAATTTTCGCTACAATGCCGAGAACCAAAAGCGGGGCCGAAGATACCTCAACTGAAGCAGCGACCACGGAATCGATAGTTGTTCCGGCGGTGACTCGCACACCCATTCTCGTGATTTGGCGCAGCCGCCATCGAAGCTCGCATGCCTCTTCACCGTTCTGCTCCCACCTCGTCTAAAAGGAAGGCCAGCCGGTGCGATAAAGGAAAAGCCAAAGTGAGGGATGAAGCTGAGCTCGAGGCTACCCCGGTTAAGAAGACGAGGGTGGATAAACCCTCGACAGCAAAGGCACATCGGTCGATTGACAGCATACCTAAATTCCGGGCTCATGGTGGTTTTGAAAGGTTTAAGCGTCTGAAATCAAGGCAGTTATGGATGGAAAAAGGCTTCCTGCAAACTAAAAAAACTCCGATGTTTGTAGTGGAATTGATATCGCTGACGGATGGGCAAATTTTGCGGCGATTCTCCCACCACCCATTACGGCTTTGGTCAAGGAATTTTACGCGAATATCACACCTTTGACGGATAAAGAGGGTTTATCAGCCGTGGTTCGGGGTACATCGGTGGTCTTATCTCTGAAGCTATTAATGAGTTCTACAACTTAGATAATGAAGTGGGCGATGTTTTCTCGGCTATGAAGAGGGCCCCCTCTGTTGATGACCTGGACGAGGCGTTGAGGCTGACGATAGTGGAGGGCACGGAGTGGACTATTTCCCCACAAGGGTGCCGCTCCATCAAAGCTGCGGCATTGCGGTTGGAAGCTTATGTGTGGCTTCATTTCATCAAAAGCCGTATTCTACCTACCACCCATGACATTACAGTCTCTGAAGAGCGTATGCTGCTGCTCCTTTGCATTTTTACCGGGCTGTCAATCAATGTGGGCGCCCAAATTTGGCGCGAGGTGGATGAATGCCGCAAGAGAAAGAAAGGAAGGTTGTTCTTTCCCTCCTTGATAACTTGACTTTGTATGCTGGCGGGGTCCTTTTGAGGATGATGAAGACCGCCTAACTGAAAAAGCTTTTATTGATATCAAGACTTTGACACATCGTCATGGTCCGTCGAAGATCTTTCCTCACACGCCGTTCTGGCTGGTTCATCTCCCTCATTGCCGACCCCTTCTGATCCCACGGTTCGGAAATGCGAAGTTCCTGCACGCAAATCAAAGTCCTCGTGCTTGATCTGCTGCGTTTGAGGATGATCTCAAGCATTATTGGGTGTCTTGTCGTAAGCGTGATCGCGTACTAGAAAGTAGTCTGGGATCGTTATCTGCAGTGCCAATGCCAGCTTTCCCTGAATTTCCACAACGGTTGTTCGGTCTTGGCCTTTACCGTGGATTATGATATCGACACAGGCGAGATGGAGAATGAGCGGGGCCTAACGTGCTCAATTTTCAAAGATCTGGCCCTAGTCACGCTCGACCACCGAGTCGACCCGACCGCCCCACGGAGGCTCAAGCACCATTGGTTCCATCAGTCGAAGTGCCACTCGATGGTCTTCCCCTGAGTCGACTGCCACTGAAGTTCTTTCAGAAGGGGATGCTCCAGAAAAAGGCCAAGAGGATGTCGACATCACCCATGTCACCACGCCAAAGGAAATTTTGAAGATGTCCTCGAAGCCGCCCCAGTGATTACTTCGCTCGTATCCCATGATGCCGAGCTGGCTGTTTCTCCTGCAGCTGAGGATGCTCTTCCTGCTACTGCTCCATCTACCCCTGCTTCTCCTACTCCTTCCGGTCCTCCCAATGTGTAGGCCAGGGGCGTTTTTCTGACTCAATCCTTTCTTTGCGTGTTGTTTGCTGTTTGTGTGTTTCGTGTTTTTGATTTTGTTTATGCTTTGCTTATTCTTTGTTGGAGCATTGCTGGTTTGTTCTGTGTTGTTTCTTGTCATGTTCCTATTTTTGTCTGTATGAGAGCATGTTGTTCTGTTTTCATTGACTGCTGAGGCTGATGCTTGATTGGCGATGGATGGCTTAATGATGTTAGTCTCTTTTTTTGTTTTACATCGTGATCTTCGGTCCTTCTCATTGCTTGTTTGGAATTGACCCTTATTTTGTGGGGGTGTGCCTCTAATATTTTGGGTGTTAGCATATTAGTTCCTATAGGGATTGACCATCGTGTTGGTAACCCTTAGTTGGCTTACACTTTTGTATAAGTGCCTGTCTTTCATATTTGGTTGGTACCCCCCTTGAGACAACAAGCATGAGTGTGTTAATATGGATAGGACGTAGGCTATTTTTGGATCGTTTGTGCCTTTTCTAGCCTACCCTTACATCATGATCTCCCTAGGGTCCCCTTTTGTGCTTATAGTCTTTTCTTTCGTGCAGCCACTAAATACTTTCCTATATACCCCACGTATATATTTTTATCTCTTCTCACCCTTCACCATGGGCATGTTTACTTGTGGCTCGGCCTTTATCTTAACTATTGCCTTTGCCCGTGTGTTGTCTCAGCATTGAATTAAAAAGTGCTTCATCCCCCATTTTTGTTATAAATTCCAACATTGGGGACAATGTTGCGTTCTAAGTTTGGGGATGGCGAGGTAAGGTAACCTCTTGAGGGTGAAGCTTTGGGTAAAGCTTTTACAAAAATGTGGGTTAATTGTGGCCTATTTATGCTATATAAAAAAAGAAAAAAAAAGAGGAAGAAACAAGGAAGAAAAAGGGGTCAGCCTACTGTAAGAAAAAAGAAAGGTATTTATAAGTCGAGTTTTAAACCAAGAATGAGTAAAGGTGCCCGGGTGTTTTGAGCTACATTATCCCAAACAATCATACCGTCACCCAAGCCCAACATTATAAGCTTTTAAAGACCTACTGATCCAATATTGATGTTCACTCATGTTAGTGGAGAGGGGGTTGACTGAATTGAATTTGTGGAGACATTTGTGTACTTGATAATCAAAATATGGTCATATTAAGGAGAACCAAGTTATGGGAAGATTCATGTAGTTGCTAATGTGTTTTATACCTGTTGATATTTGTAGCGCGACGTCCTTGCAATATGAGGTGATTGACTAGACTTGCAACGAGAAGGACTGAAGGATTCGTCTTCATTGAAAAAAATTGTGGCTGAAAGCACATCCTTAGTTGATTAGGCCATCATCTCAGCTGTCATCGAAGCGTTATGAACATCGCTTCATGTTTTGGTGTGTGTTTTTATGTTGTTGTGTGGCAGAGCATCACTCGAGGACGAGTAATGAGCTAAGTTTGGAGGTGTGATAACTCTTGTAAAAGAGTTATTATGTGACCTTTTTGATGATAATAGCCTTGAGTGTTATGTGTTCTGTTCGTATGTTTGTTGTTGTTTTGTATGTTTATGTTATGTTTTCGTGTGTGTGCGTGTAGGATTGAGTCAAGTGCTTTTAACGGTTTTATGTACATTCTAAGCATTATTTAATCATTATGTGGCATGTAGGAAAAAGAGAACGAACAGATGATGCTTGAGCAAGGTCGAGCTCGAAAGGCGAAGTCAAGCTCAAAGGAAGAGTGAAAGAACTGATGATGCCGGAGCGAAGTCTCAAAGTCGAGCTCGTAAGGCGAAGTCAAGCTCCAGAAAAGAAAGAAAGAAGTCGAACTCGTGAGCGAGGCCGAACTCGTGAGCGAGGCTGAACTCGTGAGCGAGGTTGAACTCGTGAGCGAGGTTGAGCTCGTCAGGCGAAGTCGAGCTCGTAATAGAAGTCGAGTTCTGGAGCGAAGTCAAGTTCGTAAACGTAGACGAGCCCGTGTTGGTGGATGACCAACGACGAAGTGTGGAAGGTTTTGGCTTAAGACTGAGAGGAGATCTGCAGGACCACAGCCACATGGCAGCTGGCCACGGCAGCATAAAGGGGACACACGATTTGTTATCTGTCAGAGCCAACAGAAAAAGGAATAAAAATCAAAGGTTGAAGGGCTGGCAGGTGCGCAGTCTGCACCCCTAAAAAGAACCAGAGGCTGTTATTAAAAAGGACACGAATTAGTTGGAGAAGATCATCTATTGGGGGGCAGGAGAAAGGGAGGGACAATTATTATGTTCTGGAGAGGAATCAAATGAGTGATCTCTTGGAGAGGAAGCCATCGGAAGAGGCTACGATCCAAGAACGAGCACGCGATTTCGCGACTAGTTCTATTTTCTTTTTCTCGATTCCTTTTAGCTTGTTATGGCTTTTGTTTTTCTGTATATGGTTGAACAGCTCGCTATGAGCTAAACTTGTCTGACTTGATCTCTCGATGAACCCCATGCTCTTGGGTTGAACTCATTACTACGCATATCTTGTTAAATTGCTATCGCTCTCTTGGGAATTATTTATCTTGCTTGTGCTTGATCACCATGGGTGAGATTTTAGCTCTATGATTTCTGGGAAGTTCTTGTAGAGTGGAAAACAAGAGAGTGCCGTAAGAACATGATTTAAATATTATGTGTGTGAATAGCATAGGAATATGTGTTTAACTTGCGTGGCAAATATGAATGGATTAGTAAAGGTATTCTAAAAGCAGTTCGATATAGGAATATATCGAGTGGCTTTGCAGAATATAATCTTAGATTTGGAAAAATACTAAGAATCGGAGAAGTTCATGTCATAGCGATGAGGCAACGATAACGCTGTAGCATTATTAGTACAGAGCATGGGTGAAATCGAGAGGTCAAGTCTGTTTCTCTTTCTTGCTATCAACTGTTTTTCTCGTCGTTGTGTTTGGTATTCTACCTCGCCTTGCCGTAGCTTTCTCTTAGCATAGGTTTCTAGTTGTGTTTTATATTAAAGAGCTACTGCCTGTTTAATTTCCCTTTATTGCTTTCCTATTAAACCAAGTTGTTGTCAACGTGACTTATATCGCGATCCCTGTGGATTCGATCTCGGAATACTTCCGTGTATTACTTGTTGATTACGTGCACTTGCGTACCTTAGATTATGTTACATAAATAAAGACAACATCTAGCTAAATTCCTGTTCTAATCCAAGGGTTTGTATGATTTTATCCTAAGTGTGGTGATTCCTGCTATTTGCTATTTACATTTCAATAACTGATTTGTGATTCTCGGTGCTAAATCTTATGTGTTAATTTCTGATGAACTTTAATGCATACCTAGTTGCCAGTTGAATACTTAACAGTTTTAATTGTCAATCGATCTTAAATGCATAATACGGGTAAGCCTTGAGTCGTAGCTGAGATAGGAACATTCGTAGGAAGCATATTCTTTGTGATCTTTTTGGAGTTGCTAATTTTCACCTTGAGACGTAACAGTAATAGGTAAATTAGTAATCCACTACCACAATTGTCGTAACTGAAATTGTTGGTTACTTATGTGATCTTTCATCTTGGCTGGATTAAAATTGGTTAATAGGAAGCAGGATAAACACACGCTGTGGGTAGAATTAATACATCCCTAGGGTTAGTCTCTTAGTCTTTTTGTCTATTTGAATTTTATTGTTATTTTCATTCGTTCTGATTCACTTGGCTTTGAATTAAATATTTGAAGTCCCAAAACCTTTCAAAACCAAATTGTTGCTTGGATAATGATGAAGAATCGTTGAGTTAGTTTCTGTATTTTCGTGTTACAATCCATGTGGATACGATACTCAACTTGTCAATCTACTAGCATGTTATCGTGTTAGAAAATAGTGTGATCAACATTCTCTGGGGGTCTCCCATCAATTTTTCCGCATTAGTTTGCTGCCTCTTGCTCCACCATGCCACCAGTTGGGATGGGTCTCCCAACATCTTGAACGAGCTCCTACATGGAAAGAAACAAGGTAGATGTCTTTTGTGATATCTCAGCTGGTTGGTCTGACGGGGAAACAACCTTCTCTTTTCTCTTGGCTATGGCAGCCTTCTTCCTTAGCCGCTTTTCAGCAGCTTCTTCCTCGGTCATTTGCTATGCAAATTTTGTTGTCATCTCTTCCGCTGCCTGCTCCATCGCTTCAGCAGCAACAACCTCATTTATCTCTTCCCCTTTTGGTATCATCAACGACTTCCTGGAGGGAGATCGAGAGATCACTGATAGTTTGGTTCAACGTAGTGTGTGAGCGATCCATCTACTTCAGAGGATCAACATATACGGCTAGCAGACTGGCAGTTTCTTCTCTTTGTTTCTTCAGGTCTTGACCATTTCTTCTAGGGCAGTTATCTTACCATCAGTGCCCGAAGAGGTGAAATTCATTGTTTTCTAGACTGAGGAGAGCTGGTCTTGGATTGGTTGGAGGGCCTTAGGAATCCCCTGGGTGAAGTTAGTCTTGAACGCCGTTTCCATCGGCATGATCATTTCGCCTTTTAGTATGCTGATGAAGCTTTCTCGCGCTGACTTCGCTTGCTAGAAGTTCTCAATTACAGCATCCACGAGGTCTCTCTTGATAGACGAGAGCTCATCGTGAATCTTTTCTATAAAAGCTTCCCTTAGATCGGCTTGCTCCTCTTCATTCTCCTTGTAAGTTCGGACTAGCGTGGCGTATGCCTTATTTACAGCTTCAACCTTAATCATCTTCTACTCTTCGAGAAAGTTTTGGATCTAAATAATGGTTCTGTTATTGTGCACAATCGACACTCTCTCAAGCATATCAACCTTCATAACCTTCTTTTCTTCTCCATGACCTGATGGTCGAGCTTTGCGTACTAGTTGGCTCACCATGAACCTCCACCATGACATCGGCAAACATCATGTTGAGGGCGTCGATGAGGCGTAGTGTGGAGTAAAACTCCATAACCTGCTCGTCAGTGTACATCCTCGGTTGGTGGATGGTCTTTTTCTTGGGTGCCATGTTTGTATGTATATGCCAGATTTGAGAAACATCAGTTGAAAACTTGAGATATTTGAACTTAAGTAACAAATGATCATTCATGGAAAGAATATTACTAGGTACGTAATATATGTTAACTATCTGCACATTAATTTAGGTATAAACGTTTCCCCTTTTACGTGTATCTCGGAAAAGTAAAAAAGTAAATGCACTTTATGCCTTTTTACAATATTTTTCTGAAAATACATTAAATGCGATGATGATATTCTACGCACACTGACTTAACTTCTAGAGGAATTTAATTCAAATAATTGGACATAAATGAAACAAAATAAATTCTAAGTGTTTAATGCATTAGTTAGGCATTGATTTTAGTATGCTTAACCAATTTGACATATATGAGTATGATGAGTCAGTATACTTACTAGTTAGCTAAACATAGCAGTCAGTTGATACCTCGTTAGTCGATGGTACTGATATCAAGTGGTACTGATATTGATACCAGTTTGATGTTACCAGTTTGTGCTGATACTGATGGCAATCAGTATATTCCTTTCAATCTGGAATTTATCAGTCTGGTTTACTAGTTTCGATAACCAGTTTGCTATCCGTCAGTTTTGACCTTTAGTTAAAACTTATCAGTTTGACTAATCAGTTTTACCTGTCAGTATGGGTTCCCCCTTGAACCAATACTACTGATAGTTGGTCAGCTGACATTTGCTAATTGTGTTCGTCAATTTAACACTTATAGCGTCAGCTTCTCACTCTTCAGCAAGTAGCTTTGTCATAATGTCAGTACGTTAAATATCAGTGGTAATTTTTTCAACAATGATGTCCTTCTTTTGACATGATCTCGGATGAAATAATGTCGGATATCTACTTGCTTGCATCTGGTATGTAGGACTGGGTTCAGAGTGATTGTTATGGCACTAGAGCTGTTATAGTAGATGGGTACTTCATTCATTACGATTTCATAATCTCTCCTTTGTTGCTTCAGCAAGAGAATTTTAGAACAGTAGCTTCAAGCGGCCATGTATTTAGCTTCAGTTGTGGACGTTGCGACTGATGTCTGTTTCTTGGAAAACTAAGAAACCAATTTGCTTCCGAGAAACTGGCAAGTCCCGGAAGTTAATTTCCCGTCTAACCTGGAACCTGTAAAATCAGAGTTAGAGTAACCTGAAAGCTCGAAATTATCTTCAGCTTGATACCACAAACCCATGTTAGGTGTGCTTTTGAGATATCGGTTTTAAGTTCCACATATTGATTTATTTTTATCGTTTGAGATGTCTTATATGAAAGGGAACCATGTGAGTTGTATATTTATTTCTGAAATCATATTTAAGTCGAAGCACAGCTATTCTATGATAAGTCACATGTTTGGATTGATGAATGAGGATCATTGTATTGAGAATTGTATTATTAAGATGCATTGAAAAGATGTGAATATGTGATTGATTCTATTTGAAGTATTGATTCGATGTGTACCATTCTTTTCAAGAAACTAAAGTTTGCTCGAGGACAAGCAAAGAGTTAAGTGTGGGGGAGTTGTTTTGCATGTTTTTGTCTTGTTTTTCCTTGTTTGTTTTTGACGATTTGGTTCCTTTTCGGTTTATATTTGAATATCTTTTATTGGAATCATGTTCGTTTTCGTTTTGTGTAGGGAATGTTCGCATTGAACCATTTTGTGCATAAAAAGCGCACCCAAGCGCCGGACTCGGCGTAGCCGGCGCTGGGTGCGCATCGCGTAACGAGAAAGTGAAGTGAAGACCTGCGTCCGGCGCTGGGTTCCGTGTCCAGAGACCGTCGATGTCTGGCGCTGGCATGCGTCCGACGCTGGGCGCCCAAAGCAAGCATCGCCCGAGGCGCCCCAAGCGTCTCGTCCCGATAAACGATAAGCGCGATTTTACACGCTTATAGTTGATATTTGAAGAAGTTTACTCGCTTAAGGCTTATGTATCGATTCTAAATGTTTCATCTATTTCTAGAAGATATTGCTCTTGGGTGTTATTTTGGTGTTTTGTAGGGTTATGTGTTGAAAATCAAGCAAGGAACGTAAGCACGAACAAAATGAACAATCTGTCCAGCTTAGCGACCATTTAGCGGTCGCTAGCTGGTCCGGGCAAACCAACCATGCGCCAGAAGATCCGCGGTCACCTCGCTCCGCGAGCGAAGCCTAGCGCCAAGAATCCACCGGACGATTTCGCGACCAGCTCATAACGATGCTAGCGACCGCCAGCCGGTCGCGAGGTACAAAGCGAGCGCAGAAGCGAGCGCGAGCGAGAAGAACGCTACAGAAATACCTAGCGATCGCACTAGCAATCGCGAGGACCGGTCGCGAGGCGCGGCAGAGAGAAATTAGGTTTCCACCTTTTCTATAAACAGTGATCACCCCACTCGCGCCTCCCGCTAATGACGAATCGTCCGTCAATCGATCTTGAATGCATGATACTAATAAGCCTCGAGTCGAATCGAGATAGGACATTCGAGGAAGCATATTCTTAGTGATCTGCTTGGAAATCATCTCGAGACGAATCGTGATAGGAAAATTAGTAATCAATCGCCGCAATTGTCGTGAATCAAGTTGTTGGTTATATATGTGATCTTCCGCGTCCGGATTGTTAATAACAAGCGGGATAAACATTGTTGTGGATAGATTGCATCCCAGGGTTAGTCTTTCGTCATAGCATGAAGATATGAAGATCCTCGATAATGAGACGCTGAGCTAGCTTCTATGTTTCACGTCCGTGCATTGCCATTCTATACTTACACCTTTTACGTGTGAAAAGGAGCGATCACGTCCGACGTCACGCCCAAAGTTGAAATCATCTCGAAACTCGTCCGCGTCCGTGGCGCAGCCTCCGTTCCGACGCCGGCCTCCTTCGAGCTCGTCGTCCGACCGCCTCGCGTCCAAGACTGGCTACTTGGCGTTCGATTATTTTTAGCGCGCAGCGTCTGGGACGGCTAGCGTGAATTTCGGGCGCTATAAATACGTTTTAAACGCTAAAAACCCTACCTTTGAATTCATTATTCAGTTTTTAGACTTTGGCGTGCGCCTCCCACATGAATTCTTCTTTAAGTTTTTCCAAGTAATTCAAGTGTCTTTCTTTGCTTTTTATGATTCAAGATTACTATTTGTAAGGATTATTATTGTCGGATTCCTTCTCTTGAACACTTTGTGATTTCATTCAATCGATTGTTCTTGTTCGTATTATTTCTTATCGCTTTCTTCTATGTTCTCGTATTTCTTTGATGTTGATTTCTATACTTTGGTGATGATTAATGCTGGTATTAATTTAATTATTCTTGTCTTCTCTATATTCACTTCGAATTATGCCTAGGGTTCATCATATTGATTATGTGTTCTTTGATTTAGGGTTTAATTCTTGTCTAGATAATTTAATTGCTTTGTCAATTTCCGCCTAGTTAATTCGCCTTTCTTTCCTTAATAATTCCTCGCCTAGGTAATCTTCAGTTTTAAAGTGACGATCAAACAACTCTTTGTGATTAGAATGTTTAGGAATTTAATTGCTTTCATGTGGTAACTTAGTAACGCCCTGTTAAGTTTTCCTTGAGAGACGACTCGGATTGGCTTGCTCGCTAGGACGACCTCGTTAGATTGCGAGGGACTTTATTAGTGATCTTTTAAGTCCAACATAGTTGGTCGGGTAACTAGCATGTCAGTACTAGTGTTAGTGCTGCTGGTCAGTTCAGTTAAAGGGAGTCTTGTACAAAGTGATATCAGTTAGCAAATCTATTGACCGTTGAGGCATCTGATCAGTTAGACTGATAACTGATGTGCGTGCGGAATGTGGTGATTACTGTATTTGTCGTACTGAAAACTTAATCTGGCTTTAAACACTTAGTTGAATATTGCTTAGTCAGTTTTCAGTTTATCTCTCAAGTATCAAACTAATACTGATAGATTGTTTTAAATCAATGTTGTGCTGCTGTGTTCTGGTGATGACAGTTCAATAATATGAAATGTAAAATATGATACTGAATGTAAAGAACTGAAAGTAAAATAACACGTTGAGTTTTACGTGGTTCGGAGAGATCAGCTCCTACGTCCACGGACTTATTGCTCAGTCAATCCACCAATTTTTTCTTTCGATCTTGCTTACAGGTACAAGAGTAAACCTAGATACAGAGTTAACCTTATTATATCCCACCTTACTTGACGTTCCTCCTACGCTTGCGGGTGCTAGAAAATCTCTGACTGCTTATGGGTGCAGGAGACCTAAACTAAGGCTTACAGGTGTAAAATAACCAAGCTTTCAGCAATTGACACTTCGTTGCTTACTTGCCCAAACTGCTACACAACCGTTTGGGGGTTTTGTAGAGGGTTCCAACTAGGATTTTGAGATGACACATGCGTCAAACTTAGTACGTCTAAGCTTAAGATACACAAGATGAATATCCTAGTCTTAAGGAAGGGTATACTGAAATCTCGAGCTGATAAGTATATGTGAGCTCTTAAGATTTGTTGGTAGCACTGTTAACTTCTTTCTTCGAAATCGTTGTTTGAATATTCTTGAGCTTGAGCTTTGAATGCTTTGAGTATTCGATTGCGTAGCGTTTCGGTTACCTTCAAAGGTTGGATTTTATGTGTATATATAGAGATGAATAATAATAGAGCCATAGGAGGGACCATCATTTAAATCCTTCTATTTCGTCGTTTAAGTTCTTTTTGTTGAGAATCCTCATACGTCGTTGTTAGGGTCTGCATCATCGTACACTATAGCTATGCATCTCTGAAAAGGTGTTATGTCATGTCAGGATCTTCTGCAGACACGTTACCACACGTGTCGAGTCAAACACTCAACGCTAAATTTCTTCCGTGTTTCTTCAGTTGAGTTGACTCCGTGTTTTATCAGCATGTTGACTTCAGGTTGGGTCAGTCAAGACTGCTCCGTCTTTAATCAGCAGGCTGGACTCCCGTCTTTTGTCTGCTTCAAAAACTTAATTCAGTTTGATGCTTTCAGGTTGACGTAAATATAGTCAGTTGACCTTTCATCAACGAGCTTTGACTTGGTATCGCCAGCATTAACTACTTGTCAGCAGCTTTGACTTCCAGAAGCCATATTTGACTATGGCTCAATAGCTTTGACTTCCAGAAGCCATCTTTGGCTCCTGGTGGCTAACTTTGACTCTTCAGTATGGCAATCAGTTGCTGGTATGACACTTGATCATATCGTGACTTCTTCATCTCTTGTTGTTGAGTCTTGATCTTGATCTTGAGCTTGATCTTCCGACATCGATCTTGATCTCGACTTTACTCCAAGAGTTCTGCATTCATCAAGATCCCTATACTTTCGTCTTCAGAAATCAGTTGGCCTGACTTCAGTCTTTAGTACGCGATCCTTCACCTAAACTTCTATCAGTTACGATGTTAGTGAGTATTAGTAGGCTGGCTTCAGTACTGCTTGAACTCCTTCAGCCTTGGACATATCAAGTGATAGTTCTCTTCTTGAAACACAGAACAAAAACGCCTAACTCAAAACAAGTCAAGAACATTAGTTCTGATAGTGAGCAATCATCAGAGGTTTTAAGATCTAATAAAAAAAACACACAATTAAGATAAACTAATTCCCAACAACTTAGAATTTTCCCAACAACCAGCTATAATAATCAACAACATTATTCATTATTACGGACATTGGAGTCATTCATGTCACTAAACACATCACACACGACTAAAGCGTGTTTTATTACATTATTATGTATTTTTCATTTCTAGTATTTAAGAAATTGTTAATTTTGTAATGCTTCTTCCATCCACTATAAGTGTATCATAATTACCTTATTCGACGTCCACAAAAACTGTATCATTTTTCTTTTTAGGATACTATTATTTATTATTCAACCTTGCAATCACTCATTACTTATCAAAAAATTATTTTTTATCACTTACAGCCTAACATATAGTGATATCATTTTTTCACTCAAACAATAATTACTAATAATGTTATTTAAATTTATACCATTCATAAATAATACATTTATGATGGACATAAAAAGTAACAATGATCAATGGATATAAAAGAATGGAGAAGTACAAGAAAGACCGCTTAACTTATAATGATCAAATAAATAAATTGGAGCATTATTTATTGATTTTAAAAGTGCCAAATAAAAAATTATATATCGATGAAGATGACAGAAATAATATTTATTTCTACGAATTATCAATTTTATGACTATCTAACAGTCGAAGACCCACATAACAACGTATTGTCCACGTAGGCAAAACCCAGACCGGTAATAATATGCCACGTGTCCAATTTAATGAAAGCGCCACCCAGTCCTCTCTGCTCTGTTTTTTCCTTCCCAAATCTACTTTAAATTTTTGCCGTTGATAAATGCATGTCTCTCTCTCTCATCTGCTGCAATAAAGTAGAGAGAGCGGTGTCTCTTCAATTGGTCCACTGACGTCCATTGGCGTGAAACTCCTTGTATCCCCATTTCCGGCAGTTTTCTCCGTTAACGCTCGGTCCGAAACTACTCCATTTCCTCGAGATCGCTCAGGCGAAGTGTTTTCCTGACATTCGAGCTCTAGCATTTCCTCTCAGATCGATATTTCTTGCACTCCGACTCAAAATCCAGCTGTTTTGTCCCAAACTGTTGACCTCCATACATATTTTCACTATCTTTTCTTTTGCTTCAATTTTAACTTCTGGAAAGATGTTTGGGGGGCTTTCTAGGGGTTGCTTTTGTTAATGTCGCTTTTAAGTCGGATTTGTTAGGGGTTTCTTTCTATGAATTTGTCTTATGGTCTCAATTTTTAACCGTTCAGAGCCGAATGTGGTGAAGCGCTTGTTTTATCTAAGTTTCCTTTGCTTCCTGCAAGCTTTCAAGGATTTAGCTCTGTAAGTTTTCGGTTGTTGAGTGTTTTAACGGAATTGAAGAATTAGTTATGGTTTCAGCTCCATTTTAAAATTCATTTTAACGGTTATTTTTTAGGTTACATTTTTCTGAGGGGGAAAATTTAGTTGTTGTTTTTGTTAGGTTCTTATGTAACCAAGCAATGCCTTAACATAACTTGACCCCATTAACCGATTTTGTCGAAAATGAGGAGTTTTGTATGCCATGTATTTCTTTTGTTTTTCATTTGCCTACCTCCGTTAGTGAAATCGTTGAGCCCGTCTTTGAATGATGATGTTCTGGGATTAATTGTGTTCAAAGCTGATATTCAAGATCCTGATGGGAAATTGACTTCTTGGAATGAAGATGACGATAGCCCATGTAACAATTGGGTTGGGATCAAATGCAACCCCAGATCCAATAGAGTCTCTGATCTTATCCTTGATGGCTTCTGCCTCTCGGGCAAGCTCGGCAGGGGTCTTCTTCAGTTGCGATTTCTGCGAAAATTGTCGCTCGCGAACAACAATCTCACTGGGAGCTTGAGCCTCAGCTTCGCTCAGCTGTCTGATCTGAGGGTCATGGATTTGAGTGAGAATGGTTTATCAGGGGAGATTCCAAGCGATTTCTTTACCCAATGTGGATCTCTAAGATCGATTTCATTGTCTAGGAACAGGTTTTCAGGGTCTGTTCCTGAGAGTTTGGGCTCCTGCTCGACTCTTGCTTCGCTTAACCTCTCGGGCAATCAGTTCGCGGGGGCTTTGCCAGTGGGAATGTGGTCTATGACGGGGCTTAGGTCGCTTGATTTGTCTGATAATATGTTGGAGGGTGAAATTCCCAAGGGGATTGAAGGTTTGAACAATTTGAGGGTGATAAGTTTGAGGGCTAATGAGTTCTCTGGTGAAGTTCCTTATGGGATTGGGAATTGTATGTTGTTGAGGTCGGTAGATTTGAGTCGAAATTCGTTCTCTGGTGGGCTGCCAAGCACAATGCAGAAGCTTTCGTTTTGCAACAATCTAGTTCTAGGCAGAAATGGGTTGACATGGGAGGTTCCTGAGTGGATTGGAGAGATGAGAAGCCTTGAGAACCTCGATCTTTCTGAGAACAATTTTACCGGACAACTTCCGGTTTCTTTGGGGAAGCTTCAATCGTTGAAGATTCTTAATGTATCCAACAATGCCCTAACCGGGAGCTTACCTGAATCCATGAACGATTGTATAAACCTTCTGGCTTTTGACATTAGTCATAATGCCTTTTCGGGTGGTGTCCCTTTGTGGGTCTTCAAACTTGGTTTGCAGCAAGTTCTGTGTTCAGGCAACAGATTGAATGGGAGCATTCATAATGCTTTAGTTTCTTCACCGGAGAACTCTCAGAAAAAGCTTGTGGTTTTGGATGTCTCGCGAAATATGCTATCTGGTGTAATTCCAGCTGCTCTTGGGAACTTTGGCAGCTTGCAGTCAGTAAATTTATCCAGGAACTCATTCGTTGGCAGTATTCCATCGAGTATTGGACAACTGAAAATTTTAAATTTTCTGGATTTGAGTGAAAATGGGTTAAATGGCAGCATTCCATCAGAGATTGGAGGACTTACATCCCTTGATGAACTAAGACTCGAGAGGAATGTACTGGCGGGCAACCTTCCTTTGTCAATTGGAGATTGCAGCTCACTTAAGTCCTTGTAAGTGTTTTTCTTGGTTTCATGATTTATCATGCCACTTAGTTTGTAAATCTGCTGCAACTTTTTTGCTTCTTTAACTTCCTCAAACTTTATCCTCTATCGCACACCTCTTATTTGCTAGATGATCATGTGAGTAACTTATGGTTGGTTTTGCTCTTTTACTAAACCTAGAAGTTATAATATTGCTCTTAGTTTATGATGCATTATTTCTGTCCTTTTCCTTAAATGTATTGAGATATTTTAGGTGCTTACTGATCATAATGAGATTAAATGCATGAGATCATTACTTTTAGAAACATATGTGCCTCACAATATCATTAATTGCTGTAACTGGCTTGGTTCATAGAATCCACACTACTTTATGAATTTATGCTGAACTTATGCAGTCGATTAGGTTATCACATACGTTCTTCTAGTCTACCACTGTTCGTTCACACTGTTTAAATTGCAGGTATCTTGCACATAATGGAATAACTGGTTCCATTCCTGCTTCCCTTTCAAAGGTCTCTTATCTTCAAACTGTCGACCTTTCTTTCAACAAGCTCACTGGAACCCTACCGAAGCAGCTGGCAAATCTTGTGCACCTTCAGTTATTCAACGTTTCACACAACCAGCTACAAGGTGAACTGCCAGCTGGTAGTTTTTTCAACACCATTGCTCCATCATCTGTATCAGAAAACCCATGTCTTTGTGGATCGGCAGTCAATAGAACTTGCGCCAGGGTCCTTCCCAAACCTATTGTACTTAATCCAAACTCCACTGATGCAACACCTACTACTTTTGCTCGAACCTTTGGTCGGGGAAAGAAGATCCTCAGCATTTCTGCACTAATAGCTATTGGTGCAGCTGCTGCCATTGTGATCGGTGTTATTACTATCACTGTTCTTAACCTTCGTGTACGTTCTTCCATGTCTCGCTCTGCAGTAGCTCTTACGTTCTCCGGTGGTGACTTCAGCAAGTCACCGTCCACCGATGGAAGTTCCGGGAAGCTTGTCATGTTCTCAGGTGATCCTGACTTTAGCACTGGGGCACACGCCCTTCTGAATAAGGATTGTGAACTTGGCCGTGGAGGATTTGGGGCCGTCTACCGGACTATGCTCAAGGATGGCCGCTCTGTTGCCATCAAGAAGCTCACTGTTTCTAGTCTTGTCAAGTCCCAAGAAGAATTCGAAAGGGAAGTCAAGAAATTGGGCAAAGTTCATCATCCCAATCTTGTTGCACTTGATGGTTATTACTGGACTCCCTCATTGCAGCTCATCATTTACGAATTTGTCCCCGGTGGAAATCTGTACAAGCATCTCCATGAAGAAGGCTCTGGTGAAAACTACCTTTCGTGGAACGATAGATTCAACATCATTCTTGGGGCTGCTAAAGGCTTGGCTCATTTGCATGAGATGAACGTAATCCACTACAACTTGAAGTCGAGTAACATACTGATTGACAGCTCTGGAGAAGCTAAGGTTGCAGATTATGGTCTGGCAAGGCTGCTGCCAATGTTGGATCGGTATGTACTAAGCAGCAAGATCCAGAGTGCTCTTGGCTACATGGCGCCCGAATTTGCATGCAAAACTGTCAGGCTAACTGAGAAATGTGATATCTATGGTTTTGGCATACTGGTCTTGGAGATAGTGACTGGGAAGAGGCCAGTCGAGTACATGGAGGACGACGTGGTGGTGCTCTCGGACATGGTGAGAGGAGCACTCGAAGAGGGCAAAGTCGAGGATTGTGTTGATTGGAGGCTGCAAGGGAAGTTCCCGACTGAGGAGGCGATCCCAGTGATGAAGCTAGGTCTGATTTGCACTTCGCAGGTGCCGTCGAACAGGCCTGATATGGCAGAAGTAGTTAATATATTAGAGCTCATCAGATGCCCTTCCGAAAGGCAGGATGAGTTGGTAGATTTAAGCTAAATGTTAGGGATTCAATTGTGCAAGTGAAGAAGAAATCTGTGGTTGGCAGAATTTTTGATAGGTCTGTAATTCCTTCCTTCTCCATGTTGCCTTTTGGGATTTCGAATTTATTTTCGCCGGTTTCGGACGATTATTCATATTGCTTTAACTGCTTAGTCATTCTTGCTTCTTCTTGTTTATACTTGTCTATAATCTTGAGTTCCTTTTTGTGTGTGTGTGTGTGTGTGTGTGTGAGAGAGAGAGAGAGAGGGAGAGAGAGACAGAGATGTGTGTGTGTGTGTGTGTGTGTGCTTGATAAAGCATGCACTGTTTGTAAATTACTACTCTCTAAGTCCTCATGTAAAATTGTTCTCCGAATTATCAAAGAAAAGAATGATATCAAATTATCAAATTTATTCTTATTCAGATTTTAATATTAGTATGACTTTGCAGATCCTTCATATTCCCTCGTCATATTCCCTACGATAATGAGAAGTAAAAAGAGTAAAAAATTTCCAATTTCTTGGTATACTTTGTTTTTACGTGAAGAACATCAAGAAACTTTGCTCAAGTCAAAAGTCTCAATTGATAGTCTATATCAATTTTGTCAAGATTCTCTAAGTTTCCATGCCCAAGCAAGTAATCTGAGTTGTGAATATAAAATTAGTAAGTGAAAATATTAGAGATGGAGAAAATGCAGCGGAATCCAACTTTATTTAAGGGATGAAGATTGATGCTGTCGGAATAATTTAGCTTCTCTATGTTTTTAATAACGTCAACATTACATATATATTTGTCCGAGTTATTTAAATGCATTTTTTGTTGCTTAGTTTTCGGCCAAGTTCGATTATTGTTTTCCCACTTTTGAAGTCACATGAAGCGACTTACGTTAGGTCTGTAGCAGCTGAAATTCACATGGTTTTCTTCTTCTTCTTCTTGCTGTCTTTACCTTGCATTAGAAACTTACATTTTTGTATGCATTTCTTTCTGCAATTCTTGACTCTTTCTTGTCTTATTAAAGGGTGTTTGGCTAAACTGATAAGCTTTTCAAAACAGCTTATAAGTTTATACAAAATGTTTGGCAAAATAAGCTCCTAAACAATTTATAAGCTGTGAAAATAAGCTCTAACAGCTTATAAGCTCTCCTAAAAATAAATAGTTCAACCCAAATTTATTTTTTCATAACCTTATCAGTAATAGTGAATTTATCAAAATAATCTTACTATGATTCATTATTTTCTATATATACACTATCGACTTCACCTCTCGTCAATTTTCTCTCTTTAACTCGTGATTCTTTCTCTAGCTTATAAGCTCAATTATCCAAACATTTTGATAATTTATAAGCTCTTCAAAGATTATGTTTTATAAGCTCTTGAAATATCTTATAAGCTCTTTAAAATAAGCTTAGTCAAACACCCTTCAAAGTCTTTTGTTCATCTCTGAAATATTATATCAACATTTAGTGCCAATATTTCCGTCCAATCATTTTCTTATCCAAAAATATATAGACAATAATCTTGCTTCAAAATACCAAAATGCATAAATATATAAACTAGAGGATCATATTTGCTTTGATGTCTTTCAAATTGGACAAGCATGCCCTTGTGCTTTTTCTTGATAAAATGACAAAAAATATTAATTCTGCATTTATGCTTGATTAGTTGATATGCCTTTTTAATGAAAGCACTATATCTATATAGGAGGACCATGTGAATTGGTGACCAAAATGAGGTGTCCCACTTAACCCTAATGGTTTTAATAAATATGATGTTGTGGGCCCCTATACAACCTAACCAAATGATATTTTTCAACATGCTGGCATATGACAATTGATTACTAAATATATATTTTATATCTTTTTATAATTTATATGGTAATAATAGGCATGCATTATGGAGCATGCTCGATGCAATCGGAAGAAATCACGAAAAACAGCCACGTCACGCTGTTGGAAATGGAATCCTTTGTCATGAGTCCATTTATGTTTGATTTTCGATATGATGGAAAAGGAAGAAAAGAATATGAGTGAAAATGGGAGACGAAATTAGACGGTGTTTGGATGAGCTTATAAGTTATTCAAAATAGTTTATAAGTTGTTTAGGAATTTATAAATTCTTATGAGCTATTTGACAAAATAAGTTACTGAACATCTTATAAACAGTGAAAATAAGGTCCAACAACTTATGAGCTATTTGGCAAAATAATCATATTAACGTTCATTATTTTCAACATATACCCTTTCAATTTCATATTTCTCAGATTTTCTCTCTAAAGCCATTAATTAAGCAAATCGAATGGCGTGAATTATATCGAACCAATTGCATATTACATAATGATGTTGACAAATACCTCATGAGGAAAAAGTAATGAGAGTGATGACGATCCTAAATAGAATGAAACAACTTAGGGATCAATATAATCGTATTTTAGATACACTTAAATGACTTATTAAGAAGAGCGGGCGTTATATAGCCATCCAAGTTAAGCGAATGTCAAATTATAGTCACGAACATAAAATGTCAAATTATAGCCAATAAGATTAATAGTACCAATAGACCAAATGGTCCCATCGGATCGATCGATCTTAATTTCGTAAGGAAATAAACGCAAGAACACTGAAGGATTTACGTGGTTCGATCTATGAATAAGATCCACGTCCACGGTGGAGAGAGTATTCGTATTGAATGTGTAAGCGATTACAAAGAGTGTGAATGGCCCTATTTCGCCTAATCTAGCCTCTATTTATACACAATTATTCGACCTAGATCTTAAATCCGAGGTCTTCTAACTAGATTCGAGATCTTGGATAGGATCTTAATCATATCCCTTCTCGAATTAGGATTCTTTTAGATACGGCCGAGCCTTCCGCTGCTCCCACCGGTTTTAGGGTCTTCTTGGTCGAACTTGTCCGTGCCGAGCTTGATGTCGCCTTTACTCAGATTGGGCCCGATGCTTGGGCCAGTGGTAGTCACATATCCTATCACAACCCCCAAAAAGACGCAGGTTTAGGTCGTGTTGGTTTGGGGTTGTTTATCCGACTTGGTGTGTGTCAATGTTTCCAAGTCATATATGGAACGCCGCTTGCAAAGTCATCCGCCGAGGTCGTGTGCGCCGTTAGTATCTCGCCGAGGCGCTGAGTCGAGTTTTTTGTTCGCTTCACCCGATGAGGCGCGTCGAGGTTTTGATCGCTTCACCGACGAGGCGTTATGCCGAGGTCTTTGGTCGGCTTTGCTCGATGAGGCGTTATGCCGAGGTCTTCGACCGCTTAGCCCGACGGTGTTATGCCGGGACTTTGACCGCTTCTCCCGACGGGCGCTATGCCGAGGACTTTGATCGCTTCACCGACGAGGTGTTATGCCGAGGACTTTGATCGCTTCACCGACGAGGTGTTAGCCGAGGTCTTGATCGCTTCTCCCGACGGCGCGTTATGCCGAGGACTTTGATCGCTTCACCGACGAGGTGTTAGGCCGAGGTCTTCGACCGGCTTCTCCCGACGGGCGCTATGCCGAGGACTTTGACCGCTTCACCGACGAGGTGTTATGCCGAGGTTTTGGTCGGCTTCGCTTTTATGGGGCACGAAGTCGAGATCAACGCTGGACGCCTTATAGATTTAATGCGCATTTAATGTAGCAGCGGTCGATTCCCAATAAAGCGATATTGGGAGAATAACTTCCGTGATACGCCTTTCGCCTATCACTTGCACATTTCAATATACAAAAATTCGAAACCTCTTGTGTTCCGTAGATTCTTCACGCCATTATCGCCCTCATGAGTTTCGAAGCATATCTTCCCGAATTTAAAACCGTAGTTATCGCTTCTCATCTTCGCCACCTTGTTCGATTCTCACGGCCTCAACGCCAGATCGTGTTCAGGTCACCACCGGATTCTCCGTGGATTTTGAAGTTTATCATCTTGGTTCCCCAACCTACCTGTGTAGATTAGAATATCCTCCTTATTATGATTTAGGAAAGGTTTCTTCGCTTTCTTACGCTTTGACAATTCCTTCGATATTAGAGCTTGCTTCAATTTTTGTTCCGAATCCACTGGGTTAATCGCCTCGTCCGGGATAGGCTAGCCTTCCTCCGTATGGTTTTGTAACAAGATACGAGGATGCCTTGCGCGGTCTTCGCCTTCCTTATCCTTCCGTGTTTGTCGAGTTACAACGACTTTTGCTATCCCTTCGCCCAAATAACACCGAACTCTTTTCACACCGACAGGCCTTGGTATATATGCACATAGCATAACTACCCGCTGAGTCTAGGGCTCATCCTTATATTTTTCGCTTTAAATATAGTGCGGGTGGTATTACTTATCACCCCGTCAGAATTTAAAATAAAGACGAAGTCGAAGATATTAAACCGCGTAAGTACTTCTTCCGCCGGTTTGATGGTTCTACGAATTCTTTTGGCGCGAGAGGTTGGCTGATGTAGCCGTTGGGGATTGCTTCGTGATGTGGAGATGATCCGGACCGGTTGGCTCGGTCGACGAAGCTTCTCCGAGGCCGAACTAGCGGCCTGGGTCGAGCCCCTATGACCCCGGCCGCAGACGAGCCGGCGAGGGGTGAGGCCTTGCACTTAGCTTTAGTGTCATAATATTTTGTGTTGCTCAGATCGACTGGCATTTGTTATTTCTATAGTGGAATTGTGTCCTCGAGGAAGAGAAAGGGGTGGAGCCCGAGGTCACAGCCCAAGAAGGCGCCAAGACTCGCCCGAGGTCACCCTTAAGAGGGCCGAGAAGGCGTGACTCGCCACCGGAGCGCCGCCGCCGGCCGAAGACTTCGCCGCCTCAATGCATCCATCCCTCCGCACCTCCCGCCCCAAAGAGAAGCGACATCCTCCCCGCCGACGACGACGACGATTGCACGATCTCGCACCGAGGTCGCACGTCCGCCTTTTCCCGTGTAATGCATTTGTCCGTAATTTTTCCGGTTGTGTTGAGGCTTTATTGATATTGTTAATTTTATTACGCGGGACCGAGGACGAAGGTGCGATTGACAACGGTGTCCGAGCTTGTTGTCGGGCATCCGAATGATGTTGTGGCTCATTTTGAGCATTTGGCTCACACGCCCGTGAGCCTGGAGAAGACCCTTCTTATGGCGGAGGCGATCGAAGCGGAGGAGAAGGCTCGGGTTGCGGCCGAGGGAGGGAGGCCAAGGCCGTGGTGGCGAGGTCCGGTGGGGTTGAGGCTGCAGGCGGAGGCGCCGACCGAGATAACCTTTTGAAGGCCGAATCGGCTTCGCCGAGACAGCGAAGGTCGGATTGAGAGCAAGGGAGGCGACCAGCCGAGGAAGCCGAGGGCGGCTTCACAGGGGAGTCTCCGCCACACCGAGAAACTTTTTGTCTCGAAGTTCTTCGGGTGGCGAACAAGACGGCCGAGTGCTGAATAAGAGGC
Organism: Salvia rosmarinus; assembly: GCA_036937905.1. Classification (NCBI taxonomy): domain Eukaryota; kingdom Viridiplantae; phylum Streptophyta; class Magnoliopsida; order Lamiales; family Lamiaceae; genus Salvia; species Salvia rosmarinus. Next base: position 16,590,912 of record CM072820.1, read on the forward strand.
GGTGTCCGACACATCGACGGCGTCGCCGATGACTATCCCGACTTAGATAAAACTAAGTATGGATACGAGGTGGTGGAGACCGACGCCTGTGCGGTGCTTACGTTGGTCTCCTTGGCGGCGGTCCAAGAGCCCGCTCGTTATTCGTAGCTCGACTCGCCTCGACTCTGCCGATCGCCGAGTTCGTCGTGCTTGCTCGGTGGATCGAGATCCCTCTCGGCTATCCCGCCGAGCCGAGTAAGGAGCCGAGGCCGAGGTGGCCGCTGAACCTTATAGGACGGCCGAGGCGCCGGTCGGCCGAGAAGGAGGCCGGCGGCGGCGGCGGAAGCGAGAAAGAGGCCGGTGGCGGCCGGCCGAGAAAGAGGCCGAGGTGGCGGCGGCGAGGCGAGGCGCGGGTTGGCAACGAGAGATGCAATGAGGCGATGGCGGGTCGCTTGATCCTTATAACTTTTTTTTTTTTTTTTTTTAAATGTAAATGTACACTTGTTTTCCGCGAAGGGCATATTAATAGAATCACAAGTTTATATGAAAACACTTATCTTTTATTCGCTTGTCTTTGAAATGCTTGATGCTTCTCCTGGTTGAATCAATTGAAGACTGTCGCGCTCTCGAATTAAAGAGGTCGAACTCCTCCATACAAGGGACAATTGGGCCATGTATGCGGAGTCTCGTTATCAAACATAGAGCTGCCAGAGAGCCGTGACGAGCTCCGGGCTCGCTTTTGCATTGGAGGAGTCGCTCGAGGTCGCCAGGAAAAGGCTAAATTAATAGGTGAGGAGCATGCCGAGTAATGGGAGGCCATCCATCGAAATGGTGGGATGACTATCTCGGAAGTTGAAGCCAAGGTTGTCGAGGTCATTTTGTTGTTGCGAGGTACCGCGTGAATATGGTCGGACCTCCAGCACCACGGAACGAAGACGGTGAATTAAAAAGGCTCTAAGTATATACAAGACCGCCATCGCCGACAACCACAGCTCGATGAAATGCTTCGACGGACGCAGAGGCCTTTTCTTCTCACGGAGCTTCTCGCCTAGAATAAATGAACCGAATTTTGACGATCCGCGTGGATAGTTCAAGAGAGGCGGCTATGGCCCTCGAACGACGTGGATCTTCGAGGGCGAAGCCAGCGCCATCGAGTGGCCGAGGTCGATCTAGCGAGCCCATAGTGTAGATCGAGGACGAGGTAGAGGTAGGATTAGTATAGATGAGCCGTTGAATCGCAATTTTCTAGGGATTGGCTCGGTTTTCCGGTCTCCTCCGCCTCGTAATATGTAATCGACAACTTATTTTTTTAAAATAAGAAAGATGTACTTGCTTCATATCGACTTTATATTGAACTAAAGTAATATATGAAGTCTTCAAGGAACCGCTCGTAGAAGGGTAGTTCGTCCTTGTAGAGTTCCGCCTTCTAATTAATGATTTTTGTCGAGGTCGTCGGGAGGGTGGTCCCTTATTTCGCCTACATAGAGAGAACCGCTTCAAATAAACGAAGGTAATCTGATCTCGTATGTAGGATGGTTCTGTTTTTGCCGAGGTCATCGGGAGGGTGGTCCCTTATTTCGCCTACATAGAGAGAACCGCCTTCAAATAAACGAAGGTAACTGATCTCGTATGTAGGAATGGTTCTGTTTTGCCGAGGTTATCGGGAGGGTGGTCCCTTACTCGCCTACATAGAGAACCATCTTCAAATAAACGAAGGTAATCGATCTCGTATGTAGGAATGGTTCCTGTTTTTGCCGAGGTTATCGGGAGGGTGGTCCCTTCGCAGCGCTTAAATTCATCCTCGTATGAACGAAGGTAATCGACCTCCGAGGGAATTTGTCCTCCGTAGGGTATAGAATAATATGAAGATTAATTATGCATTAGTGACAAATAAAACATGCACAAAAAATAGAATTTTATTGATAAAAGACGACATAACAAAGTAAGACTCGACTCGATTAAACAGACTCAAAACACGACCGAACAAGACTCGACCTTCGACACTTATGCATAATATCTCTTCGATGAATGATGTGCCATCGCTGGGTAATTGCTCACCGGACAATTGGGCGAGCTTATAGGCCCCTTTGCCGAGGACTTCGTCGACCCGGTAAGGTCCTTCCCATGTGGCTTCCAGCTTGCCGAGCTGCACGGCTTTGCTGACTTCATTATTTCGGAGTACGAGGTCACCCACTTGGAATTGTCGGGTTTTAACACGCTGGTTGTAATACCGAGCTACCTGTTGCTTGTACCGAGCTTCCTTGATGTAGGCGAGGTCTCTTTTTTCTTCGAGTAGGTCCAGATCAGCTCGTAGATTTTCCTCATTTGCTTCGGCAGAGAAGTCAATGGTACGAGGACTCGGTACTCCAATTTCTGCCGGGATCACTGCTTCGGTTCCATACACCAAACTGTAGGGCGTTTCTCCGTTCGAGGTCCCAGGTGTTGTTCTGCATGACCATAAGACTGTGGTAAATTTTCCACCCAAAGGCCCTTAGCTCGGTCGAGACGAGTCTTCAGTCCCTTCACGATGGTCCTGTTGGTGACTTCAGTCTGACCATTTGCTTGAGGATGGGCCACCGAGGTGAATTTTTGTCGATCCAAGCTCTTGACACCACTCTCGAATGTCTTATCGTTGTGGTGTGTTCATTGTCCGAAAGGAGGATATGAGGGATGCCGAAGCGACACACTATGTTCTTCCAGACGAAGTTGAGGGCGTTCTTGCTTGTGATTTTTGCCAAAGGCTCAGCTTCCACCCACTTCGTGAAGTAGTCAATCGCAACAATTAGGAATTGGAGCTGTCCTGGTGCTTTACAAAAGGGGCCTACGATGTCGATCCCCCATTGCATAAACGGCCAAGGGCTCTGTATTGAGGTGAGGTCGGTCTCGGTAGTCTCGCACGCTCCCGTGGAGTCGACACGGACACTTTTTCACAAGGTCAATTGAGTCCCGAACATCATCGCCAATAGTACCCCATCTCACGACTTTTTCGACAAGGCTCTGGGTTCACGTGACTTCGCATGATCCTTCGTGCACTTCTCGTAGAACGAATCAGCTCGGTTCGAACCCAAGCACCTTAAGAGAGGCTGGAGATATGACTTTCTATATAGACCCCCGCTCAATTGTATATCGCATAGATTTGTTCAGATCCTCCTAGCTTCCAAATTGTCTGGGCGATTCGCCACCGGTACTCTCGAACGGGAGTCATCCAATGGGTTCTTCATCCGAGACTACGTTGACCTCGGCTCCGCCATCGGCATCGCCTATGCTTCTTCTTTGGACTTCTTCATCTTGGCGGGCTCGCTGACGACGAGGCCAATTTACTTAAGATGTCACCATTTCATTTTTGCTCCCTCGATGCGAACTATCGAAAGTATGAGAAAATCCGTTGTGTGCTTTTGCTTTTCAAGGTATTTCTTCATCCTGTTGTTTTTGCTTCAGATTTCAACATTTGGCTTACTATGACCCGAGAATCATTTGTGAACTTGCACGGCTCGTATTTGGAGATTTTGAGCTAGCGAAGTCCCGCGATCGAGGCTTCATACTCTACTCGTTGTTCGTATTTTTGAATGTGAACCAAAGTGAGTAGGTGATCTCTTGGCCGTCCAGGGCCCAGGAGTAAGATTCTGCTCTGCTACCCGCTTTTCCCCAAGCCCGTCAACGAGAGTTGCCAAAGACTTTGGTTTTTCATCCATCGTTCGGCATGGGCATCGCTCGACACCGATAAACGCGCATTTTACACGCTTATAGTTGATATTTGAAGATGAGTTTAGCTCGCTTAATGTGCGTTTATGTATCGATTCTTAATGTTTTATCTACTTCTAGAAGATAACGCTCTTGGGTGTTCCTTCGACGCTTTGTAGGTCTATATATTGATAATCAAGCAAGGAACGAAGGACGAACAAAATGAACAATCGCCCGGTTTCTTAGCGACCAACCTAGCGGTCGCTAGGTTGGTCGCGAGGCAAACCAATGAGCGCCTGTAAGAGCCGCGGCCGCGACCTCGTGCCGCGAAATAAGCTTCCAGCGCCGAGAACTCATCGGACGATTTCGCGACCGCTCATAATGGCTAGCGACCGCCAGCCAGGTCGCGAGGTTCAAAGCGAGCGCAAGAAGGCGAGCGCGAGCGAGACGTCACGAGATTACCTAGCGATCGCCCTAGCGATCGCGAGGACCGGTCGCGAGGCGGCGCGACAGAGGCAAAAATTAGGGTTTCCACCCTTTTCTATAAATAGGGCAAGCCATCCGCGCCTCCAGAGCCCCCAATCACGCCCGCACCTTATTTTCTTCGCTTTCCTCGCTTACATTCTTTAAGCTTTAGTCTTCGCTTAGTTTAATTCGAGTATTGTTTTACGTTATTCTAGTTTAGTTTATCGTCTCGTTGTCGATCGGAACGCTTTGTCCGATCGTTTTGCTTGTTTTCCGCTCGCTCGCTTGGGATTGGATTCAAGACCAACCATTGTTCATCCGACGCTTCCCTACGGGTTTTATCAATTTAATTTCTGCTTTTATGGTTAAATCGTATTTCATTCCATTTATTATGTCCGGCTAGTTTTACGCTCTAATCCTGTGGTTTGCATGATCCGATCCTATATGTTGTGATTCCGCTATTGTTATTTACCTTCCGTGCATTGATTCATGATTCTTGGTGCTTATTTATATGTATTGATTTCTAATCAATTTTGATGCATATCATAGTTGCCGCTAATTACGTGAATTGTTTTAATTGTCAATCGATTCAATGCATGATACTGAATAAGCCTTGAGTCGTGAATCGAGATAGGACATTCAGAGGAAGCATATTCTTAGTGATCCATTCGAGTTGCTTATTTTCCTCTAGACGAATCGTAATAGGGAAAATTAGTAATCAATCGCCGCAATTGTCGAATCAAGTTGTTGGTTATATATGTGATCTTCTCTTGTCTCGGATTAAAACGGTTAGTAATAAGCGTGATAAACATCGTTGTGGATAGGATTGGTGCATCCCTAGGTTAGTCTTCCTTCATAGTTATCTTCGTGTTTTTATCGCTTTATTTATATTCTTGCTTGGTTACCTTTGCTTTGATTAAATTCAAGTCCTAAAACCTCTCATCCTAAATTACGTGCTTGAATAATGATGAATAATCGTTGAGCTAGCTTCTATGTTTTCGTGATACAATCTCTGTGGATACGATACTTCGCTTACCCTATCATTACACTTTTTACGTGTGAAAAAGGAGCGATCAAATTTTGGCGCCGTTGCCGGGGATTGTTAAGATCACATAGGAATAATTTGACGATTTGGATTTATTAATTCAAGTTATATATATATATTATTTTATTTATTTTTGAAAGTGCTAAATTCTCTCGCTTCTCGGGTGGTTTATGCGCACAAGATCTCGTGGACCTCAAATATTTTTAGATCTCGAGATCGAAAGTTCTCAAAGGAGAAGAGGACGAGAGAAGAGACAGCTGCAATGGCAAGAATCCATGAATCAGGGCATTCCTCCCGAGCAAGTAGCACGCATGCTAGCTGATTTTAAATGCAAAGACGCCGATGGCGAATATGGAATCGTTGTCCCTCGCCCAGAGGATAGACCTCTAAACCACATGTATCGACATCCCACCGATCAGTTCAAGGAGGCGGTTGGGGCCCTTGACGAGATGCAATAATTTCGAGCTCAAACCGCCCCGATTAGTATGGTCCAAGGAGAGCGGTTTGGGTGAGTCACTAAGACCCGAACGCGCATCTCGAGACGTTTCTCGACATTTGTGACACCATCAAATGAGAATGGGGTGCCACAAGACACAATCCGGACGCGATGTTCGGTTTCATTGCTACCAGCGTAAAGATTGGTTCAAGAGTTGGACCGAATGGCATCGACACTTGGGAAACTTTGAGAAGTTTCTTTCGAAATACTTTCCGCCGCAAGGCGCTAGAAGATCATTGCCGAAATCTCTCATTTTTGCGTAACCACGACGAATCATTATTCGAGGTAATGGAGAGATTCAGAGGTCTATCGAGACGATGTCCACAACATGGGTTCTCCAAGGAGCAACAAATCACACAGTTCTACGGTGGACCGATATGGCGACGAGGAGCATGGTAGATGCGTCTGGGGCTGTTTATTAAACCGACCACCGACGAGGCAAGTCAGACAGAAGAGATGGCTCGCCAACAGCTATCAATGGCCAACGGAGAGAACGCCATCGCTCAAAGCATTGCTGTTGAGAGTGATTCAAACACGACGACCTCATGAAGAAGTTCACTCTTTTCAAGAGTCGATTGAAAGTAGAACGTGAGCCACATTAATCGTAGGAGTCATTCAAATTTCCAACAACCTTCAAGCAGCTTCAATAGTCGAATTTGATTCAAGAGCCGAGGAAGCCAAGTCTCAAGACATGATGCGCAGATTGGTTGTAAGCAACCAACAATTGGCAACGAATCGTAATTCGCTCATCAAGAACACCGGCAAAAGATAAATCACTTGAGTCGATCGTGACGCTATGGGGAAGCACATAAAGATGTTGGAAAATCAAATTGGTCAAATAGCCGTGCAAGTGAATGCGCCATCTAAGACGGGCCAATTCCGAGTAATACGGAGGTGAACCCAGAAGAGTCAATGCTCGCCATTCGGACGAGGAAAGGACGAGCCCACCCGAGCCCTACCAATAAAGAAGAGCAAGAAAACATTCGACGCAGAATCTGCGATCGAGCTCGCGATCATGAGCCCGATCGCGAGCCATCCCTGAAGTTTGCTCACAGACGCTCATGATCGAAAGGCTACCACAAACCGATCATGAGCCACCCAAGCATGCGAAGCGCCAGATTTGCTCATGAGCGACCTAGCGCCGCAAGCTCGCACGCGAGGAAGGAGTCCAACAGACAAAGATACCCTCATGACCATCCCATGGGTGATCGAGGTCGACCGCGAGGCACCCTCGAGGCTAATCGTCGCACGACATTACTCGGTCCTGCTTTCCGAGTCGACTTGTCAAGTCGAATATGACGAGGAGTTTGCTCGCTTCAAAGAGGTTTTCGAGAAAGTTGAGATAAATTTACCTCTCTTTGAGCGTTATAAACATGCCGGCTACATGAAGTTCTTAAAAGACGCGCTTGCAAGCAAGAAGAAACTTGGGAAATTTGAGAAAATTTCCCATCCAAGAGTGCAAGGCCGTCTTGCAAAGGAAGCTCCTCTCGAAGCGTATGATCCCGGCGGTTTCACGTTAGAGTGCGAGATCGCCGAGCAGATTTTCCCAAACGCCTTATGCGATTTGGGGCGAGCATCAATGATGCCATTGAACGTTTTCAACCGCTACACCTTGGAAAGATGAAGTCGACGAAGATCTCATCGATGATGGTGACCGATCAGTCACATATCCAAAAGGTATAGTCAAGACGTGTTGGTAAGAATTCGGGATTTTGTTTTTTCCTCCGACTTTGTTATTCTCGATATTCCCGAATTCAAACAACAACCACTAATCCTTGGTAGACCTTTTCTAGCAACCGGTCGTGCGCTGATTGATGTGCGGGAAGGAAACCTCACGCTTCGTGTTAACGATGAGGAGCTCAAAATTTCCATATACGACGCCATCAAGCAACCCGACGCTGGAAAGCCGTAAGATTGTTGCTCGATCACGACTATCGCCGCCACGCCTCGCTTAGAGGGTACTCGACCGATCGAAGAAGCCGTGAGAAGGAAGAAGTGGACCTCGCATGGAACCCGAGTGTTTCATTCAAGTTTGGGGGCTACTTCCATAGTCGGTGGTGGTCGGTAGAATGCTAAGTTTAGAAGCGGTCCACAAGTCGAGAAGGATTGCTACTAAAACGCCGCATTGACGAGGTTAGTGATGGTCTAGCTAAAGACGTTAAAGTAAGCACTTGTTGGGAGGTAACCCAACGCTTTGTTTTGTTTTCGTGTTTTGTCGTTTTTTCGTTTGTGTTGTTTTTGTCGCCTTTTGTTTGTCTTTTCGTTTTCGTGTCATCGATCAACGAGTTAAGTGAAGTGTGCTAATCCATGTGGCCAATGACGATAGAAAATTTGTGTGAAATTTAATGATAGTGCACATGATATGTTAGAAAATGACGCATTAATGACGTGAGATGGCTTAGCTTGTTGTTTTCACCATTTGCCTAACCCGTGAGACTTGAGCTTCACTGTATACATATCTTGATACAATTTCTCTTAATTGTGTGATATCATGCATGTGATTATCTTCTAGAACTTGCCGTGTTTCTGTGTCGAGATTGCAATATGTGTTTCGAATTTGGAAAGGATAAAAGGCCATCATTGTTAACCACCTATCACCCAAACACTAACCCGATGATATATACCATTTGTCGCTTTCTTTGAGCCTTTATTAGACTTTTTCTTTCGATTAACCGGATGATAGGAGGTGAGGATGGATATGGGAATCAAAAGGGGTGAATTGTTGATGTAGTGATGATGAGAAAAGTTTATTTTAGAAAAATACATCTGTGGTGAAGAATAGTACCTTGTTCGTGAAAAATTAAACCCTATAAGCTCTAGAAAAGAAAAGAAAAAAAAAGAAAAAAAAAAAAAAATGATAAGTTCACTATGAGTGTTGAGCATAAAGGGTCGTTAATCAAAGTATAGGTACCTTATGAGGCATAAAACGTCGATTTAGCACGTTGGGAAAGAAGAGAAAAATGGACAAAGTCCATATGTGTCGAAAAGTATAAATGGGGGTGCTTGGAGTTTTACTTAAGTCACTTAGCCATATATTATCCTACCTTAACCAATGTGCCTACATTATAACCTATCAAAAGACCTCTTTGATCCTTATTTGAACACAATGACGCGGTGGAGATGTTAGAGAAACGGCAAGCCTATGGTAAGATGTTGCATTGCATTGATCTTTGAGTGTATACACGTCCTTAATTTCTTTATGAGTTTGAGTGTATCCTATATTTTACACACATGCCTTTGTGAGGGTTGAAATAAACGAGCTGCCGCCGTAAATTGTTGTTTGTGTTGAGTGGACTAACGCCGCCATGTGCGCTAATGTTTTGAGCGCTGATATGTTTTGGAGGCCTAGAATGGTTATCCTCTTTGCTATGCTCGCTGATCTCTCGTTTGTCTTTCTGTTTCGCTTTTGTTTGAGGACAAACAATGCTTTAAGTTTGGGGTTTGATAAAACGCATTTTACACGCTTATAGTTGATATTTGAAGATGAGTTTAGCTCGCTTAATGTGCGCTTATGTATCGATTCTTAATGTTTTATCTACTTCTAGAAGATCTCGCTCTTGGGTGTTCCTTCGACGCTTTGTAGGTCTATATATTGATAATCAAGCAAGGAACGAAGGACGAACAAAATGAACAACCGCCTGATTTTTAGCGACCAACCTAGCGGTCGCTAGGTTGGTCGCGAGGCAAACCAATGAGCGCCTGAAGAGCCGCGTCGACACCGCGTGCCATGGCGCGGCTAGCGTCGAGAACTCACCGACGATTTCTCGCGACCGATTCATAATGGCTAGCGACCGCCAGCTGTGTCGCGAGGTTCAAAGCGAAGAAGAAGGCGAAGCGAGCGAAGAAGTCCCACGAGATTACTAGCGATCGCCTCTAGCGATCGCGAGGACCGGTCGCGAGGCGGCTATGACAGAGGCAAAAATTAGGGTTTCCACCCTTTTCTATAAATAAGGCAAGCCATCCGCGCCTCAGAGCCCCAATCACGCCTGCACCTTATTTTCTTCGTTTTCCTCGGTTTTACATTCTTTAAGCTTTAGTCTTCGTTTAGTTTAATTCGAGTATTGTTTTTACGTTATTCTAGTTTAGTTTATCGCCTCGTTGTCGATCGGAACGCTTTGTCCGATCGTTTTACACTGGACTCAATGGGCTTTTTTCGACGGTTAGCCTCGGCCAGAAATCCGCTAGGCTCGACCTTTGATGGCTGGCGGGCGTAAAGATATATCGTGCTCGCCTAGTTCGATTGCCCATTTCGCGATTCTCCCCGAGAGCCGGCTTCGTCAATACTTGCAAGTGGGTAGTCGGTGAGGACTTGTATGGGATGCATGGAAGTATGGACGTAGTCTCTCTGCGGCGTTTACCAATGCTAAGGCAAGCTTCCAAGGGCCGATACCTCGTTTCCGGCCTTTAGTGCTCGGCCGATGAAATACACCGAGCCGACGTCCTTCCTCTCGTATCAAGATCAAGACTTATGGATTCGTCTCGAGGCGACGAGGTAGAGGAAAAGGACCCTCCCTCTTTCTGGACGGATAGAGTGGGGAGTTTGGCGAGATAGCTCTTGAGATCTTCAAAGCGGACTTATGTACATCATCCCATGAGAATTTCGGGCCTTTTGAGTATCTTGAAGAAGCGGTAGTTGTTTATCCGCTGCTTTTGAAAGAAAAGCTCGGTCACGGCTATGCACTGTCACCTGTGTACGCTATGGATGGTCTTTGCATGTTCATTTCAAAATGGTTTGGACCTTGGATGGGTTGGCTTTTAGCCCTTCCCGTGAAACCCAAAGACCCTAAGAACTTTCCGCATCGAACTCGCAAACGTGCACTGGGGTTCAGCCAGTTCGGGTTTATCAAGAAGGTCGAGGACGATCCGAGGTCGGCTACACTTCATGCTTCCTCCTTGCTTTTGACGACGATGTCGCTCACGATACCTCCAAATTCGACCTATGTAGGGCTTAAATATTTTGTCCACCATCCTTTGATAAGTGGCTCTCTGATTCTTGAGGCCGAATGGCATCTTTTATACGCAAAGACCAAGTCGGTAATGAAGGTTGTCTTGGTCGCATCTTCGTCGTCCATCGTGACTTGGTGATACCCTTTGTATAAGTCCAAGAAATCAAGACTTCGTGATCCGACCGGTCGCCGACCTTCTTGTCAATGTTGGGAAGGGATAGCAATCCTTTGGGCAATGTTTGTTGAGGTCGGTGTAGTCAATACACATCCGCCATCCCCCTCCTCCTTTCTTCACCATCACCGGGTTGGCTATTCAGGTCGGATATTTGACCTCGAACAAGATGCGAGCTTTAACACCTGGTTCACCTCGTCGTGAATGACTTGGTTCCGCTCGCTGCAAAAATTCTTTGCTTCGTCGAACCGGTTTCATGTTCGGTCGATGTTGAGCCGGTGAGTGATGATACTTGGTGAGACTCCGGTCATGTCGAGGGGAGACCAAGCAAACACATCTCGGAATTCCCGTAGGAGTTGGATGATCTGGTTTTTTATTTCAGGTGCCTTGGTGAGACCAACTTTGACGACCTTTAAGGGCTCATCCTCGTACAATGCGACCTCTTCCACCGGGTTATCGGGAGTGTACTTGACTCAACCCGGGTTCCTTTAGTTGCTATGCTGTGGGTGCCGAACCGAGGTCCCCGCACTCGTAAGGCAACCCGCATACATTCTTTGGCTTGCTTTTGATCACCCTCGGATCACGGCTGTTCCCCTCGGTGGGTATCTTCATTGTCGGGTGGTACGTTGAGCATACCGCCCTTACAGCTGCTCTCACCAATCTCGTCTAGTATGATGTTATATGGCGAGTGGGCCTTCACTTAAGAATTGCACCACCTTGGTGGAGCTTGTTGGTGACTTTCCCACCGTGACGGGTAGCTCTATTATCCCTTCCGGCGCGTCTCTTCTTGGGCGAAGCTTGGCAGGCAGCGCCAGGCGAGGCGCGCTTCTTCTATCCCTAGCTTGTCAAAACATTCCTTGAAAAGGATGCTTACCGATGCGCCGCCGTCAATGTACACGCGTTTCACCAACTTATTTGCGACCACTGCATGGATTACCAGTGCATCCTGGTGGGGTACTATTGCAGGTACGGGATCGTCCTCGGAGAAGGTGATCGCCTCGTCCTTTCTGAACCTCTTGTTGTTAGGCTCGCCGGTTCTAGGACTTCGGGCTTCGACCTTCAGGGAAGATTTCGTGACTCCACGAGGGAGCCCCGTAATAGTGGAGATCACCCCGTCATATTGGGACTCGTCATCTCATTCCTCATCGATGTCGCGCTTCGCTTTTTTGTGGGGTGCGCAATTCCCCCTCTTCCTTTGCTTTCTCTTTTCTTCTCTCTGGTCGGCTTGGCGACCCTGTGTTTGGTACTTTTTCAGGGGTCCATCTTGAACCAACATCTCTATCTCTCCTATGAGTTCTTTGCACTCTTCGATGTCGTGCCCATAGTCTTCATGGAATGAGCAGTATTTATCCCTGGTTCGGCGCCTCTTTCCTCCTGTCATCGGTCGAGGCTTCTCGAACAGGTTCATATGGAGTGTGTAGATTTCTGCCCTCGGCTTCGTCAACGGGGTGTATCGAGGTCGCTCCGAGGCGTCATGCGGACCGAGCTCGACCTTATGGGCGATGTAATCTTTCAAGCGCTTCACCGGCCTTGGTTCCGATCTTTCCTTCCTTCATCTTTGCTTCCTTTTCCGAGGGCCCGCCTTATCGCCGTGCTTTCTCTTGTCGGCCTCGTCCGCTTTGGCGAACCGGTTGGCTATGCGCCACACTACTGTCGTGAGTACGAGATTCAGATTGACGATCTCTCATATAAGGCCCCCTGTAAGATGCCGTTTTGGAAGGCCGAGATGACTAACAGTCGCTCACGTCTTCGACCTTCAAACACTCCTTATTAAACCTTGTCATGAAGTCACCGATGGACTCGTTACGGCTTTGCCTTATGGTGAGGAGGTGTGCCAACGACGTTTTGACCGCCTACGGAAGAACCTTCAATGGAAGGCCGCCATCGTGTAGCGATAGAGCCGATGCTTCCGAGGTAGATCGTCGAACCACCGCGGGCGTTGTCGACGAGTAACTCCGGAAGAGTTTACACATGTGAACCGAATCGAGACGTTGGTTGATCATGTTGTATTGAACCGCGAGGAAGTTTCGTGGATCCCTCACCCGTCATAGGGGCGATGCTTGGTACCCGTATTTATCCCGGAGCGAAGTGTTGAGTATCCTGCTCGAGAACGGGTGACTATTTTCCGCACTCCATCGGCCGCCCTCCGAGATCGGGACGGAGTTCGACGATCGAACTCGCTCAGTGACTCGGACCGACCTCCCGGCGCCATGATGCTTTTGCCGCCGCTCGTCCTTGAGAGCGGGGTGGAGTTCGCTAATCGGACTCGCTCGGCGATCGGGCCGGCCGTGGTGGTCACGACGCCCTCTCCCGCCGCCGCTCCTTGCGCGGTCGGTTTGGGCCCCGACATCTCGTTGTGGTGCCTCGTACCTAGATGAGGCTTGGCGTTCGGCTTCGGGGCGAGGCCGACCCGTGTTTCACCGAGGTCTGGAGAAAGCTCTCTTATTTTTCTCGAGAAACCCTTGACCGTCGTCAAGATTTACTTGCGAGCCGGACGTTCCTCGGATTGTTGCTGCGATTTTTCGCTATGGTAACCGCCTCCTGCAGGCGGGGTGTCCGTGCTCGTCGAGACTTTGGACATATCCTTCGGTGTTTCTTCTCCGATTGGGCTCTTCCCGAGCCGAGCTCGGTGTTCCCTTCGCCGCCGGCAGTTGTTGTTGCGGCGACGGTCCCGATGCATGGCTTCGTGTACCGGTCATGATTACTTCCCGTAAACGGTGGTTGATCGAAACACAAAATTTCGCTTCCCACAGACGGCGCCGATGATCGATCTTAATTTCGTAAGGGAAATAAATGCTAAGAACACCAAGGATTTACGTGGTTCGATCTATGAATAAGATCTACGCCCACGGGGAGAGAGAGTATTCGTGTATTGAATGTGTAAGAAGCGATTACAAAGAGTGTGAATGGCCCTATTTCGCCTAATCTAGCCTCTATTTATACACAATTATTCGACCTAGATCTTAAATCCGAGGTCTTTCTAACTAGGATTCGAGATCTCGATAGATCTTAATCATATCCCTCTCGAATTAGATTCTTTTAGATATGGCCGAGCCTTCTGCGCTCCCACCGGTTTTAGGGGTCTTGGGCCGAACTTGTCCAGCCGAGCTTGATGTCGCCTTTACTTGTATTGGGCCACGATCTTGGGCACAGAAGTTGTGCTTATATCCTATCGGTACTATTTGGTGATAATAGTCCCAATAGGACCAACAACTTAGCTATAATTGACATTTTATGTTCGTGGCTATAATTTGACATTCCTTAACTCGATGGCTATATTAGTGTATTTCCACTATTAAGAATGTACATCACTACAAAATCTGACCAATCAATGACGGATTAGCGACGGCCTAAATGCGGGTCGTGAATCGTGACGGATTAGAGACGGAATAAAGAGGAATTTTTTTGCGACGGATCGTGACGGATCGGCGACGTAACATGGCGGGATTTCTCGTAGCGAGTATTAACGACGGAAATTCCGTCGCTATTCTGTCGTTAAATTTAACGACGGACACTATCCGTCGTTAAATTTAATTTTTTTGTTATTTTTAAATCGATAAATATTCGCCGCTAATCCGTCGTGAAATGAGCGGATTTTTTTTTTTTTTTTATTTAATTTAACGACGGAAAAATCCGTCGTTAATTTTATTTTGAATTTTTTATTCCCAAAAATTTTAGCGACGGAAGATCCGTCAGAATCGTGTCAGTAATTAACGACGGAATGTAGTCCGTCGTTAAATTAAAATGTTTTTGATTTTTTATATTCAGACGTAAATTAACGATTTTAATGTAGTCCGTCGTTAAACTTGTACCGTCGTTAAATTCATTATTCCGTCGTTAATCCGTCGTTACGGATTTTAAATATAACGACGGATAATTCCGCCGCTAATCCGCCGCTAAAAGTTTAAATCTGAGACGGGTCTTTCCTTCCCCATTTCGCATGAAATTGAACCTCCTCCCAACCCCCACCAGCCCCCACCCCGCCCCGCCGCCGCCCCACCCATTGCCGCCGTCGCCTGCCCACCCCCGACCCCACCCCCACCACGCCCCACCCCTACCCCCCGCCGCCCACACCCACCTCCACCCCGCCGCCGCCCACCCACCCGCCCCACCCACCGCCGCCCCACCCCACACCATGCCTCACCCCCACACCACAGCCCCACCCCCACCCCCACACCATGCCTCTAACCCTAACCCTCTCATCTGCACTGCCGCATGCCGCCCTGCCGTCTGCCTGCCGGCTGTCTCCGCCCCACCGCCTCTAACCCGCCACCACTACCACCGTCGTCCGTCTGTGTTGGTTTGTTTGGTTTTTTAATTTTTATATATTTGTTATATATATCAATTGATAGTTAAAATTATTATATGATGTATTGAATTGATAGTGAAAATATTATATATGATATTGAATTGATAGTGAAAATATTATATATGATGGATTGAATTGATAGTGAAAATTGAATTGAGTTTATCGAATTGATAGTGAAAATGATGCATTGAATGTTAGTCTTGTGATTTGGGCTTGTGAAATTGATAAGTTTGGATGTGAATTGGGGTGATAAATTCATCGTTTCGTGAGTTAACTGTACGCATATGTGGTGTTTGATAAAAATGTTTGGTTGGTGATAAATTGATAAATTGAAATCAGCCAAGATAGCTAGTCCATGTGTACTTTTCCAGTAACCACATCGCTTTAATTTTATATAATTTCAATTGATGTTGTAGACTACACAAATCGTAAGAATTATGTTATTAATCCCAATATCTAAAAGTTATATTGTAAACCAGAAAATAAGTCAAAGTAGTGTTATTATATACGGTTAACCCTTTTTTATAACAATAAACACAACTTTCAAAATTTTATTGTAAAAGATATGCAAAATCATATACTCCGAAAGGAGAAAATATATTTTATTTGGGTACACATTAGGAGTACATTTTGGGCGATTAGGAATCTGCAGATTTTTGGAGTGTGAGATTTATCGGTTTCTTTTATTTTGTCACCAAAATTTATATTTATATTTATAAGTTATACTCAAATGCTACAATTTTACAAAAATGGATGTTACAGCGAATGTGTACATGAATGCATATATATGGTATAAACATCAAATCAACGATTTGTGATGGAACTATATATTTGAAGAGAGAAATGCTACCATTGGGCTAAGCATATATATCAGTCATAAAATCGTATATTCGTATGTATTAATCTAGTGAAATAATAATTAATGTCCAGAGTAAAAGTTCAGATTCGAATCCATCGCGATGAATCTTTAAATTTCTACAATAAATTGTCAAAAAAATCTTACATTCTACCCGCATTCCGTCAAGTATTATTTTTAAAAAATGCAAGGTTTAGATATATAAATAAAATTGATACCTACAGGCTACAAGAATCAAATACTTTAGTAGCAGAATAGTATGAGCGCGAACATCGAAGACAATTAATATGTCCTATTAAACTATTACATGCCATCACCATCATTTAACTTTTACTTACATGCCATCACCATCATTTCTTAATTTTATAGTGAAAATGATGCATCGAATGTTAGTCTTGTGATTCGGCCATGAAATTGATAAGTTTGGATGTGAATTGGGGTGATAAATTCATCGCTTCGTGAGTTAATCAGACGATATGTGGTGTTTGATAAAAATGTTTGGTTGGTGATAAACATGTATAATTATGCATATGGTGATAAATTGGTGAAATTTGGATGAGTTTGGTTGAATTGAAATTTTATGAATTAATAACCCAAACCCATCTCCATTTTTTAAATAAAACAAACCCATCTCCTTGTTCTTCCCTTAAACGTCGCAATCCAATCTCAAAATCTTAGCCCACAACCCACCACCATAATAAATTTCATGCATTGGATGATGATGATGACGACGACGATGAATAGGGTTTGAATTTATAACATTTTTTTGTATGCACACAAAATATTATGATATGCATTATTTGTGAATTTATAGCATTTTTAGTATGCACACAAAACGTTATGATGAAGACGACGATAATTGTCACTAGTATGCACAAGAAACGCTTTATTTTCTAGTATGCACACAAAACGTTATGATATGTATTATTTGTGAATTTTATCTGAAGATTTTTACATTTGTTTGCGGATGTCATCACGTGAGGAGGCACTCGTGGTCATACACGCCGCCGCTTTCACCCGCCACCTAGAAGAAGGCATGGAGGCACTCTCTCGATCCCCGCCTCGAGCAAGAAGTGGAGTGCCATCTAGAGAGGGATGAAGAAGATAGCCATTGTGAATGGGTATGACGTTATCTCAGATGTCTCGGCTTAAATAAATTGTAGCATTCGATGTCTTTATTTCCTATAAATTGAAGCATTTTGTGTCCGAGCAATGATATAGCCAGCGTGATTACTTGAGTCATTCCGTAGATTCATGAATCACAACGGCTTCAATTGGAAATTGGTACCTCAAGAGTTCAAGCAGATTTATTTCGATGAATTCAAGGTTCGTGTTGTTTATAATAAGTAATTTATGATTTGACCTTAATTTGCATATTGTAATCATATATTTTTGCGTAAATATTTTTATTGGGATGATACGATGGATGATGCCCGGTCTATTCCTCTTGCGCATAAAGGCCGCCGAACGCTATAAAGATCTTGTTCACAAGATCAAGCGGCGAAGGACTCGCTTAACCCACCTCCATTTATCCCCGAGCGAGATGGGATAATTGGAAGGCATATTGGGCCCTGACAGACGCCCAAGAGAAGGCGGCAAAGGCCGCAGCAACAGGATGTCCGAGCGGATGGCGAGGGTAATCGATAGTCAGCATCGAGGTGGCTCACGCCCGCACTCGAGTACGCGAGAGAGATTGTAAAGTACTTTGAAGTTTTAGATATAGTAAATTTATTTAAGAATCGTGATACTTATTAATTATTTAATTTGTTTGACTTATTTATAGGCAAGAGGCGTGGAGTGGCCGAGAAGATGTCCAAAGGATGTATTCGAAGTATCATGCCACCGACGACGGAGCTATCTGACGGAAAGCTCGGAGTATCGCGGTAAGTATATTCAAGTAGCGCAACAACGAGCATTTAATTAAATAATAATTGTATGAAATTATATTACGAGAGGCGGGTTGAGGAATGTGACCCAGCTTGAGCCAACTGGGGGGCGATGAGACGCCACGATAGGACTCAAATTCTCAAAATGTCCTTGGGAGCTCCTCAAAGAAAAGAATAGGATGTTTGAGTGGTTCTCTATCACGGGCATACATGCAGAGCGAAACGTCGTCTCATTCGGTGGAGAGTGCCCAGCCTGCTGATCCCACCGCTTATCAACAACAGATATTGGATCCGAGGTCCGATTGGCGGTGAAGCGGCGGCGCATGGCATATGAGGCCGTAATGCAAAGGCGAGCCGAGGCGAGATAGCGTGCAAGAACAGATTCAGGCTCAGTGCGGGCTCAGCAGGAGGCCCTAGAGCGCTTCATGGCCAGCTCCCGTTTCCCCCCACCCTCGTGATATGAGCTCCCGTTTCCCCTCACCTCGTCATATTCGGGTTGTATTATGAATTTGTTAACTTATTGCATGATTTAGAATTGTTTTTTGATGGTATTGTTTGGATATTACTGTATTTTGGATTGAAATGCTTTGTTCGATTGGAATGGCTTCTCGTCCGTGATTGAATTGGTTTATTTCGATAGTTTGTATTATGTGGATTGAATTGGTTTGTTTTCATAGTTTGTATTGTATGGATGGAATTGGTTCAAGGTTGGAATTGGTTTGTTTGGTTGGATCAATAGATTGAATCGACGGAATTGGTTGTTCAGATATTTGTTTGGATGGTTGTTTGAAAGCAGGTTTCGTCGTCAAAATTGAAATTGAACCCGTGCAGAAACTGTTAATATAGCGACGGATTAGCGACGGATTCGCGACGGAATATTTTTACGCAATAAAAAAAAATAAAAAATTTAGCGACGGACTTTATTCCGTCGCTAATTAGCGACGGATCAGAGACGGATTAGAGTCAGAATAACGACGGATTAGAGACGGACTTTTTAGCTACGGAATAAGTTTGTCGTTAATCCGTCGCTAACTACGACGGATTAGCATCCCATTAACGACGGTATTTATATCAGACGACCGTTTTTAGGTCGCAGATTAGCGACGGAATTTTCCGTCTCTGTTCCGTCGCTATTTTTTAGCGACGGACATAATTCCGTCGCTAAACGTTTAGCAACCAGGTTTCCAGCGACCCCCAGATTCCGTCGCTAATCCGTCGCTAATCCATTTTAGCGACGGATCAGACAGGGTTTGCGACGGAATTTTCCGTCGCTGATCGACTGTTTTTTTGTAGTGCATAATCTTATTTCGACTTGATTCGATATAAATTAACATGTAATCATGGAAGCCAATCGATCATCAATTTATATTTCATAACCTAGCTCATTCCCATAAACAAAGTAATAGCAATATCTAAGTTATCCATTTATAATTGTTTTTTTGAAATCCATTTAAAACAAGATATTAATTTGCATCTATGCACCATTCTTCTTTCCTTCTTAAAAAAAACATAATTCTACTTTGTTGGTAATTCGAACCAAATTTTTTAATGTATTTTGGTTGTTAATGAGATGATAATTCAAAGTTGAACCAAGGTTAATACACACTTAACCGGAATACAATAACTGAATGCTCTAGAATATTTTGAGTAGAGCTGGCAAAATGGGCCCGGCCCGATGGACCGGCCCGGGGTACCTGGGGTTAGGGCTGGATTGGGCTCAAAAATTATACGTCCGAAAAAAATCGGGCCTAAAAAACCCACCCAGATGGCCCATCGGGCAATTGGGCTTTGGGGCTAAAACGTCCGGGGTTTCCGGGCTAAAAAGTCTGCCCGCATAGTACACTTAATAGAACACTTTTAAGTGTCCCCATTTTAAAATCCACTGTTATTCCCTTAATAGGACACTTTTAAGTGTTCTAAAAAGTAAATATCTTAAGTGTTATATTAAAGGTACTAAAAGGACAAAAAAAAGTGTCCAATTTTACCGGGCGGGTTTAGCCCGAAAGCCTAGTGGCCCCGATGTGGTTGGGCTAGGCTCTGATTTTTCCTGCCCGGTAGATTTTCGTGCGGCCCAACCCGACCCGCATAGTACCCAAAGCCCGATAGGCTAGCCCGGCCCGTTACTTTTTTCATTTCAAATTTTGAGCTATGCAAGACTGTGTAATGTTTAGTATGATTTTGTGCTTATTCTTGATATTCTTATGAATGTCGTTTCCAGTCGTTTGTCCTATTTATGCAGTTGTTTTGATTAGTATTTATCAATTCGGACTTATTTCGTTTGTTTTGATGTTTTGTAGAAAAACGACATTAAATAGGATGAAATGAATCTTCCAAGAGCTGTGGTATATTGAAGAGCATCTCGATAGGAGTCCGTATGTTCAAATGGATCATAATTCGGAGTTCAGACGAGGGAGAACGGACCGAATCGTCAAAGTCGTGCACACACGTGCACGTGCATCCGAGTCTGGCGCCCTGCACCCCGTCCGGTGCTTGGCTCTCTCTAGCACAACCCTCCGTCCGATGCTCCAGCTCATCCGACGCTGCATCTCGCCCATCCATCGCACACCGCACACTCCGGCTCCGTCCGCGTCTCAACCAGCCTCGCCCATCCGGAGCTCCTGAAGATGCCGGCCACAGACTTCCAAAGATCATCCGTCGGCGCCGCCCATCCAGAAGGCCCATCTATCCGGTTGCCGTGCAACGCCTCTTCCATCGCCCGTCAACACGCTCCACTCCAGCGACTCACCCCACATGCAAGCTCCCGTCCGGCACTGGACTTTCCCCAGCGCCCGCCCGTACACAAGCGTCCGTCGTGCGTTCACCACACTCCAACGTCTCCACATCACGCGACACACACTCACCCAGCCACGTCTCGCCACCGCGTCCGCGCTCCATCTCTATGCCGCGAGTCCCACGCCCGCCTCGCGTGTCCAGCTCCACGTCGCGTCCGGCGCTGCCCTCCCGTCCGAGGCCGAGCGACGTTGGCGCATCCGCGCTTCATCCGTGTTTGGCACTCGGCATCTCTTCTGCCTCACTCCAGTAGCCTCTCGCATCCGGCGCTCCGCTCCATCCGGCGCTGGGGTGCCCTCTCTGATCCGTCCAGAGAGCCATCCCCAGCGCCGGCTTCGTCTCGTCCGTTGCTAGGCGTGATATTTTGGGCCTATTTTCGGCATTTAAAATGGGATTTTTCGAGGGTTATTTAAATGGAGAGCCATCGCTTTTCTCATTAGATAGATTCCTCACAGACCTTCTTCTCGCGATTTTTCTCTTTTCACTTCTTTTTCTTTTATTTTTCCCTTCCATTTAATTATTGTGCTTGGATTAACATTAACGAATTTATTTATGTATGGTTTGTAAGTTTTTCTCGTTTCATTATGTCTATATAATTGCGATGGGAATAATTTCTACCATGAGATAAATTATTAATTTGTAGAGAAATAAATATTGATTTGTTCTTGTCTTGAATCGTGATTGTTGTGTTGATGATTTGAAATTACTTATCCATATAAATTGATTATTTCATAATCTTCATACACAGGCTCAAAATAATAGTAGTATAGGTTGATTATGTGCTTATGTTAGATTATGAAGTAATGCGAGATCAGATTTATAATAGATATAAGTTTGACAACGAGCAAGGTCGAGAGATTAGTTTTTGTTGAGTAATTGATATATGTGGATAGGTTTTTGCTATCGTGTGTATTTATGTTTAAATATCCTTCGTAGTTGATGGCGGCAGAGTTGAGAGATTAGTTGTCATTAATTTCTAGTCTAATATTGACGGGTCGAGAGACTAGTTATTGTTGAACGCTTGGTGAGAGGCGTGGGTGTTTTATGCACTGTGCACCGGTCCTTGGCTCATTAATAGCGAGGATAGATTTTGAACCCTAGAACACCGTCTCCAATTCGGTGTATCTCAATTCCTCTTGTTCTCCAAGTGCATTCCTTTTACTTGCTTTATTTTATTTCCTGCTTTCGTCCGTTTCGTGACAACCCCCTTATTTTAGGACGTTAGTATTTCTTTTCTGTTTTTGTGAGTGACATAGAACCGTAGCCCTGTTAAGCCTTCCTCGAGAGATTCGAGTTAGGTCGACCTTACCGCTCTATAAGGACCTCGTACAATTTGGAGGCAACTTAGAAGAATAATTTGGTTGGAACAAAATTTTGGCGCTGTTACCGGGGAAGGCTTTAGGCTTTTGGTTTTGTGTTGCTTTGTTTTTTGTGTTTCCTTTTATTTTTATGTTTCTCCCACCGTGCTTTTTTATTTCTTTTTCTTTGTTACTATTTTCTCCCACAGGTGCGTGTGATCTTGTCTTTGTAGTTGGTGTCTGTTAATGTAGGGTTACCAGCGATACGATTATGGTCAGACAGGCCTGGAGGAGGAAAGCTCGTCGTATTGGGTAAATTCTTCTTACAAAGAAGGAGGTCAATTCGACTATTTTGAGGGATACCCATCAGGCTGTGAGCATCAAGCCTATGATCCCTACTGGAGGCATCTTCCAAGTTCTTCATGTAGTGAGGACCTCTTGTTCCAGCAACATCTTATTCAACCGACATTGGAGGATACATTGTTTGCTTTCATTCAGGCGAGTCAGCCGGTGAAGCCAACATTGGAAGACACACTGACGTCTTTCATACAGACGAGTCAACAAAGGTTCGAGATGGTGGACGCATCTATCGAGCGTTGAGTGAACCAAGTCAGTCAATTAGCCAGGATAATGGAAGAATTGGTTCACAACCAAAGTGTGGAGGAGACGCCAAGTCAACTGGAGCAGACTTCTTCTATCATATTCCTTGAAGATGATGAAGTCGAGGGAAGAATCAATGAAGATGATAAAATTAAAGAGTCGAGGTTTCATCAAGCTGAGACTAAGTATGGACAACCTGATATCTTCCCGAACCAGTTGGAGGAAGAGGAGAGGACAAACATTGAGGTAGCATCTGTAATTTTTCAACATCCTAATTCACCAAAGTATTGTGCTCTAGGAGTTGAGGTTATCTATTTTGCTCTGGAGAATAGGATTTTTGATTTGAGCTTTATTGATTTATTATTTGCTGCCTTGACTGTCTTTTGTGCTTACATTGTTACTACTGATGCTATGGTTGAGATGGTATTCCTGTAGGTAAAGGACTATGAATAGTCCTTTTTTCATTGTTGGAGCTTGTGCCATTGAAACGAGCGCTGCGTGGGAGGCAACCCACGAGTTTATTTGTTTTTCTGTTTTGTTTCTTTTTCTTTTCAGATTTTTAATAAGTGAGATGAGAATAATTGTGGCGAGCTGCATAGCATGAACACTTAAGCCACTGGACGTCGTCACCACCGTACCTAGTTGACATGCTCCCTCAATTTCAGGGAAGTTCATTTCTACATTTTACCTTTTTGGTTTTTGTCTAAAGTGTGGAGGTGTGCTTGTCGTCTTTGTGTGTTTGCATGTGACTTGTGTTTGTTTGGGTGTGTCGTCCTCCCTTTTATACCTTTTGTTTGGATTTGAGTATGCTTTATCGTCTAGTATACGAGCAGAGTTGAGTGAGCATGATTTGATTGAGTATGCAGGTTCGAACTGATTTCTAATAATTCTTGTCGATGCATGACTTGACTTGATAACTGTTGATGATTGGTCTAGCCATGGGGCACGTCAAAGTAAATTATGATGAAGTGATATGTGTGGTTGATTGTGATTGCTAATTGTATGGTCTCCTTGCGTATCTTATCTTGAAAAAAAAATTATGAAAATATGAAAAAGCTGTTATAAAAATAAAAATAAAAATAAAAGAGTTGGAATAATTTGTTGATGGTTGAATAAGTGAGCTTAAGGTTGGAATAAGGGGCTCTACTCCTCTCGCTCCATGTTGCTTCTCGAATGGAAGCTCAAAAGTGATGAGTATAGGAAACCATATTAGGATACTCGGGTTTACAACTCGAAGGTTTAACTTAATGAATATTGTCCTATAATCCTCCTTGAGTCGTCACATCTAGTATTTGTAGTTGTGTGTTATGTTGAAAATAAGATATTTTATGCAAGGGATCTATATGAGTTAGCTATTCGATTATTAAGTGCATGTATATCAGATTTGTAATTTGCTTGGATTAAGCCGCATGCTCAATCAATTGTTGATTCATTACCATGTTGAGAGGTGTATCAGTTTAGAAATTCTAGGAAGACGTAATGTCGTGATATGATCTAATTGAATGTGTGTTTTCTCGATTTCTTTTCCCATGTCGTGGTGATAATATTTGCTTGAGGACAAGCAAAGGTTTAAGTGTGGAGGAGTTGTTTAGTATGATTTTGTGCTTATTCTTGGTATTCTTATACATGCCATTTCTAGTGGTTTGTCCTATTTATGCAGTTGTTTTGATTAATATTTATCGATTCAAACTTATTTGGTTAGTTTCAATATTTTGTAGAAAAACGGTATTAAATAGGATGAAATGGATCTGCCAAGAGCTGTCGTATATTCAAGAGCATCTCGATAGGAGTCCGTAGGCATAAACGGATTGTAATTCGGAGTTCAGACGATGGAGAAAGGTGTGAATCGTCAAAGTCGCGCACACACGTACATGTGCATCCGAGTCCGACACCCCGCACCCCATCCGGCGCCGGGCTCTCTCCAACACAGTTCTCCGTCCGGTGCTCCAGCTCGTCCGACACCGCATCTCTCCCATCCATCGTACACTGCGCACTCTCCGGCTCGTCAGATATCAACCCGCCGCTTATCCGCGCCCCTAGCACAACAACAGACGCTCAACGACCCATCCGGCCTCGCCCAGCATAGCGCCCGCGAAGGCCCACCATCCGGCGCCGTGTAGCACCTAGTCCGGTAACCGTGCAGCGCCTCCTCCATCGCCCGTCAGCACGCTCCACTCCAGCGACTCGTCCCGCACGCAAGTGCTTGTCCGACGTTGGACTTTTCCCAGCGCCCGCCCGCACGCAAGCATCTGTCGTATGCTCACCACGCTCCAACGTCTCCACATCAAGTGACACACATTCGCCCAGCCACGCCTCGCCACAACATTCGTGCTCCATCTCCACGCCTTGAGTCCAACGCCCGCCTCGCGTGTCCAGCTCTACGCTGTGTTCGGTGATGTCCTTCCGTCCGATGCTAGGTGTCCACGTCCGGTGCTCGGCACCTCTTTTGCCTCACTCCAGTAGCTTCTCGCGTCCGGCGCTGGGGTGCCATCTCTGGTCCGTCCAAAGAGCCACCCCATTGTCGGTTTCGCCCCATCCGGCGTTGGGCGTGATATTTTGGGCTTATTTTTGGCGTTTTAAATGTGCTTTTTCGAAAGTTATTTAAATGGAGAGCCGCCGCTTTTCTCATTAGACAGATTCCTCAAAGACCTTCTTCTCGCGATTTTTCTCTTTTCTCTTCTTTTTCTTTTCTTTTTCCCTTCCATTTAATTATTGTGCTTGGATTAACATTAGGATTGAAGGATTCCCGATTTTTGGAATACGAATTTATTTATGAATGGTTTGTAAGTTTTTCTCGTTTCATTATGTCTATGTAATTGCTATGGAAATAATTTTTACCATGAGATGAATTATTGATTTGTAGTGTAATAAATGTTGGATTTGTTCTTGTCTTGAATCGTGATTGTTGTGTTGATGATTTGAAATTTCTTATCCATATAAATTGGTTATTTCATAATCTTCATACACGGGCTCGAAATAATAGTAGTGTAGGTTGATTATGTGCTTATGTTTGATTATGAAGTAATGCGAGATCAGATTTATGATAGATATAAGTTTGACAACGAACGAGGTCGAGAGATTGGTTTGTTGTTGAGTAATTGATATATGTGGATAGGTTTTTGCTATCGTGTGTATTTGTGTTTAAATATTCTTCGTAGTTGATGGCGGCAGGGTTGAGAGACTAGTTGTCATTAATTTCGAGTCTAACATTGACGGGGTCGAGAGACTAGTTATTGTTGAACGCTAGGTGAGAGGCGTGGGTGTTTTATGCACTGTGCACCGGTCCTTGGCTCATTAATATCGAGGATAAATTTTGAATCCTAGAGCACCGTCTCCAATTCCGTGTATCTATCAATTCCTCTTGTTGTCCAAGTGCATTCATTTTACTTGCTTTATTTTCTTTCATGCTTTCGTCTGTTTCGTAACAGTCCCCTTATTTTAGGACGTTAGTATTTCTTATCTGTTTTTGTGAGTGACCTAGAACCGTAGCCCTGTTAAGCCTTCCTCGAGAGATTCGACTTGAGTCGATCTTACCGCTCTATAAGGACCTCATAAAATTTGCGAGAGACTAAGAAGAACAATTTGGTCGGAACATCTAGGCTCCACATGAAGATAAATTGACTAATGGGGGAAATAATTTTCAAATCAACATTAAACACCTATCTGTATATGCTATTTGATGTTTCTCAATTTAAATTAAAAAAAAAAAGGTTGAAGCAACGAGACACAAAGTATTTAAAGCTGCATCTCATGAATCCACTGGAAGGATAAAGTACAACAAGAATATTGACCACATCTCAAAGCAATCTTAGGATTGTTAAAAGGAGATTTCTAATAACACTTTTCATAACTTTTTATATTGGGCTTTTTACTTTATTGAGATATGCAATCATCTTTTATATATATAGGGAGAGAGGAGAGATTATATAATATCTGAGTCTGAGATAGTATGTAGTACCTAATTTTATTCATTCATCTCATAGATTTTATGGTGGATATTTTTTTTGGATTTTTAAGCTTAATTTTGATTTCGCTACAGTAAAGATAGATTAGTAATTTGATTTGTTAATTATACATAAAATAAACCATACATATTATTGAATAGAATTATGCATATAAGTGAACATAAAACTATATGTAGTTGAACACAACCATGCATGTGAGTTTTGAATTTAATGCATGTCGGAAACGCACGCTCAGCGCGCTCTCACGCATTCCCCCAGCGCGAGCTCGTGCGCTCCCAGTGTTCGTTGGCCAACATATAGGTTAATGTTTTGTTATATGCATGAACTTATTTTATTTATGCATGAACTTATTTTTTTTCGTTATATGCATAAGTATGTTTTGTGGCTTGGATCGCGCTTGTGCACCCCAACGTGGGCTCATGCACGAATAACGCTCATTGGCCACACATGCAGACTTATGCTTTGTTATATGCATGAACTTATTTTGTTATATACATGAATTTGTTTTGGTGAGATTTTTTTTTATTTTTGTTCGCCTCTGCTGTCTGTCCGCCACCGTTGTCATCCGCCGCCATTGTTGTTGTCCTTTGCCGTCGCTGCCGGAGGAGATGAGAAGAAGAAGAAGGTTGAATTTTGTCCCTATTTTTCCCTTATGAAAAAAAATATAAATAAAAAAGGGTTGTCATGTGTCAGTTTGTGGTACAACCACATGTTCAAAATATATGATCTAAATTTGATACTATGGAACCTACCCTATATATATATATATATATATGGAGTGGATCAAATGAGAATCATATATTTTTTGCGAACTCTACGAACTATGCATAAGACGTTGAAGATGATGCACAAAACAGTATAAAGTTGTGCATAATTCAAACTTCTAAAATTATATGTTGTGCAACAATTTTAGAATATTTTCGTTGTGCACAACCTTATAGGTTTTATTCATCAACTTTATATGTCTATACATAGTTTTCAAGTTCTCAAAAAAGATGAGTTATCACTGGATCCAACCCTATATAGGGAGTGGATATATAAGTGTGTGTGATGGACCAAGAATACATTGAAGCACTTTCTTGAAGTGGGATTGCAGCCCATAATGTTATTGTTGGAGAATCTCTTAAAATGTACGCATCAGCTGCACTAATACTGTGCATGAAAGGAACTGTCACAACAACTAAATAGTTTCTATGTCAGTAGATCACAAAACAAAAAAAACCACATTAGTCACATTCTTATGTTTTAGACTCAGTATTATTAGGTTCGAGGCACGAGTTTTAATTCTTTGAATTGTAATTTTAAACATTGAATATGATCACATTGTTCTATATCAGAAGAAAGATACTTAATCATGAAGATTGAATAAATGGATATTTTTAAGAATATAGTTAATGTTCTTTTTTGTCAATGCAAACTTGTATACTAGTTTGCTTTATATTGATAAGTTAAAATACATCTTCGGCGGACATGCATAATCTATATATACTGTATCATGTCTACTATCACATATAAATTAACTTATTTGATTCGAATTATGCATTATGCTATTACATTATATACCTTGAAACGCTAATGTTAATAACTAAATTATACAGAATATGTTTTTACCATAATGTATGTATAGTATTTAAACTTGTACATATTATTAAATACATCTATATCATTTGATATAAGGAATAATTAATTTCTATTTTATAATAAACATCAAAAACCTCACTTCGTCATAAAACTCATCACTTTATATAATTTTATTGGTTTTTTGTTTTTTTATACATTATAATTGTATTCAAATTATAAATAAAAATTAGCGATTGTGGCGTCACAAGCGGCATCGGTTGGCACACCATGCACGCGGCATCACAACCGATGCAGTGGAAACGGGCAGAAGAGGCACCCCAATGCTCGCATTGTCACAGCTCGGCGTTGGGTGGCGCAACCGACACTGGGCGAGGCGTGTTGGAAACGGGCAAAAAAGACACCCCAACGCTCACGGTGTCACAACCGGCGCTGGGTGCCCGCATCCTGCGCTAGCGGCATCGCAGCCGATGTGGTGCGGCGTAGGGTTGCAGTGCACAACTCTTTATTTCGCTATGTTCTCCTCGTCCGAACTCTGAATTGTGATCCGTTTGCGCCTACGGAAGCCTATCGAGATGTACTTCAACTTTATCTATTTGATCACACTTAAATTCGTTCTTCATTATCCATTGGAA
Source organism: Salvia rosmarinus (assembly GCA_036937905.1). Taxonomy (NCBI): domain Eukaryota; kingdom Viridiplantae; phylum Streptophyta; class Magnoliopsida; order Lamiales; family Lamiaceae; genus Salvia; species Salvia rosmarinus. The sequence continues at coordinate 16,619,613 of CM072820.1, forward strand.
GCCCATTCTTATTAACTCTATTTTCAGGCTGTTTTCTACAAAAATCACGAAGCGAAGCAAAGTGAGTTCAAACGACAAATATCCACCAACAACACACAAAACGATGATGAAGAAATAGTAAATCACACCTATATAGAATAAATATTAACTATGTTTAGTCATCTTAATGCATCTATGAAATGGCACAATATATTGCCACGACATGACATAAAACGCCAAGTCGCAAAGACAGACACATCGGACAAGTTTGTCAACCGGATATGTAACTGGAGATTTAAATTTCCAGAACTACTATGACAGGGCTGAAAATGACGACGTATATGTTAGAGTTACCAGATGTAAGAAATCTTATTTTCGGATAAGAACTGGCTCTTTACATACACATCTGACCCGAATTATTCGCCTCATATCCCAAAAAATCTATGTGCATCTTATTCCTATTTGGTAACTATCTATCTTATCATATGCCATATTTTACATCTATAAATACTCCCATCATGCAAAGGTCAGGTATGCAATCTTGAGCTATCAATAAGACTTAAGCAATATAACTCATTGATTTGAGTGTTGGAGCATCTACCTGGAGGCCCCATCCGCTCTTTTTGCATTTGTGTAGCGATCACTCATTACTCCATCGACTAGAGGAATAATACAAAATACATCCACAATCATAGCCTAGTCATTGTTACAAGGTAATTTTTATTTTTATTTATTAGATTTACGGGTTGAATCTATCAACTGACGTCGTCTGTGAGAAGCATTAGCTAAGACATTGATGTTTCTTTGAATTCAAGTTTATTCTTTCGATTAAAACTTGCAAATCCTATTTTATAACTGAATGTCATAGAAATAAATTTATATGTACGAACATATGGCAAGCCCCTTAATTTGAACCAAACTCTAGTTCTGATGTGAAATGCAGTATTAGCAATAATATTGCATGAATTATTTTCGTATTTGATATAGATCATCAGACCTGATAAAAGTCTTTTCCTGAAAAGGCAATAATCATAGGTGCACATATCACAAGAAACCTAAATCTTAGATACGGTAGGAGAATTCCCAAATGTAGGAACTTTAGAGGACACAACCCTCATACCTCAACGTGGTGTAAACCCTCCTACCCAGCTAACCAAGACTCAATTGTGGGTCTCGAGCCTACCCCAATAGCAACTAAAAAGCTGGTAGTGGCAGTAAAGATGTTGTTGGAATAATCTTTGACAACTAGAGGATTTCCACAAATGAACACACCCTCATTACCCATCAATCTAGACAAAGCTGGAGGATCAGGGTGATAACATAAATGCACCTCAGAATTTTGTGGTTCTGAACAGAAGACATAATTTCGACAGAGCTGCCAGGATAAACACACGACAACTATTCTTCACTGATAAGATAGAAGAAGATAGTTTTGATGAAGAATACAAAGCTGAAGAAAATCCAGATGAATATCGTGGATCATATCCCACATTGGTCCCTAGCAAGAGCGTACTGGTGTATGAGGAATGGAGGGGGAGAATATACCAGTAAAGACAAATTAAACTTTTTCGATAAGATTTGACCTCTACTAAGATCAGTAGATGTCGGGTAACTGAGATCAGTATTGATAGTAGCATTGATGATCAGTTCAGCAAAGAACGTCTTATACATAGTGTTGTTCAGTTACAATCATACTGACGGCTTGATAGCTGATCAATTAGACTAATAACTAATTTTACTGCGGAATATGGTGGTTAAGATCTTGCCTTACTAAAAAATGACTTAAAGACTTAGTCGAATAAGAGTTTAGTTAGTCTTAGATTTTATTTAGCAAGGAATGTGTGTTGACGGAGATTTTAAAGCGATGTTGTGATATGTGTGATGAGATGATGACAGTTCAATAACACACAATTTAAAAAATACAATGAAAGAAGCACACAAAGAATTTCACATGGTTCGGGGAGATCAACTCCTATATCCACGGTCTACTCTAATAAGATAATCCTCTAACTTGGGATTAGCTTGCTTATGGGTGTAAGGAACTAAAGTACAAAAGTTCACCTTATCTGTACCCCGACTATCTTGTCTATATTTCCTTCACTTGCTTATGGGTCCAAGGAACCCAAGCACAAAGATTAACCTTATATATACATCGACTAACTTCTCTATCTTTGCTTTCAGTAGCTAACACTTCGCTGCTTACTTGTTTTCTTCTTCTTACAACAACTCCTACTTAAAAGGGTTCGAGTAAGGGGTTTAGGGTTTTTCCAACTATTACAGTAGGCAACAATTTATCCAAAACTAGAAGTATGATGAATACAATAGAAATCTTAGAGTCTAAAGGAATGTATGCTGAAATCCTAAGTAGAATTATCGATTTATACTATGAGGATTTATTGATAACTTCGGTAGAATTCCCTTCTTCGAGATTCACTATTCGAGCTTGATATATTATAGATTTGAATGCACAATGCTTCAATCTTGGTACCTTCAAAGGTTGGATTATCGTCGGGTATTTATAAGAGTGACAATGAATAGTATTGTTGGATGAAGACCATTCACATCTGTTCCATTTGTAGTTTGAAATCTTCATGTGCCTGCAACATCATACAAAAGCATTATGCAAGTCTTGTACTTTGTTTTGCAACTGCAGGATCCTCTGCAGATAGACTTTGACACGTCTGTGGTCAAACATTCGACCTTTAGTTAACTTTGTGTTTCTTTAGTAGGGCACCTTAGATGACATCACTATTCAGCAACTACTCGACTTGTTCTACTGAAATGACACTTGATCATTCTCTTCACTTCTTTGTCCGTCTTCCTTCAGTAGTTCTTTGTATGTCCTTCTTCAGTAGCACTTTTGCTAACTCTTCTATAAGCACGATTGATAGTACTGTCTTTTATTCTCCTTCAGCATTTGATAAACCATGCTGATGGTTCTTCTGCTGAAACCTATAAACATAAAAAGCTCATTCCCTAACATGTGAGCAGCAACTAGGTTATATCAGCACGGTAATCATATAAAGGGGTTTTTGTATCTAATCAAAATAAACTAAGATTTTTTCCCAACAATTTTCCTTTTTTGATGATGCCAAAACCCATCTATCACAACTGAAGAGCCTAACCACTAAGGTCAAACTTTATCAGCAAAAGGATTTGCTTTTCCCTTGCTGAAATTATCATTCTCTACAAAACAAGGGTTTCTTCAGCATGTAATGATATATAAAGGTTAAAGCAAGTATAGAGCTTGGACATATGGTCATTATCATCAGGATGAACTGGATCAGTAAATTTTATATAAAGGATTGTTGAAATACAAATACAACGAGTGAGTTTTCCAGTATAACACTCCTATATAGTTCAATTACAAACGATTCTGATCTTCAGTTTTGTCTCTTCTTCTTCATTTTCTGCTTGTCAATCTCTTACCCATACATGGAAAAAACACGTTTAACCTGGGCCTTAAATTTAGCTGGCTTGTTCGTTGGGTCCAGCTTCAGGAGAGTTGCTCCCTGGTGAGCTTCAGCTTCAATCGTAGGTCGGTTGACAAAATTTCCCCACTTAGGCAATGGGAAGATCTTCTTTGGAGACGGCCATGATGTTGACTTTATTTATGAATGCATTGTTGGCTATATTCTTGACGAACACTTCATGAAAATAATCTTTCATGAAGTTTCTAAAGCCATCAGTGACAACTTCCATATCTTCAGGCATACCAAGCCAGTAGTACCATCATTCTATGAATTCATCCTTCAGTAGCTCCCATTCATCATTCAAGTATCCAGGCACCCATTTATCAACATAGGGCCTGAATCCTAAATTAGATTGTCTCTTCTTCCTTTCATCCATTCTATTCATATCAGCAAGGTAGTTATTTCTGCTTCGCTCCCTTATTTCTTTATCTATCTCAGCAACTGATTTGCCATATTTTCTGAGGTATTCTTCATTTCTTTTCTTTTCAGCTGCATCAGCCTTTTCAATATTAGATATAAGCTTCTCAGTATCCTTCGCTTTCTTTTTTTCCAGCAGGTGACAATCTTGCCTTGGTCAGCAAGAAATTCAAAAAGGATGCCTGTGTAGAAGGTGGATAGGAAAACATGAATAGGTGGATCAATAGTTTTCTCAGCCCGCTCGGAGGAGGGCTATTTCTGAAATACCCCACCGACCAGGTCAGGACAAAAGGATATCACGAGTTAAGAATGGAGAAAAGAAAAATGATGAGAGCTTGCACGTGTACAATTATACATATATATGGAAGTATTGCAACATAAATCAGTTACCAACAACACACCCTAGCAAGTATACATGTTAAGAAGAAAATTAATTCCAAATAAAATAGAAAAATATTAAGAATCTTGACACAAGAACAAGGTGATGCAAATGTCATCCCAGAGAAGGGGACTTGTGCGATTTTGGCTAAGCAGCTTGAAAACAGAAAGCAGACGCATGGCACAGTCAGTGCCCAAGTTCATAGCTTCAACAATATAGTACGGCAAGATCTTAACCAAGTTCACCCAGCCTGGACTTTCACTACAAAAACACACAACAATGACGGAAAAATCCGTCGCAAAACATCAAAATCCGTCAGAAACCAGATTTATGACGGATCGTAGACGGATTTTTACCGCCTCTAAAACCTCGTTAGTTAGCATACAACGACGGTAAAAATTCGTCGCAAAATTTTGAACGGACTAGCGGCGGACTTATCCGTCGCTGATAGATTAGTCGTTGACTCGCCGCTTGTTACGTTGAATTAACGACGGAAAAGTCCGTCAGAATTCAGAGACGAAACAATTCCGCCGCTAAATTATTTGGGCAATTCCGTCAGAGATCCGCCGCAAATAACGACGGACTTTTTGACGCCGCTATATTATTCCGCCGTAATTGAGTCTCGGATCCGTCGCAACATCTGCTCGCTATTCCGCCTTAAACTGTCGCAGACACGACGGATTTTTTCCGTCGCTAATGGAGTCCGTCAGAGATCCGTCCGCCGACAAAGACGACAAATTAGATTCTGCTCCGCCTCGTAACCGCCGCAGCTCCGACTTAATTCCGTCTCTATTCCGTCGCTATCCTTAAAATATTTCAACAGCCAGTTTTAGATTATGTTTTACCCGTGTTTTTTACCTGTTCAATCATCACAAATTCATCCACAATCATCACAAATCCAACAACATCCACAATCATCACAAATCCATCCACAATCCATCCAAATCACAATCCAAATCATCACAAATCCACAATCCAAATCATCACAAATCCACAATCCAAATCACAAATCCACAATCCATCCACAATTATTCAATACATCCACAATCTGATAATTCACAACAAATATTCGATACGGAGTTATAAATCCAAATCTAAATCCAATTCAACAATTCAAATCCAACAACAACAATTCAAAATATCCATAAATGAAGTAAAACGATAGATAGGAATCAATATGGTGGATGGGGTGGTCGAGGTCCAAGATCGCTACTCGAGCCCGATAGGAATCACTGGAATGCCTCTGCTGAGCTTCCATCCGAGCTTGAAGACGTTGAAGCATCGTGCATGCTCACTCACAGCTTCAATCCTCGCCCGCCCTCGCCTCTCCTTCTCCACCGCAGTTGCTCACCATCCGCTTCTCTCTCTAACTTCATCGCTCCTCCATCTCCGCTCAATCGCCTCGATATCCGTGAGACTCCATACGAGAAGTCGCCGCAGAGCGGAACTAGAGTCGCTCTCCATGAATGTACGTGAGAGAGAACCAGACCAAACAATCTCTTTTTCTTCGATGCAGCGCCCGAGGATACCCTTGAGGATCCGAGTCCTATCTACTGGCTCATCTCATACCGGCTTGAGTCAAAATCAACTTGGTCCTCCACCGCCCCGTATTTGCAAGAAAATCGCTTAACTTTCCAAATAGAAGTTATTTTTACATCATTACCATATTTAATATTTAATCTACTTACCGCGATGCTACGAGCCTTCCCATCTCAGATAACTTCCATCGGGAGCGACATGATATTTCAAAAACATCCCACCGACCTCGTAAATATGGACTCCACGTTCTCCGCCTATTCATTCATTCAAACATTATTAATGCACACGTAGGTAAATGATAATAAGTATTTGTGTGCATATAATAGAGGTACATTGCTACTTAAAAATAAGAAAATTAAACAAGCTTCATTAATGATGTTTTAATCCAATTAGTTTGTATGCCTAATAACTTAGCAATTAATGATTATGATATATGTGAGGCGGAAAGCGTAACAACATTAAAACCTAAATTGAATTCAAAACTAAATACTTACAATGTCGGTAGCATAATCTAAAGCACATCGAGCCACCCCGTGCTTAACGATCCCCGCCCCTCACCATCCGGCTCGTCATCCTACTCCTCCTAGCTTTTTCTCGCTTTAGTCCGCACCTCAAGTCGATTCCAATAATCTCGCCACGCAGCCAATCCGATCCGGGAATGAATTGAGGCGCGTCGTCACTCAGGCTCTCGATCTTATGAATAAGATCCTTATATCTCACCGCCGCCTTTTGGCACCATGCACGTAGACTACTTCAAGAGACAAAGCGTCGATCCCAAACAAATAATTTTAAAGCATAAATTTGAAAATGATACATTTGAAATGCACATTCATATATATTTTGAATTACAAAACATCACATATATACGATAACCAATACATGAAAGACAAGTTGCACTAAAAATTTCATTTAATGAACTTGACTTAGAAAGCACCTCACTTCATGGCTAAACCCCCAAGATCCTCTTTACCTCCATGTTAAAAGCTTTTTCAATTTTACAAGTCCTCTAAAGGTAAAATACATATCCATATATCTTATATAGTGTTGTGTCACAATTGTTTCCTTAGGGATCACATTTGATAAATATTATTTGAACCTTAAACATCATTTTCAACAAAAGGATATAAATATTATCAAATTAACTATCACTTAGTCCGAAATAAACCAATATACTTGAATGTAAATCAATAATACCGAAAGTCTTGAAAATACACCCGCCTCGATCCTCGTGGACCAATTTCCAACCGAAACCCCGATGGTTCATGACCTTCGAACGACTCAAGGATCACATGTGCAACATCATGCGATGGACATAAAATCCTACAATTGAGTTAAAATAATATACATTATATTCAAATAAGTACAATTGAGTTAAAATAATCTAATTAACTATAGGTACCCATTCACAATAGTCAAGGTCTTCTTCCCCATCGCCCCGTCCTGCACCCACCGCCGACCCTCTCCTCCACCGATAGTAAGTCCTCCCACCGAGGCGCCAACTCCTTCATCCGAGGAGGTAGATGCGTAAATATTCCTACGATCACTAGACCGACTCCTCTACCTCGCCCCGACTTGCCATTTGAAAATAGATTTGCACGTTACTTTAATAATTTTTATTCTTCAAAAGTTATCAATTGGTCAATTTGGTTTCATTAGCTATTTGTTTAAACATTGTCATTGGAAAAGTTACATCTACAATATCTTTCAAGAATATTTATTTATAACTAACACTAATTCGATGGTTATCTCGAGCTATATATCTTTGATGTTCTAGTAGACTTTGTAAATGCTTTTATATAATTTCATTTGGATTTAGGTAAGTCTTTATGAGGTGCTAGGGTTTAAAGGCTAATTAAGAGTCTAAAACCGTCCCGCTTGGGAGGAGGTTGGTCATGTGGCTAGGGTTTTGTGGATGGGCGGCTTAGGAAGCGCCGGAGGTGACGGCGAGGTTGGTGGACGAGTTGGATTTCACGGTTTGTTATTGGGTTTTGGATGTTTGATGACGTGGTTGTATATATAAAGATTTTACTTACTTAGGTTTTAACGGGCATTTTCACATCCGACATGTGATCGTGTGAGGCCTTCTTTTGGAGGTTATGGCGATATCTTGTTTATGTGTTTTTGCTACAAATTAGTTCGTTGATGCTACTTGCTTCTTTACAATAAACACTTAAATATAGAGATTAACCGATTATGTTGTGATGTGGATGAAGCTATTGCTTATCTAACTAATTAATTAAATGAATTTCTAAATATGTTTATACACAAAATAAGAAGAAGAAAAGTGTATGTTAATCAAGTTTATTTTTTTGAAAGATGAAAGTTCGGTAATGTCGAATTACCTGCAGCAGCATAATTCTGACCCTATTCATCTCCATCATAATCATCATCATTCAATGTATTATCATTTTCGATTCGATAATTCATATGAATCGATTCGCACAATTCATCATCTTCGACCGATTCGTCATCCGCTTCTTCTATGTCCATCAAAGTGCCGCCGGGATGAACTCGTGTCATGTCATCATCAACCACTACACTTGTAATTAAAGGCATTTCATCTTCTTGAAATGGCGGAGGTACTATCGAACTAGATGATTCATCCGAGACTTCCACATTAGCTCTCGCTTAATTTTGCATACATCCCACCAATCCTTTGTAGATTGTTTTAAACTCGGATAAGGACAATAGTATACTTGAACGGCTTGTGTGGCAAGGACAAACGGTTCATACTTATTATACCTTCGCCTATAATTCACGTAAACCAATTTGTATTCGTGGATGCACCGATGTCCCCAATCGTGATGGATCAAACCACTCGATCTAAACATTATTACGGTCTTCATAGGTAGCCCATGGTATTCCAACTCACAAACCTCCAAAGAATCGCCCATAAAATCGAGTTCATTCTTGTCCGCACCATAAATTTCACCTTTAATGCACACACCATCGCTCATGGTGGCTCTTTGTGTCCCATGCTCTAACGTGTGAAATTTATACCCATTTATGTAGTACCGGATACGCCTTAATCATCGGAGAAGGCCCTTTGCTAAATCCAATATGAATGGATTGACGACATTGTTGGTATGGTCTTTGACCTAAATCCAACAAATCAATTAACATCTATCAACTGATCGATTAAATATTACAAAAGGAGGTTCTCGTTAATGAGATTATATACTCACATATGTATCAAACCAATGTGAGAAGTTTCACGATTTTCAATCTCGGAGGAGGAGATGCGTGGATGTAATCTTTTCAAGAAATCGATAAACAAACTTCAAAACAAATAGTTACAATTAGTATTTAAATAGTTATACTAATTGAAAGTTATACAACGTGAAATTATAAATACTTACTTTAAATAGTTCCCGAAACTTCAACGCAATTCAATAGCACATATAATCGAGCAAAGATCATACTCACTCGAATCTAGATATCTCTTCGACATTTTTCCAAAAGGCGCCCACCTTGCTTGAATATTGAAAGCATATCCGGGAAGTCTTCATGCCTAATATCTCCCCAACATTATAATTGCGAGGCACATTCTTATGTTTCGCTCTTACGTGACCCTCAAAATAATAAGAATGTAATGTTGATGCTTCTTCTACTAAGTACGCATTGCAAATAGAACCTCCACTCGAGCTTTATTTCTCACGTTGTTTTTCAACTTACGTAAGTATCTATCAATGTATATAAAAAGATTAATAGTTATATGTGTATATTTATACATATGGACAACAATTGTTAAAGTGAACGTTTTACCTTCGAATGGATACATCCATCGGTATTGAACGGTCCGCAATACGAGCTTCATCTCGCTAGATGGACCTGGTAGATGTTCCATTGAATCAAGAAACTAGGAGGAATATACCGAGCTTGCATAAAATGACCGGAATATTTTCAAGTTTGCACATGTCCTCAAGTTTGATGTTTCGAGAGGTCAAATCTTTGAAAATAAACTTAATTCGCTATCGCTTTCCAAACATTAGGTGGGAGAAGTTCTCAAATGCGATCGGAGTATACGTTGATAAAAATATGGCAATCGTGACTCTTCATCCCAAACATCTTCAATTTGGTCATGTCTACACATCTCGCCCATATTTGAAACATACCCGTCTGAAATCTAAGACCTTTCACCCATTCGCACAAGACTTTTTTTCATGTTTGTCAAGTGTGTAAGAAGCTTTTGGATACTTGCTCGTCGACTCATTCATCTTCAACTCGGTCTATTGCAAGACAAATTAAGTTCTTCTCGATTTGCTCGTATCTTCGCCTTACCCGAATATTCATCACGTTGTTGAACACATTATCAAATACATTCTTCTCTATGTGCATGACATCCAAATTATGTCGAATCAAAAGAGAACTCCAAGACGGTAAATCCTGTAATATACTCCGCTTCCTCCAACCACTACCAAAATATTTGGAAACACTACTATTTATTGATCACTACCCATTTCACCACCTTCACTAGTCTCATTCCTTCAATCCTAAATAATAGTTCTTCTCCGATAGCGCTTCAGTGGACTACTAGTAATCATCTTATTCTTTCTCGAATCCTCTTCTATCCCTTCCGAATTGGTGATCGGGATTTAAAACTTTCGATGATTATCAAACCATGACTGCTTACCACTTTTGGTAAAGTAAACGCTCAAGATCCTCCATGCAATGTGGACAAGTTAACCTTCCAAATTGCATTCCATCCGCACAACATAGAGTACGCAGAAAGTCACTAATTATCCAAAGCAATGCAAAGACGATCCGAAAATTTTGTTTCAATGAGACATCATAGGTAAGGACACCGCTTCCCACAAATCTACTAACTCGAAATTAATGGTTGCAAGAACACATCAATCTTTTCTTTTGGATTACGTGGCCCCGCACTAGAATTGTGAGAAACATATATTGTTCCTTCATACACATCCATGGAGGAAGATTATAAGGAGTAACTATAACAGCCATGAAGAATATTGTTGTCCTGATTGACCAAAAGGTTGAAAACCATCACCGAAAGACCCAATCTAACATTACGAATCTCGATTCAAACAAAGGAAACTTCATGTTCAAATGCTTCCATGCAGTGTAAACCGCGGGATGGCGATGACCCCATCATCACGACGATGCATGCCAACGATATTCTCTCAGTAGCCTCGATGCATACAACCTCGTAGTCGAGGAGTAAGAGGAAAATAATACATCTTCTTACATGGAATTTGTGATTTCTTTCTAGTTTCGGATGCTCGATTATTGCTCTTGAAACGTGGATGCTCACAAACTTTACATCTCGTCAATTCGAATCTTGTCGCCAAGAATCATGCAATTATGTGGACAACAATCTATCTTGTGCACAGCAATCCCATGCCACGCAACAATTTCTTCGTCTTTGTAGAAGTCATCAGTACAAGATTACCATCCGGATTTGTCTCTTTCACGAGTTTCGTTATTTGATCAAAACCTTTCTCGATATATTATTCTCGCCTTTCCAACTCGTAAGTCGAGCCACAACAGATAATTGTGAATGGTTTGAGCAACCGCCACAACGGTTTATCGACGCCCAACATGTCGTAAAATTTTCGTGCCTCAAAGATTTGGTTCCTCTTCGTGCTCGGCAAAGTTAAACCGAGGACCAGAAGATCCATTACCATCGTCGACACGCACTTGATTGAGGTTCGGGTGATACTGCATTGTCGGATCTATACTCACATTTGTCTCCCCTTGAAAGATCCAAGTGTTATAATTTGGAACAAATCCAAATTTTGAAACGTGATATCGCACGGTATCTTGTACTTGATAAGGTATATTATTGCACTTCTTACAAGGACACTTGATCTTTTCCCCATCCATGAATGATAGTTGATTACTAGCAAACTCAATGAAGTTTTCAAGTCCGCAAGAAAATCATGATTTAATCCACCACTTAGTATCGCGACGCTTATACATCCATTCACGATTCTGACTCATCACGAGGAAGTGGAAATGAGATTCAGGAAGTGAGAGGCAAATGTTCCTGTCATGGGGAAATGGGATTCTGGAAGTGAGAAGCAAATCTTGGGAGATGAATGTTCGCAAATGTTGGGAGATGAAGTGAGAGGCAAATATTCGAGTACCAACTACTAAGCCCGACTTTAATTTGGTTAATGATTTGGAAGTACATTTGGTTAATGATTTGGAAGTACATTTGTAAGAGGAGATAATTTAGGTGAAGAGAGATGCCGATAACTCTATTTATTGGTAAATAGAGGTATACGGCATAATTTTCTAATGTTTGGTTATGTTAGGATAATATTTAGATGCAAAAGACAAGATACTCATATTCGGATCCAAGTCTATTTCACGCTTCATAACAAAAAGGTTCTCACGTTATAGAAATAGAAATACACGAGACATATACTATATAAAAATAAAATATGTATGCATGTTAACATGAAACTAATTTGTAGAGGTATAAAATCGATGCATAAATATAATCAAATAGACAAAACACATGATTAGTCTTATTTTCTTTGATAGTAGCAATCACAAAATTCGCCTCCCAAACCCTTCACGTGGGACATGTGATGTAATGATCACAACATTAATATATATAGCAATACATATAAATATTAATGGTGTGACCACTTACATCACATGTGAAAGGGTTAGGAGAGGAATTTTTTGTGATTGCTACTCTTTTATCAAAGAGAAATAAGACTAATCATGTGTGAACTTTTTCTATTTTGAAATATGCCATGTTGTCCAGATTTTGAATTTTACGAATATGGATGAAGAAAAGTACTTGTTGCATTTGCATCAAATCATTTAATTATTCAGTAGCTTAATTATTGAGTACAAATATGTAATTATTTGTACTCAATAATTACTTGCACGTTTCATTTGGGGTCAAGTAAGCAAAGCCGTAAAATTCATTGGGATTCTTTGAGTTGCTTGACTTTGTTAATTATGGGGGTGTTTATTATTGAAGATTAGTTTAGATAAATAAAAATTAATAATATAAGCTAATCTATTGCTTATCAAGACGGATTTGAGCTTTGGGATATCCCAAGATTCTTTACAATTTTTCAATTTAAGCTAACTTGCTCAATTCATATCTCATCGGAAGGGGTATGTTTAGAGTCTAGAAAAATTCTAATATTGAGAATAAAAATACTCAATCATATATATTATCAATCTTAAATAGTAAATGCCCCCTAAAAAAGAAGACGAGAGTTTATGTGGAGGGTGGATGCTAATAGCTTGCTTACTTTTAATCTATAGGATCATCTTATGCTTTCAATGTCATAAAAGTGTATCAAGTTAATAAGTTTATATCTTCAAGTTATATTAATTAATTTTATATAATAACGAGCTAATGGTTAAGTACCGGAAGCTCAAGCTAACTTGTGCGTTGACAAACTTCACTAAAAATAAGTCCGATTTAACTTTTATTGAACATAAATTTGAATACTCGCATTGCTTAAGTGATACTATGTTTTGAGTTTCAAGTGTATACCAAAAGGTTATAATCTAGTTGTCCATGTTTTAGCTAGTAGTCTAGATTTTATGGAGTGGAGAACATTCGATCATGCGATTCTATTTAATGAACCATGCTAATCAATTTATAAGCTTTGTCCTTAAAGAAAAGCATATATATACAAATTAGTCATGTGCCACCGATCGAGAGTTGTGAAATAATTATTAGAGTTACTATAGATAAATTTTTGAGGTTGTTTTATGAGGGTGTCCTCATATGAGGATGCACGAAGACCTAGCACACGAAGATAAATTAAGAAGACAAATGCTTTTCAACAAAAAATAATTTTATGAATAACAATAAATGACTCTCAAAACACCTAAACAACTATTTAAAGATATAACAATGAAACCCTACTGAAAAGAACTAAAACCCTAAAATAACAATACTTATGAAAACTAACATAAATATTAAACGGTTGAAACAAGCTTGAAACGATAGAATTTGTACTTAGAAGCCTACATTAAAGCAAATCAAGAAGTCTTATTCGTCTTGCCATTATGTTTTGAAATGTATTGTGGACAAAATTCGAGTTCATGGCCAAAAGTTGTGGGCTTTTCAAATCCACCGATAAGCGAGCTTCTTTCAATCTATAACCATCATACACGATCAACTACTTATTCAACATCATGATCATGTACACCAATAAAAGTTAATAAACCCTAATTTTGAGCCAAAAGTTGAACTAGTTGAACCGAATTCATATTTCAATTTCACTAAAAACCAAATCTATCCCAAAATAATATTAATACTATTTCTAACCTAAACCGTTTACACATCTTATTAATTACATTGATTAATTATACATTCGCAAAAAATTCCATTCTCATTCTTCTTCCTTCTCTCTCTCTCTCTCTCTAAAATAATAGCAGATATTATAACGAAATCATCTTCCTTCCAATCCATTCCACACACACGAAGGAAGTATATATATAAGTTGCAAAGCTCTCACTTGTTTCTCCACAACAATCTCCACCATCAACAAATTAAAATCTAACCTTTACTTTCATATCAAAATTCATCACCAAATTAATAGAAGAATTAAAGCATGAAGCTACTGAATTTAATATCAGAATTTCATATATATACCAATACATACATAAACATACATAACAATAATGTACCAATACATACATAATGTAACAATAATGTACCAATTCATACATAAACATAATGTACCAATATATACATATATACATATATACAAATACATACATAAATATAAATTTTAAATAGATATATATATATATATATACATACCTGGAGGCGGCAAAGGCATGGAAAGGGCATGGCATATGGTGTGTGGCGGCTGGAGCATATGTGGGTGAGGGGCGTGGCGAGGAGGCATATATGGGCGAGGCTGGGCAAGGGCTGGACGGGGGGGTCAGGGCAGGGGGCGGCGGCGCGACGCGAGCGGGAGACGGAGGAGACGCGGCGGCGGGAGAGGCAAGGGCAGGGGTAATTAGGGCAGTGGATCACACGAACGAAATGAAATTGGGAAGAAAACGCGTCTGTAATATAATTTCAGAAGCGGCGGATTAGCGACGGTAAATATCCGTCGTTAAATTTAAAACCCTATAGCGACGCACTAACGACGGAACTTTAACGACGGAAAAAATCCGTCGTTGAAATATGTGAAAATTGAAAATAGAAAATCCGTTTTTATAACGACGTAATAAACCGTCGTTAAATTTACGACGGACTAACGACTATATAATCCGCCGTTTAATTTTTCGCATTAAAAATTAAAAATTAATATTAACGACGGAAAAAATTCCGTCGTAAATATTATTTAGAATAAATAAAACTAAAATTAAAATTAACGACGGAAAGTATCCGTCGTAATATTAATTAAAAAATAAATATTAAAACATCCGTTATTTTACGACGGATCAGCGACGTTTTTTAAAATTGTACATTAAAAAAAATATAAAATCCATAATTTAACGACGGATTATGTCCGTCGTTAACTTTAACGACGGATTAACGACGTATATGACGTCGTTATATATTCGCGCGAAATAGGCCCGCCAAATTCGCCTTAATAACGCCTCAAACCGTCGTTAATTTAGTACGTCGTTATTCGTCGTTATTCCGTCATTTGAATGGCGACGCCAATTTTAGCCGTTGCTAATCCGTCGCTGTTCGCGCTTTTTTTTGTAGTGTTTCATGTACACTATCTCAGCCAGTACTTAGCTTAAGGCACGATCTTTAACTATCCCCGGTCAAAGCTGTAGCAGATAAATCACTCCAAGGTCAACATTAAGTAATGAGCATAAAAACAACATGCAACTTCTCCATTTTAAATAAATAACGTAGGACTTAATAACCCGAAATATATTTCAGAGAGTAAATCTCACCTATCACCGAAGTGGTACCAATAGCTCATCTTATTCCAACATGTCCACTGCTTGTTCATGGTAAACTTTAACCAATCCTTAGGGTCGAATTCGAAATAAACTAAAAGGATGGACAATTGATGAAGATAGTGGATTGGGTTTGAGTTTCAGCCGTCCACTTGAGCTAGGAGTTCGAAATATTTCTTAAAATGGTAGAGTGGGGGTTGCTTCTCTTGGCTTAGGCAGCCGTTGGCCACTTACTCCCGCCACAGAGTCGTCGTCGATAAAGGTATAGCGAGAAGTGTGTGATTATAGGTTGGAGTTGCCGAGGAGGGAAAAGAAGAGAGCTGAGAGACGTTTGTATAGAGAGGTAAAATGAGTCTTCTCATAGTTGTAAGTAGAGAATTAGAGAAAGAAAGATAGATGGTTGTGTGAAGTTGAGTTGCTTCCCAAATGAATTGTGCGAGAAAGGAGTTAGAGTAAGTGAATGAGATGAAATGGGCAGTCTTATATATGGATACAAGATTAATGACAAATGTTAGTACACTTCCCATGTAAGCCTACACACACTCATCTAATGCACAAACACTCTCTTGCTTACAATATGCACGACACACATGCATATATATATATATAGGGGAGGGTTAACGTGAGAACCATTTTTATCGTGAGAACGTGAGAACCAAAAAATGATGAATTCACAGTGAAAGTTGATGAATCCGTTGGGAAAGTTACTGAATCCAAAAAAATAGAATTTTCGCCCCTCATGGGATTCGAACCCTGGTGAAAAATTCTAAATTTTTGAATTCATCAACTTTCTCAACGGATTCATCAACTTTCATAATGAATTTATTTGGTTCTTAGTTTTTAGGATAAGAATGGTTCTTATTTGAACCAAACTCTATATATATATATATATATATATATATATATATATATATATATATAGGGAGTGGATCAATGAGAACCACATCTTTTTATGAACTCTGCGAACCATGCATAAGGCGTTGAAGATGATGCACAAAAGGTATAAAGTTGTGCATAACAAAACTTTCTAAAATTATTTTGTTGTTCAACAATTTTAGAAAGTTTTCGTTATGCACAACTTTATCTCGCTTTTGCATCATCTTCAACATCTTATGCATGGTTCTCAAGTTCTCAAAGATGAGTTCTCATCGATCCAATATATATATATATATATATATGGGGATGGATCAAATGAGAACCCATATATTTTTTAGAAATTAGAACTAATGTCAATCGTAGATCTAGATGCAATCTATGGTGTGGATTATCCTTAATTTATGCGTAATTTATATTTATTTATGCACGAAAAGGTCATTAAGGTAATATATACAATTTCAGTTAATTACAGTATCCCTACAATCATGGGATTTGTGTAGTTATTTTCGATAGTCGATAGAATTTTATCATATCCATTTTTTGATAACTGATTTTTTTTATAACCTCATCTCTACAAATACTAATTGAAAACGTTTTTTTTTATGTATTTTGGTTTCGTCTCCATGGATTCTCCAAGTATTTATGCGCAAATGGATGATAATCAATGAACATCAACTAATATTTTTACATATACAAGATAAGCATTTTCGTATCAATGCATAATATAATACTTGAATGTGCACATATAGAAAAATAACATAAGCATTTCAAGTGTAATGTATTTTTTGACCTTGTGCATTTTTATACAATTTCTTATGCGTATTTTTCTACAACCGTATGTACAATCATTATAATCATATGCACAACTACTATCTAGTTATGCATGTTAATCGATTCACGGAAATAACCATAGTTGTATCACAATTGTAAGATTTGCAGTGCAAAATTCTTATTTGTTATCTTTATTTTAAGGTAAAAAATATATTTTTACGTTAATTATTATTCAAATATAAATTCTCAATTTTATAAGTTTGATTGTTAGTATTGGTTTGTTTTGCATAACTACTTACAATCATATGCACAACTACTATTTTCAGCAGAAAGAGAATGTGAATGAGGCAAATGCGAAAAATTAGGGATTAGACGAAAATCAGGGGTTGAACGAATCTTTAAATAGACCTTAATGCCCCTAACACGTTTAAAATCATAAAAATAATATAAAAATAGTGAAACTCATTTTTAAGTATGAATTAAATATGATCCATTAGATTAGATTAAATTTAGGGTGAGGATTTGTTCTTATTTCTTATCTTAGAGGGAGCTCTCCCTATAACCAACCCATATATATGTCTTGCACACTAATACATGCACGTACAATTACACGCACATACATGGACACATATATATATATATAGGGAGTGATTATTGTAAAAATCATCCTTAACCTATAAACTACGAACTCTTGGAATCGTCTTAATTCGCCGTGAAAACGTCTGAATTCTTCTTGTAAGTTTCTGAATTCAGAAAATTAAAAATTTGCCCCTCATGGGATTCGAACCCAAGCGTTTGAATCCATCAAGTAAAATGTTGAATTTTCTGTAGATCTTCACGAATCAAAGATTGAAAATGATTCTTATTTTATACTTTAAGATTGGTTTGTATTTGATCTCATTTCTTATATATGTATTTGATTATTGAATTAGGCTAGATAATTAATCAAATTGTCACTTAATATTTAACATAGTGCAAGTTGTGGCATGTAATTCATACAGAGTGCTTCTAATCATCTCACTATATGTAACAGCCCGCCAACCCAAAGTACGGATTAGCAGGGACTGTTAATTGAGACGGGATTAAGTAACGAATAATGACATGGAACACCGAATGGTGTGACATATATTGGGAATATTTCTGGAACTTCATGAGTTTAGGGTTTTACAACAACATAACATACATATGACTTCATAATCTAGCAGCGGAAAACATGTGAAGTACAGATGTGACGATGTGTATTCAAGGATTCTACTATCAGCAACAAATGACCTGATTGCTCAACACCGCTCCATCCCATCGATCAGCTCAACCTGCACATTTAAAAACAAACATGCAGGGCTGAGTACAAATAATGCACTCAGTGGGCTCATTGCCAAAAACATTTTCTTTACTTTAAATTACACTGCCCCTTCTGGGTAAGACACAAGGGTTTTTTTGAAAATGCCTTGTGCTTACTAAAACATTTCTCATTTTCTCAAAACATCGCCTGCAGGCATTTTCTGTATGTATGATCCGTATCCTCTTTCATATAACGGTTCATAAACTCATCTCGCGCCGTAGAAGGAGGCCTCCTTCTACGGACGCTGTGACCGGCCGAAGATGTTCCTTTCGGCACACAGTCACCTATAAACTCACGCCGTAGAAGGAGGCCTCCTTCACGGACATTATTGGCAAGATGTTGCTTTCGGCACCCAATCACCTATGGTGTACACGTTAATCCAGACTAGGAATTAGACCAGGAATTCATCCCTCTAGCACAGGACCCGATATCGATTCTCTATAAAGTTGGGAGCGACCCAACAACTGTATCACTTTCTCAGTGGGCTTGCTTCAACTGCTTGATAGGATCCATACATAAAAACATAAGCACTTTGGGCAGGTAATCATCTCATCATCATTTCTTAACTGAAAGCTTTATAAATAAATACTTTGCATTTCGAAGAAAGCATAATAAATAAAAGGGTTTTCGAGTAAAGCCCACCTGGTACGTAGCTTTTAACCAAGTTCCTTTCTAACGTCAACATTCACGTCGCGTTCCATCTCTACGTAAGAAACTATTTTAGTACGTCGGTCACGTTTTTCTAAAACGTCTAAGTCTAATAAGATTCAGGAATCTCTCTAACCAATTCAAAACGTCTTACACGTCTCAGCGTGTCTAAACATCGTAAATCGTATTCCTACTAGACGTATCACATCACTTTGATCACGTATTAACGTATTTCGTACGTTTTGACTTTAGTCAACGTTCTTGAATTATATATATATATATATATATATATATATATATATATATGTTTCAATTATATATATATATATTAATAAGCTTTCTTATAAGTCGATTTTTAGTCGATTTTCAATCCTACTATCATATGTCTCGATTTTTCACGTTTTCCAATAATCATGCTCAATAATACGCATAAATATGATTCAATTCACACATAGCACTTTATTTTTGACCTTACGTCACTTAATAAAATATTTTGACGTAAACATAATGTTTCTTATTCTAAAAATCACATAAAATCATAGTATGTCTAAAACATCATTTTAGAACATATTATGTGATTATATCTTATAAAATAAATTTATAACATTAATACTTATAACCTATAGTTTTGGTCATCATGGAATATTATTCTATACTTGTGCATAAATTCACATAGCATATCATTCTAATATAGGATCAATAATATGTAATTATATTGATCATATAAAATTATACATCACATAATTACCTATATTATTTTGGTAATTTTGAAAATAATAGCAAATATTTTCAAAATTCCAATTAAATAACACAACACATGATCATCATCATATGTCATAACCTAACATAATTTTCATCAATTATAACTTCCACATCAATATTCCCTAGAACCTCATTTTCGAAAATATCACTTAGGTTCAAAATAATTTTAGAAATTCCAATAAATTCATACAACCTTATATTATGAATCTACATCATTAATATGCTATAATATCATTTAATCATGAATTATATATCAACATATCGTCATGCTATAATTTTCGAAAATTCAAGAACATGTACTATAGTTTTCCAAAAATTCCACATAAAATCATACAAGCTTATTTAATATCATAGAACATTATTTCATGCTCAAATCATCAATTAAAAATCATGTTAATCAACTTATACTCCTCACAAGGTTTCGGTCATAGCATTAAAATTTAATACATGCTTAACTTTGTATTATTTTCATAATATACACTTAAAAACATCATATAAACAAAATTTCTAAACAACTTAGCATATGAACAATATTTCCTAAAATTTCATCATAAATCATATAAGCTTATAACATATGATTTTATGGTTGAAAATCAAAAATCCTATTGAGTTCGGTTCGAGGCTCGAGTTCGGCTTGTTTGCAAAAAGAACAAATTTTGAACGAGATTTTTTCGGAGTAGAGAAAGCTATAAACTTCTTACTCCCTGACTTGTAATCAAACTTAGAAAAAACCTTAGCAATCCTAATGTAGTTGATGAAGTGTTCTCTCTTTAGGATAAAATATTCATCAAACTCCAGAATGTTAGTAATTCTTTTATAATTAATAACTAATATGTGTTTACCTCTTTTGACCTCACAATGATTCCTTCCCAAAAATACGGGACTGCAATAGGACGAGTTCCCCGGTTCGATCTGTTTCAAATCAAGGTGTTCCTTGTTTATCTGTCTCATATCCTTCTGATCCATGAGGTTCATCAGGATGGGCCTGAATCTAACGAACTCGAATTCTTTGACTGGCTTATGGAGGGAAATTTGATGTTAACCATCTCTCGAGGATCTATCTTGGATGTTTAATTCACCATACATTGATTATTTATCTAGCATGCACATATATAATTAATTGCAACACATAGGTGTTTTCTCGTGTTCACCTGCGAATTTGTCAGACAAGGAATCAGATCAAGACTCGTGCTTTGATCTTCTGGACTGCATCCCGTTTGCCAAAACTCAAATGCCGAGTGAGAGCAATCTATGGAGAGTACTGCAAAAATTCACCTTCTTCCACACACTATGAAATTTTCGAGAATTTCAATAATAGGAATAGTGATCCTCTGATCTTCTCTCACCTTGTATTTATAATGTAACCCTAGAAACCTATTAGGATAGGATCTCTGCATATATAATAAATACAATCATATCTTATCAGATAGAGAATCGAGCGAGTCGATGGGACTCTATCATGTGGTGGACGAAAATTAGCAGCTCTAGGCCTTGATGGGCCAGCCCATGATCAAAAGCAATGAATAAAGATGAGCCTCAAATAAAATAATTATCTTATGTTCAGCCCTAAACAAAAATTAATTCTTAAACATTTATTCATGCCACTAGAGAATAAATGTTGACTTACCCCTTTATTTTCGAAGTTGAGTTGGACTTACACTTAGACTTCACGAACCTCGTATTTAAGATATCGCAGGTCCATTAATTATTTATAGCGTTCTGACTACTTAAAATAATTAATCTCTTTAATTCCTTAAGTAGTACCACTCAACCTTGTTAATGTACTTAAGATAACTCAACCTGCAGGGTTTAATACAATAAACTTTTTGAGCTCCTTAAGGGGACGTCATCATCCTAAACGGATACGGTGACTCGTCTGTGCAACTAGCATGACATACAAGCATTGCCACCACCCAAGATGCGAAGAATATTGGGTTAATATCATGTAACCTCACCCACGACAAGTCAAAGTGATGGTCGAGAACTCATACTCACCTAATACCTTATCGAGGTTCGGATCAGCGTAAAGTCACCGAGATCTAGGTTACGAACGACGATCGATAGAAGAACTCATCTCATCGTGATCCATCAATACGTCAGAGACGTATCAGTATAGACAAGCAACCAAGTCAAGTCACTTCTTATCTATACCGCAGCCTATACCGATAACTCGTCCTAAAGTTGTCTCTGCTATGATCATTTTTATATCTCATTAAGCTTGATCAATCATACAGACTTCTGTGATCTTCTACACACTGTATGATCTAACTTATATATAGATAAAGGGACATACATATGCAATTAAGTAAACAATTCAGATAGGAGATTGTAATAGTGGTAACACAAATCATTGTATACAAGCTCAACCAAAACTGCTTTCAGTATACAAATCCAACAGCTTAACCTTCAGACTTTTTTCGAGCCGGTTTCTGTTCCACCATGCCAAAGGATCCTCGTTGTAACAACATACAATTTTCCTTTTGACATCCTCTATAGCAACATGTACTCATTCTCTAATATCTTGGTTGGATATTAGAGATATTAGAGATATCTTGAGGATTTGAATTTCCTCATCATCAAGGTCTTCGACTAGTTTTACAATTTTGCAACTCAATAATGCAGTCGCTGAACAATGATCTTGTGGTCACAATTAGTTGTGAACATCAATTGCCTCCTTTAATTATCATGCATAACTTCTTGAACATCTGAAGGAAATCGTTTCCCAGCAGAATATTAGCTCTGGTATCATGGAAATAGATTGGTGGAGTCTAAACCTTGTACCAAGGTGTTTGATCTGCTCTGCCTATCAAAATTTTGGTTGTCTTACTCATTTGGAGAAGAGTAAGATTTTCTTCGACAAATCTCTTCCAACAATCTGATGTAGATTTTCCTCGACTTCTGCTGGAAAAACTCCCTTCTTTGATGTGTAGATTCTTGCACCTGAATCAACATAAACAACAAAATATTCTGCTTTGTATTTCTCATATAACATCCCAATTGAGATGTATATTGAGAATTGACTCGTCATTCAATCAGCAGTTTTCTTCCGCCAATTGTCACCTTCATTCCTTCAGTTGTTATTCAACATGGTTTGCACTTATCGATGAATTTTCATCCTAAGATTAGGAAATCCACTTCTCGTCCGACTGTCCTGTAATGATCATTTGAAAGCCTCTAATACCAGGGTTCCTTCATAGATATTGGACCCTAGATTCTTCAAATGATATAACACCGTGCAAAGGAAGTATATTTCTTCTCATGTTGTGTCAAATCTAATGAGATTCCTCGCCATCCTTCTAGATATTCAAGCTTGACAACAACTTTGATTGCTTGCGGTTGAATGTCTCGAATAGATTTTCTCTCATACGTTTGAGAAAAGCTTCTTTCGTATGGTTCATAAATAGCTCTATCTCATTAGAATGATAATCTTGGGGCTCCAAATCTTTGGCTATCATCGTACTGCAGTACTGGTTTGTTGCTGATCTGAATATTTATCGCTCTTATAGGTGGAATTTCCATCATTTCTGGGCAATTAGCTTTAGCTACCTTCTTGAAGATGTCTGGATCCTAAATAAACTCCTTCTCTGCACATAACTCCATATGGTATAAGTTCGAAAGAGCATAAGACTCCTGATAAGTGATAGAATAAGGTTTGTTCCCATTTTCCACCAACTCAATCCTTTTAAAGTCATGATAAAGCATCAGGGCTCTACTGAAATCGACATCTTTGATATTATATGAAATCTTCGGGTAGAAGATTGCTATAATCTTTTTACCATATAGATTCCTTGAAATGGTTGCCAATACTGAATTAGCATGATTCAATATCCTTTTATCGCAAATTGTGATATCAATTGGTGTATCTGTACCCTGGTAGAGTGTAGATTTAATCACCAACTGGACTGCTCCAATATGAATCCATTCTATCGTATTAGCGATTTCTAGCTTCATACTTTGACAATCTTTTATGATATCACTTGCTAGTATCAGTTGCATCTCTACTTGATTCCTAGTAAACTAGGATGGAAGTGACATCTCTCGCCTTGTAACTCCGTAGACGACGTTGTGCCTCCTCTTGACTAGATTTAAGTTCTTTATAACATGGTCTATATTTCCTTATGCTAAAGAACCTTTATTTTTTTTGTATACTCATGGTTTTATTCGTGATATTGTTCATCATTTTTTGTAAAATGATGGTTCGGCTAGTATGTCCTAGCTCATCTTGACGCTCCTGATAGCACGTTTTTCCTTCAGTAGGAATCTGATTCTGAGTGTTCATCAGATTCTTCTTCTCCACTGAAGATTTATTCATGTTCGTATAAACTCTCGTCTGAGGGTATATCTCGAATTGGTATACTTGTACTAATTCCTGGTAGTATACGGCATCTTCGATGGCTGGCGTGGACTCGAATCTCCTCATCCCTCTTTACTCATTTTGTGGGCAATTTGTGAAAATATGCCCATTTGCTCTGCAAATCCAGCAGTTGCACTCTTTGAAACTTTCATTAGCTCTAGTCTAAGCTCGTCTGAAAGTCTTCTTCGCCGATGTTTGCTACTGAGAATTGAATTCCTGAGCTTGATATTGTCTTCTTGTTAGACCGTTCCTTTGTCCAAATTTATAGTATCTGGCTTTCTATCGTGATCACATTGTCATTAGCCTCCAAGAACTTCTTTTTCTCTCATTCCCTTATTGTAGGGTTGGAACATGTTCTTCTCTCTTATAAGTTGATATGATTGTTCTCCTTTGATTTCTGTTGGAAGATCTATCATATGATAAATCAGTGGGCTGATTTGTTGATCTTTCTCAATTTCTTGAGATTCCTCTGAATGGTTACTTGTTGACATCACTCTGACAACTTTCTATGGACATAGGACATCCTTCTTGAAATGATGTTAGCATATGCTCCTGGTTTGTAATCCCTGGTAAACATCTCCCTCCATGGACTGGGAAACTTCAGGAAAAACAACTCTCTTGCAACATCTTCGTTGACTATACTAAGATGTTGATACTTAGTAAAGAGTTGAAGAAATTTGTTGAGTGCTCCTTGCTCCAAGACCAACAGTCTTAGATTGTATAGAGCCAACAAATATTTCTTCTTATTTTCTTCATTGTAGCCTTCAAAATATCCTTCTCCAAGGAAATGGACTTGGAAAGTATCCGCCATGCCTTTTCCTGCATCCTCAAAAAAGTCGAACTTAGTATTTCCTGCTTTCGTTCAGCTGGGCAGTACTCTCAATATTGTTTTACTACTCCTGCTAAACTGGCTTCAAGGCTCTTGACGAAATTAAGTTTTTCAAGATCCAATGTTGCGGCTGCAACTATCATTGATGCTACCCATTCATCTATGATATTTTTTCAATATTTGAAGCTAACTTTGTCGAGATCAAGTGTCAATCCATAAGGATGAATAAGCTCCAAAGTGGCTTTCTCAACAATTGTGTCCTGCATTCTAAGTACATGCCTCATTCCTCGTGATCTAACTCTAGCTTGTTCTGCTGCAAATTTTGCATCAGGTCCTTGGCCAGCTTCATATTGACCTCTTGACCCCATAGGATCAATATGTTGTATTCCTTGTGGTAGGATCCGTGGCTCCTCCTTTGGGATATCTTGATTCATCTTCAGATCCACCATGTTGAGGTTAGCAAACGATTCTACTAACTCCTGTAATTCGTTTAATCATACTCTTTCAAGGTTATTTATTTTTCCTTTTCAAGAGTTGAATTATTCTTTCAGATCGAGCTTTTTTCATCGATTGCCTCTATGGTGAAAACTTGTTTCCACTTATAGACTTCTTGATAATTCTATGACCTACATCTCGTTCTAGGCCTTCAACCTTCTTCTAGATATTCTGCAATCGAGTGAGAATCTCCTCTTGCTGCATGAATATCCTGCTTATCTCCTACAGTACATCATATAGGTTGTTACTATAATATTGTACCGTCTCTAGATCTTCTTTAATTCCACGAATTTGAGAAATCCGATGAAATTTTTAAAACTTGAAGCAGATGTTGCTCCTTTGTTTTTTATCTCCATCAACCGTGGGGTGGATGGCAACTTGCTTGGATAATTCTCAAAGCCGTTTAGAGTTGGGCGTTGATTATGAATCTCTCTTCTTTCATTCGCATGTCCCAATGGCACATTCGAATGTCCTCTGGCATCTAGTTGTTTTGAACGCTTTGTTCAAATATTCTTTCATAAGATCCAAGCAATCTACTTAGATAGTCTTATTTGTTTTTCAATTCTTGAAAACAAAACCTGTATGCATCATATCTCAGACAAGGGTCTAAATCCATGATTTATCTTGGAATCTCCTCCGTTGGGATAACATGCTATTAATTTAATATTTTATATTTCCTCAATAAAACCTAAGATTTAATACATTTTAGAAGCGTAGGATCAACAATCAAAAATGTCGATATTTATACGTGGCATTGTCTCATCCCAGACCTACTAACCAGGTTAACATTGGCATGAGAGAAGTATTCCAACTGATATGCATAACATACAATTTACGAGAATTTTAATAGCGTAAGCAAGATACTACACAAAGAAATACTTGTACATAGTTAAACTAATCCTTGGAATAGCAAAAATTGGAGTGGAAATAGCTTAACCATATACAAAAGTCAATTGTGAGTTCTAAATATTGACTGAATTATAATATTATATTTTAAATAGTGAATAGGTATGGAGTATAGATGTTTTTAGACATGGATATGGAGTGTAGAGAAAATAAAAAAAGTGGATAGTCTTATGTAATACCCCATATAAACCTAATTTGACAATCATTTAACATGACATGATAACATTTCAACCGTTCCAAAAAAATATATCAATTTAAAATGACAAATTAGTACATGTTGGCAATACTAAAAGAAATTAAGCAGAACCATAAATTCATCTAAGTCCAATAAAAAATATCAATGGCAGTTAGAAAGATCAGGATAACTAGCAACAAGGTAAGTTTTACTTTGACAACAAGAAGTTGCAAGTCGAATATATCGAAGCAGCAGCAGCCCTTACAGCTAAATCCTTGTCCGAATCTTCTGCTGCTCCTGATCTGCACTTTGAGAGTTTAGCAAGCAATTGTTTATGGCTTGATATAACAAGAAACATCATTTTTTATACACAAAATTCTTCCTCGTGAGAAGCTGCTATAATCGAAGTTTTTGAATGCATTGGACCGACTCAATACACAGATAAAATTCAGTAGGATGTGGGGAATATCGAGGATGAAAGAGAGATATCCTACTTGTATCAATGAAAAAAGGATTACATTAACTAGTACAAAGAATACAATCAATTTAAACTGAGTATATAAATATACATGAGTCAGAAAGAATATAACAGCAGCACATATGCTTATCATTCATGCTCTGCTGTCTTAATAAGCAAATAAAAGTCGTAACATAAGGTGTCATACGTAAAAGAGAACTCCAACTAGTAGCAGTTCTTGATAGTTGATATTAAGGGAGTCTCAAAGTTTAAATTATAAAGTTGATTGAAAGAAACAAGTTATCATGCTAGAGTTGCCTATTAAACATTTTGTAGATTGAAAGATAGTATATTACATGTAACAATGCGATTGTTGAAATATACCTGCTGTTGAATCCTAGAGGAACTGCTTGCTCTGAAAGGTTATGCAAACTATTTGTGTTGAGACCAATTTCACAATGTGACTGCATTTCCTTCACTTGGTTCAACCAATTTTCCTGAAAATATTCAGAGAGAGATTGATCTGATACTGCTCCTTGAAGAGGATGGAATGTAGCAACTTTATTGTAGATGAAATATCAGAAGCCATGCATTTGTGAAGAACACCAGGTTGGCACAATCAATCCAAGGAAAATAAAGCAATGACTCAGATATATTTCACATACATGATGGGTCGTTTATAGGTGGCCAAATAGATTATCAAACAGTTTAAATTGACTGAAAAAAGAAAATAAATGTGACCTCAAAATTAGGGGGAAAATAAATTCACCATAAGCTAAGTTCAGATATGGATTCATAATGACTAGACAACTGTCAAATACTCATCCAATCAAATCACAGGAATACAAAGATATAATAGTTTAAGCTTTCAGATATCATACACACAGTAAGTGTAAATAAGAGAGCCGAGCTAGTTGGGAATGCCTGAAAGCAGTTGTAAATAGAGATCCCATACATGTATGCATGCCATGCAATCTGTGCATGATTCTTCTAGTAAATATAGTAGCAAATCTCACCAGTTGGCCCTGTTCTTCGGAAAGTGCTTTATCCATTTGTCCAAAGAGATTGCTCCATCTTACAGAATGAGCATCAGCATTTGCTTGGTCAAAAGGACTACAAGTAGAATTTATCACTTGTAGATCATTCTCTAGGTGAGACAAAAACTCTCTGGATATTAGGTTAGGTAATTCTGTGGTAATAACTGCACGAACTCTTTTTTTACTGCGTCTTAGTGCTGCATGTAGCGACCAATCTCTATCAGAAATATATCTAATGGCTAAAGCGCCAATACAAATCTTTAAATTATCGAAAAGAAAAACCCTGCCTGAAAGACGCCCTCTTATATCTTGATGTAGAATCTCCAACCATTGTGAAGCTATATTAGCAGCTGAAAACCAAACAAAATCCACATCAGCTATAGAGCATTCTGCATTATCCTAAAATAGTCAAAAATAAGATATTCTGTAATATTCAGAAGAAAGTGTTGAGATGTTTAACTAAACTAAAACTGAAAGTGTGATGGAAACTACCATGTCCCAAACCATAGTATCAAAGGAAGAAAATGAGTCAACAACCTTTCAAAGAAAGTGAAGTAACACTGCTAATGTTTGCTGATTCATCACTTGACAAGCAGCTGGCATTCTCCGTACCAACTGCTACAGATGATGACACTTTCACTGGCAGTCTATCATCCTCGTTTTCCTTTACGCAACATGAAGTTACACTTGGATAAGCCCTTGTGTACCCCATACGGGAGTAACCACTGCCTCTTGCGACCTCTGCATTTGGATATATTGATTTCGAAAAGAAAGCATAATCACTCATCTGCCTTCTCCCCAGTAAACCATCTCCATAACTAAGCCCGGACACATTTATAGCTTCCCTTCTGTCAGAGAGTTCGTGTGCACCAGTCTTGATGTGATTACGTTTCTTGCTTCCTGAAAGTAGACTTTCATCTTTTTTTGATCTCACTATGGCCTCTATAATAGAGTGGACCTGTTTACTGTTCCTCACATGGTTAATAATCCCAGGATTAAGCCCATTAAGCAAACCACTCGGAGCAGCAACTCTTGAGAATCTATCAACCTGTTCCTTCTTTGCAAGTTCGATTTTCTTCTTCATTACATCATTGCTAGATTTCTTCCTCCCATGCACCTTTGGCATGGCGACAGGTGGAGCTCCGAAAGGGGCAGACAAGTAGTTATTTTTTTTCAAGCCTTTCCAGACTCTCATCGGATCCTTTGTATCCAATGGATCTACCGAACTGACACAATCCAAGTCATCCCTAGACCTCAAATGCTCGTGAGTTTTATAGGGATACATGGGTTCATTGATAGAACTCAAAACATCTGCGGCATTTAGGTCCAAATCGAACCCTCTAGCCTTAGTTAGGCCATCATTGTGCTGCACGTCTTCCTTCTCAGACACAGGGTGGTTGTTTGATTCATCAACACATGCTGGATCATCATCACCAACCACACAGCCGGCAGAACCAACATCAACATTCAGATCAAGCACTCTTGGATCCGGAGTTGCTGTATCGCTTCCTCCTCTTCCTGTTCGAGCTCAATCACTGTCGTGTTTTAGTTTCATTTCATCTAACATATTGCAAAGAGTTCAATAGATGCCAGATGCATATAACAGAAAAGAATGAAACAAGATGTATACCTAAATCAAAACTATCATAAAAAAGGGGAAACAGTGAACAATTAAATAGGGGTACACATGTAGCCTAATATCAAGTTAATAATAAAACACAATAGATTTATCATTTTGTAACACGCTTTGCAGAAATGAATCGGAAAATTCTTTCAATACAAAACTTATATATCCGAGACTTGTAAACTACATTTTGAAAGTCATAATTCGTATAGCAAATGTAAAAAACTAAATCTTTAAACAATTGATACAATATGAAAGTCCAAATAAAACAGTAAACTTCAGCAACAGGAGTACCTTCGGCGGGAAAAATTGATTCAAGATCGCGCATTTTCACTCTCTTTTGAGATGTTTCGGACGTTTCTTGGATTTCCATACTACCCCTTTTCTATTCCAACCAAACCAAAACCTTGAATTAAAAATTAAAATAAACATCAATTTCACAAATAAACAAACCGAATGTTGTTCCAAAAAATCCAACCTTTGATTCAGATCTGTGCGTTGTTGGAGACTGATTCCGAACCCAAGCCTCACCATCCATGAAATGCTGAATTTATTTGGAAAAGATTTGTCAATTTAATTTCAAGATTTCGATAGTCGCTATTTCAGAGCAAAACCTCAAATTCAAACTGAAAACTTTCAGCTTTAATCAGTCGGACTAGGGAAATGATTACAAAATTAATAAAGGGAATGGGAGATAAAGAAGAAAAGTAGATTGAAGGTTTCTTGATTATTATGTCAATGGCAAAATATGAAAATTAGTCAACAGGGTTAGGACAATCTCTCTCTCTCTCTCTCTCTCTCTCTCTCAAGAGATGTGTATTGGATTTGAATTGCAGAAGGAGCGCGCTGAGAATAAAAAGGCCTTGGATTTATTTGTTTGATTGAGATTTTTAGTTTTTATTTGTTTTTGCTTTATTTGTAGGGGTGGAAGTTTGGTATTGGATAATTGGATAATCCGATAATCGAACCGAAAATTCGGTTATTGGATAACGAATAACAGAAAAAAATTGGATCGGTTCGTATTTGGTATCAAAATTTTAGAAAATTAGGTTATCGGTATGCCGATAACCGAATGGAATATCTTAGAATAAACCGAAATACGTATATATATATATATTACAAAATATTATTGTATCAAATTCTATTGTAGACTAGTTGGTTTGGGCGCAAGCCTCGGCCTTTTCCCGGGTTCGAATCATGAGCCTCAACTTATTTATTTTAAGATAACGGATTAATTATAAATATAGTTAAAATGAATATATTACAAGAAACTATCGTAGCTTCGGTTGGGTAAGTGCGTCTATTTTCATTGAGGTCGTGAGTTCGATTCTCACTTGGAGCAAACCAACTATTTTTTAAAAACCGGTTAACCGATTAATCAAGCCAGGTTAAACCGATCGGTTAATCGGTTAATCGATTAACCGATTCGGTATTCGGTTCGTAAATTTCATGTAGTTCGGTTTGGTTAATCAAATTTCGGTTTCGGTTAGCAAACCGAACCGATTCCACCCTATTTATTTGGTGTATTCAGATTTTCAAATTCAAATGGAACGGAGGGGTTCAGTTGAGTTGGGACCAAAGGCGGCTTTGCCGCGAACTTGCAGTTTGGTCCTTCCAAGTTCCACCTAGGGATGGCAATGGGCCGTATCTAGATCGGACTTGGCTAAGTCCAAATCCAAATCAGATTTTTTTTGCTTTGATCCAGATCCGGTCCAGATTCATTGGGTTCAAAAAAATTAAATCCAGTCCATAAGATCCACAGGGTCCAGAGTCTAGATCCGGATCCATATGTTTTCGTTTCTAAAATAAATTCTAAATCAACTATAATTCACAGTAACACCATAATAATCTAAATACACAATAATACTATAATAATTATTTAGAATTTCTACAATTATCACTATATTGGAAGACGTTAGTTACAAATTTACTATAAAGTAGGAAACAACAAATAACTCGATCACCGGTGGTGTAAGTGGTGCGACCCGCCGTGAATGTCGATTGATACATAATTGGAAGAATTTGAAATGAAATTGTGAGCATATTTGTTTTGGGAGAATTTGAAAAAAAAAATTGAAGAGTTTTAAGTTGGGGATAGGTATTTAATTATAATAAAATAATATATATATATATATATATATATATATATATATATATATATATATATAAATCTAAATGGATCGCAAGCCGGATCCGGATCTCAAATACTAAATCTCAGATCCAGATTCGAAATATAGGAGTATGATCCAGATCCGATCCAGATCCATCGAGTCCAATTTTTTGAGAATCCAGAACCTGAAAAATGGATCTGGATCCACAGATCTGGACTGAATTCGGGATCCATTGCCGTCTCTAATTCCACCCTAATCTTTTTTGGGGTTATTAAATTTTTGTAAAACTACTTCTTATGTCTAATAAGTTTAGTTCTTAGGCAATGTTTATCAATAACCATTCAACTATATAACAATCCAACGATTTCAATATTTAATTAGTTTCCTCTTTCTTCCATATCATCATTATTTCATCCAACTCAACCACATCAATTGTTTATGATTTATCAGTGACCACCAAATCATTCAACCACAATCTTATTTATAATTATTTATATTATTTTTAATCTAACTATAATTAATTATAATAAAAATAAATTTATACTATAGCAAAATGCATAAAAGATCAAAAAATTACAAATTAATAAAAATAAAAAATACGACAAACTAAGAACAAAAATTACAACAATTGAAATAAACAAGTGGCACTTCAAACAGATAAAAAAATTTACACATTCAGTTGCAATCATCGATTTTTTACCGTATATGGTCGATCAAGTCATTTTTAAGAGCACTGTGAGCATCTATATTGCGAAGTTGTGACCTATTTGTCATATAGTTGGCTAGACTTGCAATTCGCTCTGTAGAGAATTAAAAATTTGGATCATCATTATTTTCTCCATCTCCACTTTGTATGCAGACCGTTCATCTTCCACTATCATATTGTGCATGATGATGCAAGCAATCAGTATTTTTCCCATCATATCACGATCCCAAATAAAACATGGTCGTTTAATAGAAGAAAAACGAGCTTGTAGAACGCCAAATGTCCGTTCAACATATTTTCGGGCAGTTTGTTTATGTTGAGCAAACAACTAGTGTTTCCGGATTTGTAGGCAATTAATAGATTTGATAAATGTTGTCCATCGAGGATTTGCATATCACATATTATACTCATAGCCATTATCAACATAATTAACATTTGGTGTTGGGCCTTCTAAGATATCATTAAAAAAAAGATTGTTCAAGTATGTTGATATCATTTCTCGAACCGAGAGTTCCAAAAAATACATTGTAGATCATAATTATTGAGACAACTACATCCAAAATGATTGTAGGCTTGCCATTTCTCCCTGCATATTGCCCTGCCCAAGCAGTGGGACAATATTTACATTCCCAATGCATAAAATCAATACTGCCTAGCATACTTGGAAACACACGTTCCTCAGCAATTTATAGAAGATATGTCATGTCTTCTTCAGTGGAGTTTCTAAGGTACTCATCATTGAAGTTAGAAATTACATCTTTGACAAATTTAGTAACTAACTTTCTTATGTTTTGTGCGCTTATTCTTAAGTAATCATCATGCAAGTCTGTCCCTGTTCCGTAGGCCAACACTATCCGAGTTGCAGTGCATTTCTGAATCAAAGACATACCTAGACGTCCGACGACATTAGACTTTTATAGAAAAAAATCATCGTTGGCAACAATTTTGTTTAGTATATGTTCGAACAAGGATTTTTGCACACGAATCCTTGTTCTAAAAAATTTGGAGGATAGATTGGATCATCTGAAAAGTACTGCTCGTATAAACTCTCGTGACCCTTCTCACATTTTTATTCAATGACCCGACTTGTTTGCTCTTATTGTATGGTTTGTAGGTTGTAATGACATAGTTGTTGTGTGAATGGCTACATCCTCGAGGATGCGATCAAGTCGTCGATTTTCTTCAGCAACACATTCTTCCCATTCATCGAACTCGAGCAAATAGGAAGCATCAAAACTAGAACTTGAAGACATTTTTTTAGAAGTGAATTTTTTTTAGATGTGTAGATTTGATAATTGAGTTGGAAATGAGATGCAACAAATGTGTGTTTATTTATATGCAATATTGAATAAATTATCTGACCAAGCATGTGACTATACAAAAGCACCGAAAGGTGAAAAAGATAGGACATGTGACTCTACAAAACACCAAGAGTAAAAAAATATGATGCATGTGTCTCTGCAAAATTTCAAAAGCCAAAACAATGCATGTGAGTATCTGCACAAAATTGCTTGAGTCTTCAAAAAAGCATGTGATAAAACATAGATGTCAGATCCATAATTTAAAGGCACTACCTTGGAATAATTTAAAAACAAAAAATACATAATTGAAAGGTTACATGCATGTATGCGATTATCAGAAGCATGCATGCTATTGTCGGAAGGTTTATTTTAAGTTTGTTTTAATAATTTTTATTTAAAATAATTATATTATAATTATAAAACAAAATAATACTAATATATAATGCGATAATTAGGGGTGAGCATTCAGATTTGATTCGAATTTTTGCCTAATCTGAATCGATCTGAATTTTGAGAGGAAAACAATCTGATCCACACTGAATATCTGAAAATTCGAAAATTTTATAAAAATATCCAAACCGAACAAAAAATATGAAATTATCAAAAATCCGAAACAAATTTTGGTTAATTCTTATAGTATATTTATTAGATTTAAAATTAGTTAAATAAAATATAATTATTATATATAATTCGGATTTTTGGATTTTTTCAAATTAAAAAAATTCGATCTGATCCGAAAATCTGAAATTTGAAAAATGTCAATCCGATCCGAATCGAAAATTTTAAAAATTTGAACCGAATTTTAAATTTCGATTTGGTTCGGATCGGATATTCGAATTTTGGGTATTTTGCTCACCCCTAGCGATAATGGGGGAAATGTTAGAATATTAGGTGGAAACGTCTGGATAATGGAGAA
Organism: Salvia rosmarinus; assembly: GCA_036937905.1. Taxonomy (NCBI): domain Eukaryota; kingdom Viridiplantae; phylum Streptophyta; class Magnoliopsida; order Lamiales; family Lamiaceae; genus Salvia; species Salvia rosmarinus. The sequence continues at coordinate 16,654,589 of CM072820.1, forward strand.
AATATTAGACGATTAGAGTGAAAGGTTTGAATAATGAGAAAAGCTTAGAGTATTAAGGGAAAGTTATGGACAACGGAAAAAATGTTAGATTATCAGCATGAAAAGTTTGAATAATGAGGAAATGTAGGGAGAGATGTGTGGATAATGCAGAAAAAGTTAGACTATCAGAGTGAAAGGTTTGACTAATGAGGAAAGGTTATAATGTTAGGAGGAAAAGTCTGGATAATGGAGAAAATGTTATACTATAGGGTGAAAGGTTTGAATAATGAGAAAAGGTTAAAGTATTAGGGGAAAAGTTCTGGATAATGGAGAAAAGATTATACTATCAGCATGAAATGTTAGACTATGATGAATGATTTATTAGTTAAATTATATTTTATTTTGTGTGTTGCATTTCAATTTTTTGAATTTAATTTGTCTTTTGTGTTGTACGATTTTTATTTAAAAATATTTATATTATTTGCCAATGAATTACGATGACTGGAGATGCTCTAATTAAAATTACATAAATTACATGAAATGAAATTACATAAACTGAAAGTTACTACAACACAATAATTGAAATGACATAAACTAAAATTACAAGTAAACAAAATACGATTAGTTTGGAAATAAGTGCATCATCAAACGGACTTTCAGTTCTTCCTCTTGTGGAGATAAGTGGCTTTAGCTCATCAATGCAGTAAACGCATCCATGTTCGTTTTCCTTGACATTACATTATTTTTCCTAGACATTATATCAATTTCTTTTTCACGTGTGATCCTCATCGCACAATGTTCTACAGTGAAATCATCTGGAATATACAAAGACTGTGATGTCGTGGCTTTTCCTTTTCTTTTAGCTTTAGCCTTATCTCTACCAATAGTACGACTAATTGTTGACGAACGGCTAACTGAAGTTTCTGGAGTTGAGTTGGTCGGATCTGATCCATCTTCACGGTTCTTGATTTTTGAATTGCCACGACCTTCTTCAATGATATCTTCATTGTTTGGATGTTTGCATGTAGTTCCCTCCAATTTCAATTCCCACTTGGGGTGGTGATGCATAAATTGTTCAAAAACCTCTCGATGAGGAAACTTAGATGATCCATAAATTATTTGAGTCTCCCTTTCAACATCTTTATTGGATATTCCAGATGTTTTTCGAGCATATGCTTCCTTGTATACAACAATCCACTTGGTCACATTTGCATTAAGTCATTTATAACGATTTCTCAATAACTCCATAGATATTTCTTCATCCAAGTGTGGATTGGTTTCCTGAGCTTGTTGATACAGATCCAAAATGCGTTGTCATAACGCATCACCTTTTTGGTTGGTTCCAACAATTGGATTCCCACTAGTCATACACCAAGAAGACATTAGTGTTATGTCTTCTTGATTGTCCCACCTTGCGGACCATTAGAAGTGTTTGTTTGTGTTTTTCAAACATTTTGAAATAAGCTTCGAGAGATATTTTCAGAGGTTTGACGATATTCAGGGATTGGAGAATAAGTATGATTTGATGAAATTTGAGAGTTCATAGCAGTTTCGAACTGCATGAATTCTTTAGAGTTTTGGATATTTTCAAGGTTTGGATAAAAATCTGGGGAGTTTTGAACATTTGAGAGTTTAAGAAAAAATTGGATTATGATCCATAGAAAAAGAAAGAAAAATAGAGTTTTTGAAAGTGAAAATGGATATTATTTGTAGATAAGAATATATAATTGTATTGTGTGTATAACTATAACAATATTGATTTCTATTTATAGAGAATGAAAAAAAATGGTAATATTTTAAAATATATATATATAATACATAAAAAATATAACAATTTTATCTTAATATCCAAAAAAATCAAAGAACCAATGGCATCATGATAAATGTCACGTTATTAAAAAAATGAAAAGATGGGAAATAGAGAGAAAAATGTGGGGTTCGGTCATCTTAATACCATGGGCAGTCTCATTAAAAAATTTACATGAATTTTTCTTTTCTTTTTTTAGATGTGGTCGACCACCCATTGCTAATAGGCGTCAATATTCTTAGTCTTAGGATCATTCATAATCGTATATCTGGTACAATTTTTAATTAATAGTACTTTCATGAAAATGAGATTAAGCATTCCTCTCATTCTCTTGATGTTACATATTATTCATAATTATCAAGAATATATTATTTTACCTTTTTTTTTTGAGGTGGTCTAAAATTAAGTGCATTTCTTTAGTCCAAATGTTTAATGTTCGAAGTTCACATTATTTCTATAGGTTTGAGTCTGTTACACTTGAATTTTTAAGTGTGGTTTATCCGTCTTATATGATTTGCAAGCTATTACACGGAAACGTGAGTTTACCCAATACACACTGAAGGTACATGGGTTTACCCACTAGAAACTGAAGATAGCGGTTACGGGTTCCTATGAACAAAAAAGAATACTTCATCCGTCCACCAAAAGTGTAGTACAATTGGCTTTTATGATGTTCATGAAAATTGTGGCACTTTTTCATTTTGGGAGAATACCCCATATTAATTCCTTATAATTCAACCTAATAGCCACTAATTATTTATCAAAAAAAAATTGTGGGACCCTTTTGTTCAGACCTAAAGTGTTATCTAAGTCGCTCGTAATCGTATGAGGTCCATATAGGGCGATAAAGTTGACTCAGTTGTACTCTCAAAAAAGGCTTAACATGGCTATGGATTCTGTGTCATAGAATAAAAACATAAAGAAAAAACTAGTGTCCCTAACATAATTGAGGGTTTTCAAGGAATGGACTAGAAATAGGAAAAGAAGCGAAAACAAGAAAGGGGTATACTTGGACAACAAGAGAAATCGACAGATACACAGGATTGGAGAATATATAGGGTTCAAAATTTAACCTTATCATGAACGAGCCAACAATCGATGCGCAATAAACTATCCACACCCTCTCACCTAACGTTCAATATAAACTAGCCTCTCGACCCCGCCTATGTTAGACTCGCAATTAACGACAAACTACTCTCTCGACTCCACCATCATCAATAACGACGGATAATCAAACACAAATGCAATTGATAGCAAACATCTATCCATATAGATTCATCACTGAACAACGGACTAGTCTCTCGACCCCGCTCGTTATCAAACTTATATTCAACATAAATCTACTCTCGTATTAATCCATAATCAAATATAAGCATATAATCAAAGCTACACTATTCTTTCGAGTTTGTGTCCTAAGATCAATAAATAACCAATCTATACGGATACATATTTGCAAATCATAAACACAACAATCACGATTCAAGACAATGAACTAATCCAACAATTATTTCATTATAAAGCAATAGTTCATTTTCACGGAAGAAATTAATCTCATAGCAATTACAGAAACATATTAAAACGAGAAAAACTTACAAACTGGTCACTGATGAATTCGTCATCCAAAAATTCGGAATCGCACAATCCAAATACAAGATTTAAAAGAAAAATAAATGAAAAGAAAGGAAAAGAGAGAACTGGAGAAAAGTTCGAGAGTCCCTGGTGTGAGAGGTTGTTGTGGTAAATTTAATCCCTCGTGAAAGCCCATAAATTTAGTCACATTGGGCCTAAAAAGGCCCGCCCAGTGGTGGATACAATGTCGAGGGAGCTGGACATGGTTCACTGGAATCATGCTGAGAGGGCTGCCCAGTGTCAGACGCAGATAGAGCGAGTGTTAGGCTGGACTGGAGATGGGCCGCTTAAGAGCACCCTAGCACCGGTTGGGGATGAGGTGAGTGTTGAGCATCGTGGGGCTAGGTTCGTACAGTACGTTCTTCTCCAAATCACTATCAAGGTCCAAATCATCATTGTCACTATATGACATGTTAGTCTTTAGAAAATGTATAACCTATACTGAAATAGTGCACTTGCATATTCTCATTTATGTCATAGGCATTGGTACCTTGATATTATTTCTCGACTTTAGAAATACCTACTCCACATTCTCTTTCAATTTTAATGCTTCTAAGATACTCGTATCTTGAGCATCTATGCTTTATTAACATTTCCCGTACTGAAGGTCCAACTTTGAAATCATTTTCCACTAAGGTACATTGTTAAGGTCGCATTTGAATGCGAGAAATCTATGAAATGGGATCTCATGGTCCCTTCCGTACCATGGAAATGAGCATCATGTTCCTCTATACTCTGTACACTTTAACTTCCTTCTAGGATTTTAAGGACGATTCGACCATCTCAAAGATGGGTCACTAGAAATTTCAGTTTCAATATATTCTGAACTTCATATTACTCTATTCATCTATACGAATAATAGAGTTGTTCTAATAGCATTTTATGTTCCTTCAAATCCTTTGTATAACTGTAGCACACATTTCTAAGAGTATATCTCATACTCAACTTTGTTGGTTTAACCTGTGTATGGAAACTTACCTCAACAAGGACTCTATTGTATCGTATTTGATACATCTTTCTAACTGTAGACAATTATTTTGTCATTGAATTGGAAACTTAGGCGATTATCTTAGTAAACTAATAAACTTTTTATTTTTAAGGTCGAAGGAGAACCTACTATGGCATCTTGCAATCGCAAAGGTTCAAATCTTAAACGACTTATAAAATAAAGTTGCAATAGTCTAACCATAGAGATTAGAAATGAATTGACCAAAGAGTATAAACAATTAAATCAATGTCAAAAACTCAACTAGGCTTTGAACAAAGAGATAGACATAGGGGTGCCAAAACCCAAATGAAGACTACTGAGATCTTCTTAATCATATGGGATGATCAGACCCATCACAATCACTTATCAATCACATGGATAAATAGTTTTGAATAGAATTTTTTTGTCTTCATAGGGATATGAGTAAAATATACAGAACTTAAGGCCATACTTAAACCTTTATACATTATGGCTCTGTTATTCTCGTCACTCTAGAGTCCTTCAGACTACTAAATAATCTATTAGTATTATATCCTTTTATAGCATAATTACTGCGTTATAAACTAATTGTAAGGAACTATTGTTTGGCCTCAAACTGCTATATGATAATGGTAGGATCATTCAGAGTAACTCATTAATTATTATGACCTTAGACTACTTAACCATAGAGTTAGAAACTCTAATGACAACTCAACTGGAACTGGGTCGAAGAGTTCGAAACTTAACGACAAAACAGCTGATATAAATTGCAACGATTTTTTAACATAACTTAAAAGCTCTTAAGTTATAAGAGTTCTTGGCATGCGTCTTATTTTAATGTCTTGCTTAGACATAATTTACAATTAACCCTTATTTCTTGTAATCTTAATTTCTATTAACCATAACCACTAACATAGTGATAATTGACGGGTTGAAATAAAACTTAAATCATTATGCAACAAAATTAGTTATTTGAACCACACTCATCGCTATGAACTACGACTAAAGTAAATCGTTATCGGGTAATGAAATAGTCAAATCAGTGTTCCAATGTGTGGGAACAAGTCGAATGAAGGACTATGACCATGTCACTGCTTATGAGTAACATTCATCTCTAAGCTTCGTTGCATCTTTGTTCTTGATTCCCTTCTTGCTATTCGAGTGACTTCTTGATTCACTTCTCATTCCTTGACCATAATGAAAAGATTTTCACTCTCAACTTGAAATAAAAGAATGACTAAGCTTCTCTACTCTTAACTTTCAATTGTAGTGAAGAGAGAACTAAACTTTTGTCTATGTCCATTTCTAAGTTAGTTGTTGGATTTGTATACTGAAAGTAGTTTGGTTGAGATTGTATACAATGTTTCTTGTTACCACTTGTAGGAAATCTTATTTTAACCCTCTCCCGATGATCTATCTTGGATGTTTAATTCACCATACATTGATTATATCCCTAGCATGCACTTATATAATTAATTGCAACACATAGGGGTTTTCTCGTGTTTACCTGCGAATCTATCGGGGTAGAAAGGATCAAGACTCGTGCTTTGATCTTCTGGACTGTATCCCGGTTGCCCAATCTCCAATATCGAGTGAGGATAATCTATGGAGAATGCTACAGAAAATCACCCTCTTTCTCTCTATTGTTTTCGAAAATTCCTCACCAAAACACTATGGCAATTTTCGAGAATTATGATTGAGTAGTAACTTAGATTTTCTCTCTTACCTTATATTTATAATGCACTACCAAATCCTATAAGAAAAGGATCTATGAATATCCCATAAATATAATAATATCCTTTTAGGATAAAGAGAATCAAATCATTATCCATAGAGAGAGAAAGGGGCGCCGATTTCCACCTAGCTACGGGCCTGGATGGGCCAGCCCAGGGATCAAATGCAAGGAATAAAGATGAGCCTCAAATAAATTAATTATCTTATGTTCACCCGAACATAAATTAATTTATAAACATTCATTCATGCCACTAGAGAATAAATCTTGACTTACCCCTTTATTCTTTGAAGTTGAGTCGGGCTTGCACTTAGACATTCTGAATCCCGTATTTAAGATATCATGCGTCCATTAATTATTTGAGCATTACATTGCTTAAAATAATTAATATCTTTAATTCCTTAAGTAGTACCACTCAACCTTATTATTGTAATTGAGCTAACTCAACTGCGGGGTTTAGTACAATAAACCTTTGAGCTCCTTAAGGGGCGTCATTATCCTAGCGGATACGGTGACTCGTCTGAGATAACTAGCATGACATACAAACCGCCGCCACCAATCACGGAGAATATTGGGTTAAATCATGTAACCCTCACCCATAACAAGTCAAAGTGATGGTCGACAACTCATACTCACCTAATACCTTATCGAGGTTTAGATCATCGTAAGTCACCGAGATCTAGGTTCTTCACGACGGTCGGATAGAAGAACTCGTCTCATCGTGATCCATCAATACGTCGAGGCGTACCGGTATAGACAAGCAACCAAGTCAAGTCACTTCTTGTCTATACCGCGACCTTTACCAACAACTCGTCCTCAAGTTGTCTCGGTGTGATACTTTTTATATCTCATTAAGCTTGACCAATCATACGAGACTTACGTGATTTTCTACATCTTGTATGATCTAACTTATATATGAGATGAGGGACATAGATATATGCAATCAAGTAATCAATTCGGATAGGAGATTGTAATAGTGGTAACGAGAAACATTGTATACAAGCTCAACCAAAAGCGCTTTTCAAGATACAAATCCAACAATCTCCCACTTATACTAAAGCAAACTTTTAGTATACAATGTGTCTCTACTAGCTATTACAAACAAAGCCATCACTTTGCTTCTCCCACTTATACAAAAGTTTTCTTTCTAAGTGGGTGCTATCATCGCAATCGAGTCCTCGAGCGTGCGCTTCGTAGACTTTTTGCGGCGAGCTCTTCGTGAATGGATCCGCTGGGTTATCCGCCCGTATAAATCTTTTCAATCAAGACGTCCCTCGTCTAACGATTTCTCGTATGACATGGTACTTTCTCTCTATGTGTTTGGTTGCCTTGTGGGTCCGTGGTTCCTTCGAGTTTGCCATCGCACTCGAGTTATCACGATAAACTATGATACTCTTGGGCAAACCGGTACCACACCTAGATCCGTGAGATAGTTCTTGAACCATACTGACCTCTAGTAGCCTCGAATAGGCTACATATTCGAACTTCCATGGTAGAGTCCGCAATGCATGTTTGCTTTGCACTCCGCCAGATCTGGCTCCACCTCCCAAGGTAAACACATAGCACGAGGTAGACTTTTTCTCATCACGGTCGACTTGGAAATTGAGTCAGAATAACCCAAAGGCATTAGACTATCTGCATGGTAAACTAGCCTATAATCTCGAGTCCTTTTTGGTGCTTGAGTATATGCTTTCTTGCGATCCATGAGCTTGTCGAGGTTAGGCGATATCTAGCTACTATGCCTATCGCATAGCGGATATCGGGCCTCGTGCATAGCATTGCATATATGAGACTTCCTACGGCGGAAGAGTAAGGAACTTGTCTCATTTCCTCTATCTCCTTTGCGATCATAGGTGATCGCTCCTTAGAATAAAGGAACGCCGCACGAAGGTAGCAATCCTTTCTTGGCGGTGCGCATACTAAAGCGAGTAATCACGGTGTCGATGTAAGGCGCTCGAGATAAGCTCAACATTTTCCTCTTGCAATCTCGGTAAACCTTGATCTCGAGAATGTACTGTTGCATCTCCTAAGTCTTTCATTTGAAACTAATCGGATAACCAACTCTTTCGTCGATAACAACTTCACATTGTTGCCAACTAGAAGAATGTAATCTACATAAAGTGCAAGAAATACCACATCACCGTTGACATCTAAGCGATACACACAACTCTCGCTAGCAGCGGGTAAATCCATAGGATTTTACCACCTCGTCAAACTTAAGTTCCATGATCGGGAGGCTGCTTAAGTCCGTAAATGGACTTTAAGCTTCACACTAGATGCTCTTCACCCTTCACCACATAACCTTCGGGTTGCTACATATAGATATCTCTACCCTCAAGGTAGTTTAAGCAGTTTTCACGTCCATTTGCCAAACCTCAAGGTTGAGTGGGCTGCTATGGCGGAAGAATTACGATGGACTTGAGCATTGCTACGGTGAAAAGGTTTCATCGAAATCGATGCCCTCAATCGAGTATACCCTTTCGCCACAAGTCGGCTTTAAAAGCGAAACCTCTCCATCGAATCTCTTCCTCTTGTATACCCACTTACTACCTATGGCTTCCTTGCCATCGGTAGAGGTGTTTTTCAGTATACATCCATAGCTGTTATGGACTCGATTTCTAAGTCCATAGCGGTGTGTCGTGATCTTGCATCAATGTCTTGTATCACCTCGAGTGCGTCCATGGGTCGATTATTGCATGCTCGTTTCCTGGACTAAATCCGAAGATTCACCCACGAACATAAATCGCTCGGGTTGACGAACAACCCTCCCACTCTGACGAGGCACTACATGCACAATGGCAGCGGTGGGTGCGATAACTTGTGGTTCTCTATCTTGCACAACTTCTTGGGTAGGTACCAACATGCGGTCGGTATCTCCGATGGAACTCGACCCACTTCAATTTCTTGAAGTATCGGTGTCGATCCTCCCACTAGACTCGACATCTCGTAGCTTTGGTCTAATCGGTGGTGGAATCGATCATCTTCTAATTCTTGAAGAATGATTTCAACTTTAGATTTATGATTTTCATATAATCCTCTTCTAAGAATCGGGCATTAGTGCTAATAATGACCTTGATCCTTAGGACTATAGAATAAACCATCTTCGTCCCTCTAGGATAGCGATAAGCGATCTTGCGTCGGATCTAGCCTCCAACTTGTCGGCCTTCTTGTTCGGCACATGTCTTTGGATCGCCCCATATCCTTATGTGGCTTAAACTAGGCTGCGCCCAAACCACAACTCGAAAGGAGTCTTTTCGGTGACTTGGATGGTACTAGATTTAGCAAGTATGCCGCCGTTTCTAAGGCATACCCCGAACGAAATAGGCAATGTTTCATAACTCATCGGTGATCTAACCATTTCCAAAGAGTCCTATTTCTTGCTCTCGACACACCATTTCTTTGTGGTGTGCGGTGTAGTGGTGGGAGGTAATCCACACTTCACCAAATACTCCATAAACTCGTTCTTGAGGTATTCGCTACAGCGATCAGACCCATGATGACTTGATACTCTTACCAAGCTTCGTCTCCACTTCCGCCTTAAACTCTTTGAATTAAAGCATTCGGACTGCGGTGAAGCGGTATCGTATCCTTACCTTGAGTAATCGTCGATGAAAGTGATAAAATACCGTACCCTCCACGAGCTTGTGTGGACATAGGTCCACACAGTCGAATGGACTAGTTCAACACTTCTTTGGCTCTATAACCCTTCGCTTTGAAGGGTGCAGTCGACATCTTACCTTCATACGAGATTCGCGATGGGAATGGAGTAGCGTGAGATCGCTGCGCTCCATTCTTAGTGGGTCTTTGGATCCTATTTAGATTGATGTGACCTAATCTAAGATACCGAGAGAAAAGTGGTGTTATCTTATGAAGAAAACTTTCTCTTTTTAAGGTTTGAAGAAGATGCAACATAGTTATAGGTATTATGTTTGGCAGAAATAGTATAAAGCGAATTACATAATGTGCCACCACAGATAACCGTCATTTCTTATGATAGAAACACCACTATCAAAAATAACGAATATCCATGAATAAATAGTTTGAAGCGAAATAAGGTTCATGAAACTTGGCACATATAAAACGTCTTTCAAAACTAAAGCTGTTGTTTCAAAACATAAAGTAACATCTCCGATCGCAGCGGCCTCGACTTTCGCGCGTTGCCCATGGAGATCGTTATCTCGCCATCACTCGACTCCTTGTCGCAGAACCCACGCAGGTGTAACAAACATGATCGATCGCTTTTCGTGTCTACTACCCGAGAATGGGTAGAACAAGTCGCTAAACATGTTTAGTTACTAAAGCAAATGGCGTACCTTGAGCCTTGAGCTTGGGGCACTTAGCTTTCCAATGCCCGGTCTAACCGCACTTGAAGCATTTGCCCTTCTCCTTTGGCTTTTTCAAACCGCTGGTAGAGCCCTTTACATTACTCCCACTCTTTTCTTTAGCCTTAGCATTTCTAGAATTCCACTTTCCCTTTTCATCTTTCGACAAAGCAGTGGTCTTCCTTGAGGTGCGTGCTGAAGACCGTGCACCTTTACCCATTTTGCATTCTTCCGTTACTAAGTCCTCTTGCAATGAATCTAGAGTATAACTCTTATCATAAAGGACTACTCCATAACGAAAGTCATCAAAAGACTCGGGCAAAGTATTGAGGATCATATCGATTCTGACTACATCATCAATATATCCTCCAACCAATTCGAGCTCCCCGAAGAGATTTATCATTTGCTCTACATGGTCATGCACTGAATCGCTTTCCTTCATAGAACTTGACATAATTAATTTTGTCAAATTATGATAAGCGATTCTGTCCGACTCCTCATACGATTTCATGAGATTTAGCCATATTGTGGCTGCATCATCTATCTCTTGATACTGGAGTTGCAAGGACTCGCACATGGTGACCAAGAGAAGGCACTTCGCCATTCTATTTGATTTGTCCCATTTCTCGTGCTCCTTGCGCTCCTCATCAGTAGATAAATCGTCTAGAGGTTTGGGACGAGGTGTAGTGAGTATATATAAATTTTCTTCGGCAGTGAGAACATTCTCAATGTTTCATTTCCACTCGATAAAATTTGGACCGGATAAGGGATTTTGTGCGAGCATATTGATAATCGGTGTAAGAGACATATCAGAAAAGACAATGTAAACACATAAGCATACGATCGCACATAATTCGTAACAATAATATTGTAACCTTTTGATAAAACATTATTAATTGAAACCTCCAATCGCCCAACGAATCCCACATGCAAGCCACGCGTGTGGACGTTTACACATGAACCCCTCGACCAGACTAAAATATACCTTTTACTCGTTTAATTTCAATCCATGTCAACTTATCCTTATGACAAATGAAATTAATGATTGGATCTTACTAGACCACATCACTATCACAAGAAGGGACTTTGTGGGAAGTTGTACTTGAGGTGATGTCTAAGCAATGACCACAATTTTAACAGCAGAAAATGAATTTTTAGAATTGGCATACTCACTCGGACCATACCGCTTCCAACTCAAATTCTTTTGTTATCTCATTTTAAAACTATCTCTAGAGAACTTATGAAAATCGCACATACAAGCCACAGCGTGTGGGCGTTTACATGAAACTCCCACTACCGATAGATTTAAAATGTTTTATTTAGAAATCTCATCTAACAAACTTATGATAAGCAGTGCAAGCAAGCCCGCGCGTGTGGGCGTTTACTCACGGTGAGTATCACTTTGTTTAGAGATCAAAAGTGGAGGTCTTGACATTTTAATTTTAAAATTAATATGTCGGGTTACTTCTTAGTCTTTTTGTTCAAAAGGTTTGTCGAGCGAGATCACGTAATCTAGCATGCTTTTCTATAGAACTCGACATGTAAAACATGCTCGCAAAATTCTAAAATATGCTTGAAAAGCGATAAACCTAGCATGCCTACTATGCGCGTCAATCACGAAAACATATAACATGTTTGTTCACGTAATTTAAACATACATAGCATCTCTTGCATAATTTAAACATCCACGGCATGCTATGAGCGATAAAAATAAATAAAAACGTTCATCGCGGCCCACTCGTGGATCACTGTACTTTCCTACCTAATCTATTACATAGAATGGCAAAGTCTGAGATCTTCATAAACTCTAAAAAGCAGGCCTCGCGTGCGAGCACGGACGGATTCGTCAGCGGATTCGGACCAAAAATTTGGATACGGGCTTAAAATTGGTCGGGGCCCAAAAATCGAGTTCGGGCGGTTTGGGTCGGGTCGGCCCAAAATGGGATGGGCAGCAGGGGCAGCCCGGCCCGTGCGCGCCGCCGCCGTCGTGACCTCGCGCGCTGGCCGTCGAGAAAATCGTGCGGGCTTGAGGTTTTTCATGCGAATCTCGTGCGAGGAGGCGCCGAGGCCTCGCGATTCGATTCGCGCCCGTCGCCCGTGCACGCCTCGCGATCGCGATGGCGCGCGAGGGCGCCGGGATCTCGCGCGACAAGCGCGAGCCCGACGCCCGCCAGCGTGCGTTGCGCGCCAGCCTCGCGAGCGTGTGTGCGCCCGCGACCCGCTCCGGCGCCATCGGCCGCGCTGCGCTGCGCCCGAGCGGTGTCGAGGCATCCATGCTGCGCGTGCCCACACCCCCGCGCTGCCGCCGCCGCGTCGCCCACGCCGCCTACCGTCGTGCGGCGTGTCGGAAAGCACACCGTGCACGCCCGGCGTGCCGTCGCCCGCATGTCGTGCGGCGGTTTTCGATGTACTGCGTCGTCTCGTTCTTCGTGCTTTCGTCTTCGTTCTTCTTTTACGAGATAAGATTTACGGGGAAAAAATCTAATCTAACCACGGATTTTCGTGGTGAAAAACAAAATCCGACAAAAATTAAGCGAGCCACGATGAGCAGCAGATTCACAATTAATTAATTGCGCGCGTTATAATCAGCGTGAATTAATCAATGAGCGAATTCGATCGGGCTACGATACCAATTGTAGGAAATCTTATTTTAACCTCTCCGATGATCTATCTTGGATGTTTAATTCACCATACATTGATTATATCCTAGCATGCACCTATATAATTGATTGCATCACGTGGGGTTTTCTCGTGTTTACTGCGAATCTGTTGGGGTAGAGCGGATGAAGACTCGTGCTTTGATCTTCTAGGCGTATCACAGTTGCCCGATCTCGATCGGTGAGGATAATCTATGGAGAATGCTACGGAAAATCACCTCTTTCTCTCTATTATTTTGAAAATTCCTCACCAAAACACTATGGCAATTTTAGAAATTATGATTGAGTAGTAACTTAGATTTTCTCTCTTACCTTATATTTATAATGCCTACCAAATCCTATGAGGAAAGGATCTATGCATATCCCATAAATATAATAATATCCTTTTAGGATAAAGAGAATCAAATCATTATCCATAGAGAGAGAGAGAGCGATTTCCACCTAGCTACGGGAACTGGATGGGCCGACCCGAGGATCAAATGCAAGGAATAAAGATGGGCCTCAAATAAATTAATTATCTTATGTTCGACCCGAACAAAATTAATTTATAAACATTCATTCATGCCACTAGAGAATAAATCTTGACTTACCCTTTATTACGAAGTTGAGTCGGACTTGCACTTAGACATTCTGAATCCCGTATTTAAGATATCATGCGTCCATTAATTATTTAGAGCATTCGACTACTTAAAATAATTAATATCTTTAATTCCTTAAGTAGTACGACTCGACCTTATTATTGTATTTGAGCTAACTCAACTGCGGGGTTTAGTACAATAAACCTCTTGAGCTCCTTAAGGGGCGTCATCATCCTCAGCGAGATCACGGTGACTCGTCTGAGATAACTAGCATGACATCTGACAAACTACCACCCCCGAGATCACGGAGAATATTGGGTTAAATCATGTAACCCTCACCCATAACAAGTCAGTGATGGTCGACAACTCATACTCACCTAATACCTTATCGAGGTTTAGATCATCGTAAGTCACCGAGATCTAGGTTCTTCACGACGGTCGAGATAGAAGAACTCATCTTCTTGTGATCCATCATTCACGTCGAGGCGTACCGGTATGAACAAGCAACCAAGTCAAGTCACTTCTTGTCTATACATGACTATCTGACAACTCGTCCTCAAGTTGTCTCGGTGTGATACTTTTTATATCTCATTAAGCTTGACCAATCATATAGACTTACGTGATCTTCTACACCTTTGTATGATCTAACTTATATATGAAATAAGGGGACATAGATATATGCAATCAAGTAATCAATTCAGATGGGAGATTGTAATAGTGGTAACGAGAAACATTGTATACAAGCTCAACCAAAGCGCTTTCGGTATCAAATCCAACAACCACTATTACAATCTCTATCCGAATTGTTTACTTGATTGCATATGTATGTCCCTTTATCTCATATATAAGATGAATCATACGGTGTGTTGTAGATCGCAGTCTATGGTGGTCAAGCTTAATGAGATATAAAAGTATCACACCGCATAACGAGGACGAGTTGTCGATGTAAGCTGCGGTGTAATAAGTGACTTGACTTGGTGCTGTTCAGCTGGTGCGTCTCGGCGTGATGACGGATCGCGATGAACGGTTCTTCTATCCGACGTCGTGGAACCTAGATCTCGAGACTTACGTTGATCTAAATCTCGATAAGGGTAGGTGAGTATGGATGGCGACCATCACTTGATTGCTATGGTGAGGGTTATGAGATAACAGATTCTGCGCATCTGGTGGTGGCGTCGTGATGTCGTGCTGTTACCGTGTCGAGTCACCGTATCCGTTAGGATGATGGCGTCCCTTAAGGAGCTTAAAGGTTTATTGTGCTAAACCTGCGAGTTGAGTTATCTCAGTGCAATAATAAGGTTGAGTGGTACTACTTGGGAAATAAAGATATTAATTATTTTAGCGATCGAGCGGCGTAAATAATTAGCGGACGTGCAATATCTTAAATGCGGGGTCAGAAAGTCTAAGTGCAAGCCCGACTCACCGCCGATAATAAAGGGTAAGTCGAGATTTATTCTCTGGTGGCATGAATGAATGTTTATGAATTAATTTATGTTCGGTGGAACATAAGATAATTGTTGTTGAGCCCGTCTTTATTCTGTATTTGATCACAGGTGGCCCGTCGACTTCGGAGCTATGATGAAATCGTTCTCCTCTCTTAGAGTCCCATTGGGACTCGACTAGATCCTCTCTATCTTAAGTGATAAGATTATATTTATTAGATATGCATAAATCTATCTTGATGGGGTTTAGGGTTGCGTTATAAATATAAGGTGAGAGAAAATCGAGGCTAATACTCAAGCAATATTTTCGAGAATTATACTTCCCAAAAGTGTGAGAATTTTGAAAATTATGAGAGAATGAATAAGGCGTTTTCTATAGCACTCTCCATAGATTGTCCTCGCTCGGCGTTGGAGTTTAGCAAGCGGGATACGATCCGAAGATCAAAGCACGAGTCTCGATCTATAAATCCCGAAGCAGTTCGCGGTAAACACGAGAAAACCCTACGTGTTGCAATTAATTATATAGGTGCATGCTAGGAATATAATCAATGTATGGTGAATTAAACATCGAGATAGATCCTCGGTAGAGGTTAAAATCATATTTCCTACAATTGGTATCGAGCACAGGATCGATATCTTCGCTCTGTTGGATTAATCACGTTTGATTATAGCGTGCGCAATTAATTAATTGTGAATCTTTCGTTCATCGTGGCTCGTTTGATTTTTGTCGGTTTTATTTTCACCACGAGAAAATCCGTGGTTAGATTAGATTTTTCTTGTAAATCTTATGCGTAAAAAGAATGAAACAAGCATGAAGAGCGAGACGATGAAGACTTCGCCGGGAGAAACCGGCGACGCGGCGCGAGGCGTGCGGCGGCGGCGCGGCGTGCTCGGCGTTCGCGGCATGCCCTCGGCTGCTGCGCGCGTTCTCGGCAACACGAGAAAAGGTGGGGCGAGCGAGGGCGGGCACGCCTTGGTAGCCGGCGCGCCTCGGTGGCGGCGCTTCGAGCGCTTAAGCGATCGCGCGGCAGCGGGATCGCGCGCCGCGGCGATGGCGGCGGCGCGTCGCGGCGGTGCTTTCGGCGGCGTGGGTCGGGCGGCATGGCTCGGCGGCCGGGTGTGCGGGCGCGCGCGCAGCAGCGGATGCTCTGGCACCGCTTCGTGGCGAGCATGGCGCTCGGTAGATCTCGGCGGAATACACCGGAAAACTTAACGAAGTCTCGGCGGCGCGAGGCGCGCGCGCGCTCGGCGGCGAGCCGTCTTGCGAGCTCCTCGGCGGGCGGCGCAGGGGCGCGAATCTCGCACGAGCTCTCGGCGACCTCGGCGTAATTCTCGCGCATGAAACCTCAAAGTGGTCGAGGGTTGGGCGACGCGGGCGCGATTCTCGTGCGAGCGTCCAAGCGGCGCTTGGCGAGGGTCTTGGCGGGACACAGGCGAGATAGCGGCGGCGTGCTGCGCTTCGATGTCTGTGAACTGCGCGCAATTCTCGGCGATTCGTCCGGGCGGCCAGGCGGCGTCTGCGCATGCGTGGGCGAGCTCGATGGGCGGCGGTTGCTCCGGTAGCATGGGCGGCAGCGAGGCGTTGTGCGGTGGGTGGGCTGTTGGGCAGCGCATGGGGCATGCCTAGCGCGTGGCCCATTGCTATATCTTGACCGGCCCGGTTTGTTTGGGGCCGACCCGACCGGTTCGTACGACCCGATTTATAGACCCGGATCGAAATTTTGACCGGTTCAGTTTTCGACCCGTTGGCCCGTTCCAATGATTCGGCCCATTTTTGATTTTTCGACCCAAATCCAGTTTTGACGAATCCGGTCCGTGCCCGTGCGCGCGAGGTCCGTTTTCGAGTTATGAAGATCATACTTTGCAAATTTATTTAATAAATTAGGCGAAGAATATGGGATCCACGAGTGGGCCGCGATGAACGATTTTTATTTTATTTTTATCTTTCAAAGCATGTCGTGGATGTTTAAATTATGCAGAAGCATGCTATGTATGTTTAATTACGTGGATAAACATGTTACATGTTTTCGTGATTGGATGCGCATAGTAAGCATGCTAGGTTTATCGCGTTTTTCAAGCATTTTTTAGAATTCTGCGAGCATGTTTTACATGTTGAGTTCTATAGAAAAGCATGCTAGGATTCGTGATCTGCATGGACAAACCTTTTGAAATAAAAGACTAAGCAAGTAACCCGACATATTAATTTTTAAATTAAAATGTCAAGACCTCCACTTTTGATCTCTAAACAAGTGATACATACGGTGTGATGGCGATCACATCGTGGCTTGCTTGCCTTGTTTGTCATAAGTTTGTTAGATGAGATTTCTAAATAAAACATTTTAATCTATTGAGAAGTGGGAGTTTCGTGTGTATCGCCACACGCGTGGCTTGCATATCGATTTTTCATAAGTTCTCTAGAGATAGATCTAAAATGAGATAACAAAGGAATTTGGATTGGGCGGTATGGTCTAGTGAGTATGCCAATTCTAAGAATTCATTTTCTTTGTTAAAATTGTGGTCATTGCTAGACATCACCTCAAGTACAACTTCATGAAGTCCGCTTCTTGCGATAGTGATGTGGTCTAGTAAGGTCAATCGTTAATTTCATTTGTCATAAGGATAAGTTGACATGGATTGAAATTAAACGACTAAAAGGTATATTTTAGTGTTGTCGAGGGTCCATGTGTAAGCGTCCACAGCGTGGCTTGCATGTGGGATTCCTTGGCGATTGGAGGTTTCAATTAATATTATTTTATCAAAGGTTACAATATTATTGTTAAGAATTATGTGTGATCGTATACTTATGTGTTTACATTACTCTTGGATATGTCTCTTACACCGATTATCAACATGCTCGCACAAAATCCTTTATCGGTTGCGAATTTTATCGGTGGAAATGAAACATGGAATATGTTCTTATCATTGAAGAACATATGTTTGTTCTCACTACTCCCAAACCCGATGCCCTGCGATGCATCGACTAATGGGCGGCGAGTCAGGCGGACTTTGGCATAAGTCGAACAATATGGCCAAGTGCTATATGATAACTACGATGTCCAAGGCTTGCGGCTCTGACATCAGTCGATGGTAGACGCGATTGAAATATGGTCAAGTCTCGAGAGTAAGTTTGGCAATCGGATCGAACAGTCCGCTTCCACACAATGAGAGAAATCTTGGCGTGTAAGATGGAAGAAGGAAGTTCGGTCCATGAACATGTCTCCCACATGACTCATCTCATGGATAGTCTTGATCAGTTGGGAGGAGGTATTGCGGCGAAGCGAGGTTGATATCATCCTCAACACACTACCCAAGTCTTTGTGAATTTTCGTGTGAATGCGATCATGAGCAAGACCGAGTATACACTTAGTCAGTTGCTTAATGATCTCGTGGTCGCGGAAGGAGTCATGGGAAAAGGAGCACATGCCCTTGCTAGCACATCTAGGGGCCCAAATTTTCCGTTGAAAAATGGAAGAAGAAAAGGGCACCAAATGTGGTAGAAAGCAAAGGAAGCGATGGGGCGGTGGGAGCGAGAACATATGCGCCACGGAGGCTTGAAAAAGCGAGGAGATGGGCAAATGCTTCAAGTGCGGTGAGGCGGGCATTGGAGGCTAAGTGCCTCAAGCTCAAAGCTCAGTGCGCTATTTGCTTTAATGTGAAACATGTTTAACGACTTGTTCTAATCATTCATGGGTAGTAGATATGGGTGCTACTGATCATGTTTGTTACACCTTGCAGGGGTTCCTGCGGACAAGGGAGCTATGTGATGGCGAGATAACGATCTCCATGGGCAAAGCGGCGAAAGTCGAGGCCGTTGCAGTCGGAGATGTTATTTTATGTTTTGATAGAACAATTTTAGTATTGAAAGACGTTTTATATGTGTCGGAGTTTCGGCGGAACCTTATTTCCGTTTCTAAACTATTTATTCATGGATATTCAGTTGTTTTTGATAGTGGTGTTTCTATCATAAGAAATGACGAAGTTATCTGTGGTGGCACTTTATATAATTCTCTTTATACTATTTACGCGAACATAATACCTTTAACTATGTTGCATCTGCATCAAACCTTAAGAGAGAAAGTTTTCTTCAAGATGACACCACATTTCTCGGCATCTTAGATTAGGTCACATCAATCTAAATAGGATCAAGGCGGCTAAGAATGGGCGTTGGGTGATCTTACAATTACTCAGTTCGGTCTGCGAATCACTGTATAGAAGGAAAGATGTCGACCGGACCCTTTAAGGCGAAGGGTTATAGAGCGAAAGAAGTGTTGGAGCTAGTCCATTCGACTGTGTGGACCTATGTCAACACAAGCTCGTAGAGAGTGCAGTATTTTATCACTTTCATTGAAGATTACTCAAGTGCGGATACATATACCTTCGCATGCAAGTCGAATGCTTTGAAATTCAAATAATTTAAGGCGGAAGTGGAGCGAAGCTTGGTAAAAGTATCAAGTCGCTGCTTGATGCGATCGCGGTGGCGAATACCTCGATAACGAGTTTATGGACTATTTGGTGCGGTGTGGGATTACCTCGACTCACTACACACGGGCACACCACAACAAAATGGTGTGTCGGTGAAGAAATAGGACTCTCTTAGAAATGGTTAGATCGATGATGAGTTATGCAACATTGCCTATTTAGTTACGGGGTATGCCTTAGAAATAGCGGCATACTTGCTAAATATAGTACCATCAAGTCGGTCGAAAGACCCTTCGAGTTGTGGTTTGGGCGCAAACTGGTTTAAGCCACATAAGGATATGGGCGATCCGGCACATGTCTTTGAACAAGAAGGCGACAAGTTGGAGTCTAGATGCGAAGCAATTTGTTTATTGGCTATCTAGAGGAATGAAGGTGGTTATTTCTATAGTCTAAGGATCGGAAGGTCATTATTAGCACTAATGCCCGATTCTTAGAAGAGGATTATATGAAAACCATAAATCCAAAGTTGAAATCATTCTTGAGAATTAGAAGATGATCGTATTCCACCACCGATTAAGCGAAGGTGCGAGATGTCGGGTGTCAGTGGGAGGATCGACACGGATACTTGAGAAATTGAAGTGGGTCGAGTTCCTTTGGAGATACCGGCCGTATAAGTGGCACCTATCCGACAAGTTTTGCAAGATAGAGAACCACAAGTTCTGCACCACCGTTGCCATTGTGCGGTGGCGCCTCGTCGTAGTGGGAGGCTTGTTCGTCGACCCGGTGATTTATTTTCGTGGGTGAATCTTGGTTTAGTCGAGAAGCGGCGAGGAAATAATCGACCCATGGACATCGGTGGCGTACAAGACATTGATGCAAGATCATGGCACCGCTATGGACTTAGAAATTGAGTCCATAACTGACTATGGATGTATCTGAAAAGACATCTCTACCGGATGGCGAGGAAGCCGTAGGTAGTAAGTGGGTATCTGAGGAAGAGAGATTCGGATGGAGAGGTTTCGGCTTTTAAAGCCGGGCTTGTGGCGAAGGGTACACTCAGTTGAGGGCATCGATTTCGATGAGACCTTTTCTGTAGCAATGCTAAAGTCCATCAATTCTTCGGCCATAGCGACCCATAAACGCGAGGTTTGGCAAATGGATGTGAAAACCGCTTTTCTAAAGGGAGAAAGCACCAACGATAAACTTGAGGAAGGATACTTGGGTGAGGATCGAGGCTATATCTACTTGTCCTCTAAGCATTACTCTTTCACTATTCCATTTAGTCAAAAACCTCATATCAGTCTATGTTGTTTCGATTAGCTTCATACTCCTTCCTTCCTGTTGTTTTTAAAAGCTGAAGCATTTGAATTTAATCGCACCTTTTTACACGATGCTTTCATGCTTATAACTCTTGTTTGTCATCGTACTAAAATCCTCATTGGAAGCGAAATCGTAGGGCCGTCTTTGAAAAGTCCTCCTTAGAAGCGATTCTACAAACTAAACAAGTCTACGAAATAATGAATCTCTAAACTAGGTAATTTGTTCTCTACTTTAAGTACCTTATCCGCTTCAATTGAAACTTGGTTAAATCTTTTGTGAAGATTTTCATGTCGCTTTGACTATGAAATTTTATCATTGATCAAACTTTAGTCGTTCGACCTCTCTCTCATAAGAGGAAAAACTTTTACTAACTTGCTTTTCAAATTCTCACTTGGGATGAACTCCGGTTTTGGAAGTCCTCAAGTGAGGCAAATCCATCTGATTAATGTCGTCATTGGGCATATTATTTGAGATACTCCTATCATGCAGTAATTTCTAAATATGCTTGGGTATTTCGTACTTTCAAGAAATTTATTATCGTCTTGATCTTTAACCATAGTTCTTGATGCCCGATAAGCGAATCCGAGTTTGTTAGTATAAGATTCGATATATCACGGTCCGGACTTAAGCAAACCAAATGGCCACTCGCTCGAGGAGCGAGACACATCACAAGAAAATGCTAAGAAAATGATGTTGGAGACAATAAGTAGATAAGCGGATGGCGGTTTCCTCTTAATATAAATCGTTTCATAAGTACCCTAGGATACATAGCCGATGCAAGAACTCGAAATGAAATCGACTTGGCACTAACATAGAGACAACGTAAAGAAATGAATGATCGCGCATCGTCGATACTTGAAACAAGGACATGATGTATGTGGATGCAGGAAGGAAAATCGGCATGCGCAACACGACATCAATAAACTCACAGGTGAACTACACGACCCGATTTGAAATAAACATGGACGTACTAGAGATTGACAAAATTTCCTATATGAAACCAACAAAATTTCCTAGATTAAGCCAAGTGCAAGAATCCGTAAGAACTTGGGGTGTTTTGTGAACAAGTAGAACCCATGATCATAAATAATTCAAGGCATTATATCCTCGCGTATCCGTCCTTACCAGTTTATATCTAGAACTTACCTCGAGGCACATGCATCTCACCCGCACCATTGTGAACACTCTCTCATACGATCAATACATAGACTTTGGCGAGTATTACTTATAGCGCATACAGATAAGTGTAACGACAAGTATAACCATTGCCCAAAGAAAAGAAAAGAAAAAAAAAAGGGTAGCTTATGTCTCATTCAGGCCTCGACATCTTCTTAAGGTGAATTTTCCTCACTATCCTAGCATGCTTATCACCTTGTACTATGGAACATGATGCTCGTCAAACAACCTCGCTCAATGCATAGGATAAGAACAAGATCTAAATTCTCGATATAGTCCTCGATCACGTCGCCATTAACATCTTCGCCGCCGAATGAGGACTTCATATCTTCTATCTAATGTTGCTTTTATCTAATGCTTTGTGGTATCCATAACTTTCGAGTTTTCTCTCTTATTAATGACAAAATGAATCTATTTCACTCTCGTCATGCGTCTACCTTGAAAAAGTCCTTTCAAGGACATCTCCCATTAGTCGATAATCTTGTTTTGTTTCTCGTGAGTGACGGATGACATCTATAAAAAGTGCAACATGGTATTTTCATGATCATGGAGTCGATCGGAATGCGACGAAGCATGTTATGTGGTGAATCCTTACTAGGGTGTAGTTTGAGCATCTAGTATAAAAGCTTAGAGAAGTCCATTTATGGGCTTAAGCAAGCTATTCACGATCACGGAACATTATGTTATTAATTAAAATATTAAAATCAATATTATATAATTGTACGAGGTGGTAAAGTCCATGGATTTACCAGTTATCTAGCGAAAGTTGTGTGTATCGTTTAGATGTCAGCGGTGATGTGGTATTTATGCACTACGTAGATGACATCCTTACTACGGCAACAATGTGAAGTTGTTATCGAGTAATAAGCATATGCGAATATGGTGATATGATTAGAAAATTTTCATGTGAATTATGTGATCGTACTAAATTGATCACCTAATGAGTGTGCCTATGAGACACCCCTCACTCTTGTTATCGGTGACATACCAACAACCATTTCTCTATCTTATCTTTCTCCATCTCTTTCTGTAACTCTCGAACTCACTTCTATTCTCCTACTCACTGTTCCGTCTCTCTTGGGCGCGAGGAGGACATGCATCGTCCATATGTTCTTCCCTCTACCTTACTCCCTACAACACATGCTTCCACCATAATTCGGTTCCACCGATCACTCTCGGCGAAAGTGTCGTAAATCGGTTCTCATCATGAAAATGAAAGACTAGAATCGGGATTGGATCAACCCTGAAAGCTATTTGCATTTCATCATTCTCAACATTCTACGTGGGATCAAGCTTATAGATATTAACTACATACATGCATGTGTTTGAATGTATTGGGTTATACTTAAATGTGAGATCGTCTAAGAGTGAAATTGAAATGAAATTGATAAGCTTATCTCGTGCGCATCAGGTGTATGACAAAATGCTTGTATGCGGTAGGTAGAACATAGGTATCTGTTTGTTAAAAGTGATTACGATAAACTCGTTTTACTTATGTACTATGTTGAAATTAAGAATGTAATATTATGTCTCTGTAAAATTTAAAGTCGATCCGATGTGTTTTACTATTTTAATTGTATTTTCCAAAAACAGTGCACAAAATGTAAAATTTTGCTACCTAAATTCTAAAATTTGGTATAAGCATAATTTATTATAGAAGCTCTCTGTAATTTTCAGAATTTTCTAAAGATGTTTACTATTTATTCCAAAACTTACAAACGAACTATCTGCCACTCTATGGATAGCTTGTCGTAAAATATTTTAGCTCCCAACCTCATGTGAATATTATGATTGCATTAAAGTAGACTCAAATGGATGAGTCTCATCCTAAATCCTTTTTAATAAGCCCTCAGTGAATTTTGAGTTAACAAGTTCTTGACAAACTGACGTCCAAAATCCATTTTAAATAAACTGTTCAAGTCATTTTGCTAGAGATGTACGAGTTGTTTTAGTCCGATTTGAATTTCGGTTTCTTCATAAAAATGTTCCTTATCATGCCTAGTTGTGATCTGGAAAGTTTGACCTCAAACCAAGTTCTTTAGTTATGCTTTTCATTCACCCAAAATCACATACCGAAGCTGTCCGATTTCAACCGGTCAACTTTGAGCTCCTGTCAATTTGGTATTGTGAGTCAAAAGTTACGAGCCTCGCAAAATCGATCGTCGTTAAGCTAAATCTGGAAATCATGAGAAATATTCTAAGTATAGAAGTCGGTTCGAGTTGCCCACTTTGAGATCCTATATCTCCATAACCACGACTCTTTTGGATCCAATTCCTTCTTAGAACTTGTAGTACCTGTTTAGAGGTTTCGAGAATATGTCTTTGTGCGGCCATACATATCTTGAGTCGAGAGTTATGAGTCGTCAAAGTATATCCGTTGGGCAATTTCTTTGAAAGTTAAAAACTTAAAATTTGACTAAGTGTTGAAAATTCCAATTGTGCACAAAATATGTTTTCTAAGTATGTGAAGCTACTTGTCTAATTATGTGCATACATTGACACGAATTTAATTGCGGCTTAAATATTTTATGATTAAGATAATTAAATGCGATAAGGTAAAGTTTCTGAGAATCTTGACTTGGATGCAAGATGTGACTAAGTGTACATACGAGACTACGATTTCATACCATATCATGACATGCATTAAAAATATAAATATGGATCCCAGATCGATGGGAACTCGACTTTAAATCTAAACACGGGAATAGATAAAACTAGAGCTTGAGACTTGGGTTTGAGAAACCATTATTAAATAATCATAACTAAGGACTAGACTCATCTTGTAGGACTGTTAAGGTTTATCCAAGGACAACCAGGTGGCAGTGGGATCTATTTTACGCAATGTACGGGTTATTAAGCCCCAATTTGTTTATTAAAAATTGAGAAGTTGCGTCTTGTTTTTATTGCTCGTTACTTGGTGCTGACCTTGGGCGGTTTATCCGCTTCTGACTTGGTAGGAGATAGTTAACGATCGTGCCTCGAGCTAAGTCTTGGTGCGGAGTCAGAAATTTAGATGAACTTGGCGAGGTCTTGGCGGCCATTAGTGGAGCGTTGTTTTCCTATGGTCCGGTGGGTATACGGATGTGATGAGCAAGAGTATATCGCGATATCGGAGAAAACTACATATATAGGGATAAATTACTTTACTTTTAAAACCTCCTATGATATGTGGTTTAACAAGTACTGTTCTTTATTAAAAGGACTCGAGATTATATGCTAGTTTACCTATCGAAATCAAAATACTTGAGTTTCCAATATAGTCTAATGCCGAGTTGATTAATGGGTTATACGGGATGACATTTGACTCGGACTATTTCACTATTTATTAATTTAATTTACTTTTAAATTATTTTATTAAGCTAGGATTGCGTCGACCGTGATGACTATCTTCGCCCGTTTCCTTTGTCATTTCTTATTTCACTCATAAGATAAGTCTGATTAACAGTTTCCAGTGGCCGTGATGAGAAGAAGGCTATGTGTTTACCTTGGGAGGAGGGCCGTATCTGGCGGAGTGCAAGCGGCGATGCATTGCGGACTCCACCATGTAAGCCGAATATGTAGCCGCCGGAGGTGCTAAAGAGGTTGTATGGTTGAGAACTACCTCATGGATCTAGATGTGGTACTGGTTTGCCCAAGAGTATCATAGTTTCTTGTGATAACTTTCGGTGCGAGGGCAAACTTCGAAGGAACCACAGACCCACAAGGCAACGAAACACATAGAGAGAAAGTATCATGTCATACGAGAAATCGTTAGGCGGGGATGTCTTGATTGAGAAGATTGGTGCTGCGGATAACCTAGATGATCCATTCACGAAGAGCTGCGCAAAAGTCTCGAAGAGCATATTCGAGGACTTGGATTAGAAGATGGCACCCACTTAGAAATGAAACTTTTGTATAAGTGGGAGAAGCAAAGTGATGGTGTTGTTTGTAATAGCTAGTAGAGAGACACATTGTATACTAAAGTTTTGCTTTAGTATAAGTGGGAGATTGTTGGTTGTATCTTGAAAGCGGTTTGGTTGAGCTTGTATACAATGTTTCATATTACCACTATTACAATCTCTATCTGAATTGTTTACTTGATTGCATATATATGTCCCTTTATCTCATATATAAGTTAGATCATACGATTGTGTTGTAGATCACGTAAGTGCGTATGATTGGTCGAAGCTTAATGAGATATAAAAGTATCACGGTGAGACAACTTGAGGACGAGTTGTCGGTATAAGGCTGCATGTGTAGATAAGAAGTGACTTAACTTGGTTGTTTGTCTATCTTTGATGCGTCTCGGCGTTTGATGGATCACGATGAGATGAGTTATTCTATCGACCGTCGTGAAGAACCTAGATCTCGGAGACTTAATTTGATCTAAATCTCGATAAGGTATTAGGTGAGTATGAGTTCTTGACCATCACTTTGACTTGCTATGGGTGAGGGTTACATGAGATAACCAATTCTCTGCATCTTGGGTGGTGGCGATCTTGTATGTCATGCTAGTTACGTAGTCAGTCACCGTATCGGTTTAGGATGATGGCGTCCCTTAAGGAGCTCAAAGGTTTATTGTACTAAACCTTGCAGGTTGAGTTATCTCAAGTACAATAATAAGGTTGAGTGGTACTCCCTCCGTCCCAGGGCATTAGTCCATCTTTCCTAAATGGGATGTCCCAGCTCATTAGTCCCATTATCACTTTTGGGTCGGATTAGGGCTTAATTAACAAATTTTAACCAAGCCCTAATCTCCCAGCCCAACCACACGCGACCCTCCCTCTTTTCACTCATTTGCTCTCTATCTGCAGCTTCATCTCCATCTCTCATCTCGATGCTCTCTACGGCGATTTTGCTTCGTCAACCCATAACCCTAGATTTGCCCGGAAAATCACAACTCCCAGCCCAATAGTCTCTAAACCCTCTATCCACTCTCTCTCTTCTCCCTGCCCGTCTCTACGGCGATATTTCACCATTTACGATGAAAACCCTAGATTTGCTAGACCTCGCCTTCGGTCTCTCACCCCTCCCACAATGAAGAATCTCCGTCGTGTGAAGGATGAACCCTTCATTCCTGTGAATGCTGAGGCCGATGATGAACTAAACCCTAAGTTTTCACCTCTTCGTGGCGGTCGACGAGGCGGCGATGACGGGATGCCTTCAAACTCTGTAGATCCACCACCCACTGCCATGGATCTGGTGAAAGCAGAGGTCGATGATGACTTTGTAGGTAATTCTCTGCCCCTTGCCGACCCCTTCGCTAGTTGTGGTTGTCGTGTTCTTGCTTTCTCTTCCCCACCGCCTACTTACTACCCTTTGGTTCGATGTGGTGCACACACTTACTATGCGAACTTGGATCCGTGTTGGGTCGTGCGTGGGGCCGAGGAGGCGACCCCTCTGTGCACGCAGGCGGGGCGATGATCGCCCTGATTCCACAGGGTGAGGGCTCTGAACGCGGGTCTCTACACACGGGGTCTCTGCACTTTGGGTAGCCGACACATACTGGACGGAGGCCAACGATGCCATGGAGACTAGGGCTTGGAGAAATGCGGAGATGAGGCTGAATGCTTACATGAGGGATATTCCTGACGATCTTAAGCCTATGATGTGCATTCTCTTACCTCAGTTGAGGAATTGGGTGAGATCCTTCTTTTATGCGCCGCATTTAATGAATTGGTGTGTTCGATTTCTGCACTATATTGGTGTGTGATGATTTTTGCACTATGTTGTTGTGTAATTTGTGTGTGGTTGAGATCAGGTTGCCCCAATTGGTGGGTGGCTGAGATATTGTAGGTGTGTAATTTGTGTTTGGCTGAGCTCAGGTTGCCCCAATTGGTGGGTGGCTGAGATATTGTTGGTGTGCAATTTGTGTGTGGCTGAGATCAGGTTGCCCCAATTGGTGGGTGGCTGAGATATTGTTGCCCCAATTGGTGTGTGGGCTGATTTGTTGTGTGTTGGGAGATGTGGTTGCTGAAATGATAATATTTGTATTCATTTGTGTTTGTTTTCCACATCTATGACAATGTGAGATGTGGTTTGTGTGTTGGCTATGTAATGGATGTGCTTGTTTTGTGTGCTGGTAGCTGTGCAAGTTGGAGAGATGGTGTGGGTTGATTGCTGGTAACTGTGATGCAAAATTGATGGTTTGTGTGATGGTGGGTTGTGATGATGATGATATGTGATCACTCTCTTGACATTTTATGATGGCACACATACTACACTACATATCTGAATCCTTAGGTTTATTAAACCTAAGATAAAACACTTTGTATTGCATTTGGGGCATTGAGTACAGTTTCCATCAAAAACAATAAACTAGCAATCAATTCCCCACTATCTATTAACAAAAGCATGCATACTATACATTCAAAAAGCATTGTCTACACTATCACTGCACACAGTTTAGGGCTGTTATTCTTTATGCAATGTGTTGAATCCCTAGCATTTGCATGACTTGACCCATTTCTTCTGCAAATCCTGATATTTGTAGGTATTCAATGCATTCCTTGACTAAGTCCATAGATACCTCTAAGTTAACTGGAAGTCTTCCCTCTCTGATTAGTGTCCCCTTCTTCATGTGTGGTACTTTTTATGAGTTTTGCTCTCTGACTTTCAGAATCTCCACCATGCAACTTTGCAAACTCAGAAAAACATTGTTTAAAGTAGTTGGAGATAATCTTTCAAATGAGTTCTTAACTGCATTCACAAGTTCCTCCACTGTTTTGCATGATGTCTCTGTTTGTAAGCTTTGGATGGCTCTAAACCAACCCAAATCATTCACATTTGTGTCTGGTGAATTGGGGGGGTTGATGTGTTATGATGATATTGAAGTCATTCTTTGTGACTGCAATCCTGAAATCAGGATCATCATTTTTTATATGAGGCTTTGCATTGTCTTGTTGTATGTAAATCATTTTGTTGGACTAAGATAGCCACTTTGACATGATGGCTGGAATTATCTGAACATAAACATGTAGCTGCATTTAAGTATATTGAGCAACTAAGTTACAATTGTAAGAAGCTCAACAGCATACATTTCTCCATGGAATGTCACATGAACATCTATATTTGGAGTTCCATACCATTGTTATCACACATCTATCTTTAGATCTTCGTACCTGATTGATCACACAATCTTTGATTACATCTTTTGTGATAGATGCAATTGTTTTGGTCTCCATAGTGCCAGCATCTCTGTTTTTGCTCCTCCTTTTGGCTGGGACGACACGTGAATGGAAAGATTCCAATCTTTCCATCAAATAGAGCCTTCTTGACTAAAAGATGGGTCTACATCTGACACACATGAACATGACTTTAGTTATAAACTTCTTGCTTCTACAGGCCCTATGAGGTTCTTCCTCATACGAGGTTAGGTAGAATCGTGAGAAGTTTTGACATGTAAAACCACTTTTCATCTATGTGTACAATGTTCTCCATGCCTCTAAACTTCAAAACATTCAAAACCCTATCAAACTCTAATGCATCTAATGAAAACCTCATTCTTAAGAGCTTGTTTGGTCTTTGTTAGATCGAGGCTTGATTGCATTTGAATGAGATTTGATCGACCACTTTAGATACCCGTCTCCAACCACACTTTTATGCACTTTATACTGCTTGCTAATCTTCTTATGGTCTTCTTTTTGCATGAGTTCCAAATTTGAAATAAGCTCAAGTCTATTTCAATTCTCTTTGTGTATGCATTACACCTCTTATTTTTGATTGAAATTACTTGACACCTTGTTTACATTTTTTGTTTCATTGAAATCGGTGATGGATTTCGACATACTTGAAGGTTGATGCACTTCATTCACCCTCCTCTCTTTGGTTTGCCGTCCTTCATGTCCTCAAGAAGGAATTGCACAATGGCTGCCGTTTTAGATGATGGAATATCTTTGGTTTTGGCCATCTCTTTCTCTTTGGATGTTTAAGCTGTTGCAGTTTGAGAATTTGTATAGCTTGTGTAGTGTATTTATAGAGTAGATAAGTTAGATATTTTAAGAGGGAGTTTCGAACTCTCCCTCTTTTTAGCCAATATTTTTGGAGGCAAAATATCGGGAAATTTTTGGAGGCAAAATAGCGGGAGTTTCGAACTCTCCCTTTCATTTGTATTGTTCGAAACTTTTGGAAAATTCTCACTAAGTGTTGGGTCCCCTTTGTACACTTTGTAATGTGTGTGGTTGATTTTTATTTACTGTTTTGAACTTTAATTTAATGTGTTGAAATTTAATTTAATGTTTCTCAATTTAAGAAAATAGCGAGAATTGATTACGTGAATTCATGTTTAATGAGTAATCTCTTTAATTTAATGTTTCAAATTCTCTTTCTTTTTAATTGTCTATCACTTTATAATTTTATTTTATTTTTGGTGTGTGGCCGAAAAAATCAATAAAAAAATTAACTTCAATAAGCAATTTTAAAAATATTTAGACAAAAAATTAAGTATTTAACTAAATTGAGAATTAAAAATAATAAAGGTAATGATGATTAGGTGAGAATGATTAGGAATAAAATAAGTTAAATAAAGGTGGTTGGGAAGGTATTAATGAGTAATAAAGTGTGTCTTGGTCTACGGGCAGAAAAGTTTTGGGACTAATGCGCTGGGACGGAGGGAGTACTACTTAAGGAATTAAAGATATTAATTATTTTAAGCAGTCAGAACGCTGTAAATAATTAATGGAAATACGGGGATTCGTAAAGTCTAAGTGCAAGCCCGACTCACCTTCGGTAATAAAGGGGTAAGTCAGCATTTATTCTCTAGTGACATGAATAAATGTTTATGAATTAATTTATGTTCTGGGCTGAACATAAGATAATTAATTTATTTGAGGCCCATCTTTATTCCTTGCATTTGATCACTGGGCTGGCCTATCCAGGCCTGGAGCTATGATGAAATCGTCCCTCCCTCTCTTAGAGTCCCACTGGGACTCAGCTTGATCCTCTCTATCTTAAGTGATAAGATTTTATTTATTAGATATGCATAAATCCTATCTTGATAGGGTTTAGGGTTGCATTATAAATATAAGGTGAGAGAGAAAATCAAGGCTAATGCTCAAGCAATATTTTCGAGAATTATACTTCCCAAAAGTGTGAGAATTTTCGAAAATTGTGAGAGAAGAAGAAGACGTTTTTCTATAGCACTCTCCATAGATTGTCCTCACTCGGCATTGAAGTTTAGGCAAGCGAGATCGGTCCGGAAGATCAAAGCACGAGTCTCGATCTATTCATCCACAGCAGTTCGCGGTAAACACGAGAAAACCCTACGTGTTGCAATTAATTATATAGGTGCATGCTAGGAATATAATCAATGTATGATGAGATAGATCCTCGGGAGAGGGTTAAAATCAGATTTCCCTACATTAGTGTGACGGAAAAAGGACATGCATCTTAAAGCATTCTATGTTCCTGAGGAAAAGTAACTTGTTTAAAGCATACAAACAGTATAACTTCGTAAAATTTGTAGTAAACTTTGATATTTCAAAATCTACATACTCGAAAAAGTTCTCAACTCTAATCTTGAAAGAAAACTAAACTGCTGAAAATATAAATTTTAGCATAATACTTGAAGAATTATGCATCCACATAAACTTTTCAGAATATTTGGCTTGTGTCAAAACTCTAAACTTATGTTACTATATAAACTTGTATATTTGCATAGCTCTTTCAAAAACTTTCAAGAAGATATCTACAAAATCTCAAACAATTTTTGAAATGGAGTACCTTGCTTTCTCGTTGAGAGTGATGTAATGGAGTGCTGAGCTTTGCCGACTAACTTTACTAGTCTAGTAACTCAAACTAGACAAAATTGACTCAAACTTGAAGAAACTCTAGGCTCAGAGCACACGAACTGCTCTAATACCATTCTATCATGAACAGATATGGCTAAGGATAGTTAAGCTGGGAAATTATGGCTAGGGATGAGAAATTAGAAGAGCGGATAGAAAAATGATTGTGCTTGCTTAACTACAAGCTAAACTGATAACTGTAATTTAAATATAACCAAATATTTTACAGCGGAAAAGCATAGCTGAGATACATGTATGATGACATGTATCTCAGGGAATTCTTAAATTAGACTCGATAAAAGCTTGGCTCTGCACTTCACCATTCACATCACAACTTAATCTACACATTTAGAAATATATGCAAGACTGAATACATAAACACTCAGTGGACATACGCCAAAAAGATACATACATACTTGTTTGAACTGTAAATTATCATACCATCTCTATAGTAACGCAAGAGGTTTTATCTTAAAAGGCTCAAGCTTACTAAATTCTTTTGTGAAACTAAAGTTCGTCTGATCAGACTAAATTCTTTTGTAATCTTCATATATGTAACTGTTGTGCCAGAGAAGTGGCCACTTCTCATGGGCACCTATAACTGTTGTGCCAAAAAGGTGGCCACCTTCCATGGATACCTGATCGGCCAACTCGCTAAGTTAACTCTCGATCCTGGGTGTTCATTAGCCCCGATGGGGATACTAGCCTGCACAGGACTCGAATTCGATTAAGAAAGCATTGTCAACTCAGATAGATATCAAATATAAATCTCAAAACATTAATGACAAGACAATAATTGAAAGGATTTTCAGTTCAAAGATTTTGAAGCGAAAATAGCTGCTTGAATGAAAGTTTAACTTTGTTTATATATAAGAAAGCCCACCTGTTAGCATTGTCTTACAAGATCACAATCTCTTTATGCTGCTTTTTCGTCACTCTGTTGCCTAACCTTTATCGTAAGAAATAGAAATAAGAAGTTCGAAACGAAGGCCAATTCTTATTGAAAATGAATTCGTGATTTTAAGTTATTAGGGGTTTTAATTAATGGGTAAATATCAGTTAATATCCCAACGTTTCGTAATTTTTCACTTAATGTTCCAACGTAGGTATATTGTTATTTTGGTCCCTAATATTTCAGAAAATTTCACTTAATGTCCCGCCGATCAATTTTCGGCGTACAAATGCTTACCTGGCTGCTGGAATTCCATGCTGGACTCTACGTCAATATAAAAATGAAATAAAGATGTGAAAAAATTCGTCCAAAACGACGTCGTTCCATTTCTTTTCCACGCCAATATAAGGGAAGAAATAGAACAACATCATTTTTGATGAGCTTTTTCATATTTTTATTTCATTTTTAGATTAACGTGGAGTGCAACATGGAATTCTGGCAACCACGTAAGCATTTGTACGTCGAAAATTGATCGTTGACACATTAAATGAAATTTTCTAAAATATTAGGGACCAAAATAACAATATGTTTACGTTGAGACATTAAATAAAAATCACGAAACATTGAGACATTAACTAATATTTACCCTTAATTAATTAGAGATTTTGCATTCATTTCTGAGACTAGACTATTACTTTAGATTCTTGATTCAAATTCTATCTCAATATTTTACCGATATGAAAGATTTAAAATGCTTCAAACTAATGATCGATTACGCTTATCGTTAACTGATTCTAAAGCTTAAAATTGAACTCAAAATATTTTATTGATTTAATCTAGCTTAAGCTCAATCAACATATTAATTAACTAGTCCATTCCTATATCTTATTAAGGCCCAAGCGAAAGTTTTAGCCTAATCTAACTTCTTTTGATAACTTGAGACCAAAACCTATTTGAAACCTAAGATTGGCCCAATTGATAATTAAAGTTCAAATGTGGGCCCAATTTTTGAATTAATTAATACTATATCTCTTTCTTAAACCTAGATCAGATTTCTCTCTGCATTCTCGATCTTTTTTTCTCTTCATTTCTTCCATGCATACACACACACACACACACATTCTCCTCTCTTAAAGGACGAGCCAACAATGATGGCTACCGAGAACCCGACAACCGCTCGCCGTCGTCAGCTACCGTCCCATCATCTCTCATCCTCTACCCATGTTTCCTCTCTTCTTTCGGTCTACCACCGTGGTGAACCGGCATCATAGCTCACCCGCCGACAACAGCAGCAACGTCGTTTAACGATGCCCCTTCCCGTTTCTTGCTTTGGCCGACAGTCGCGGTAAACCAGACCACCACCATCGCCGCCTCGCCTTTCTCATTTTTCTGCTAAAATACAGCGACCGCCTCCGCCAGCCCTCATTCTCCCAGCGGAACAGACAACAACAACGTTACTTTTCAGCCACCAGCCACGTCCGCGGAAGATTGCCGCCGACCCAGTCGTGACTGCCTCTAGCCACCGACGCCTATGTCCAATTAATGCTCAAAGCAGTTCTTTTTCTTTTTTTCTATTTTCCTTTCATGTTTTTGTAACTACCATATTATGTTAATTTTAGATTCTTGATTTTGTAAGACTATAGTTATGATTTTCTTATGAGGTGTGACATAAGGAAGATATATATTTTGATGTTTTCTTTCCTATTTCTGTGCTTCCTGTTGGAATTTCCTAGTATTAAAATAAAAGAATCTTGTCCAATATTGATTTTGTAAGCAAAGTAAAAGTCCCTAGTTTAGTGTTATATAAGGAGCATAAAGTTCTTTGTTACAAGTGCACCAATCACTATATTATAGTCTTGTGATTAAATTCTAGTTTAAATTAATATTGATTTTGTAAGCAAAGTGAAGAATCCCTAGTTTAATGTTATATAAGGAGCACAAAGTTCTTTGTTACAAGTGCACCAATCACTATATTATAGTCTTGTGATTAAATTCTAGTTTAAATTCATTTCTTAGTTTCTCTTATGAGAATCTTGATAGAAGATTCTCTTGTGAGAATCTTGATAGGAGAATGAGAGTTTGTCAAAGGCTTGTAATAGTGTAGGGGTCGAGAGGGAAAGATATACTGTGTGATTGTAAAAATTTATCATATAGTGAATTTTCTCTGTGGGTCGTGGTTTTTCTCCGGTTTTGGAGTTTTCCAGGTTAAATTCTTGTGTTGAGATTGTTGTTCTTTTTCTTCCTAATTTTTCATTTCTTTCCTAAGTATGAATGAGAATCTGATGTCCCAATACTTCCACTTCTATTCCTAACTGCTCTTTGATTCAACTTAAGAGCTCACAAACACAAAATCATGCTATGGGTTGAGTTGGTTTTACTCGATTCTTTTGCCTTATAATTTTGAGCTTGATTAAGGATTTTGAGATAGCTTAAGTATATTTATAAAAACTGAAATAAATCTCAAAGTACATTTATAAAAACTGAAATCGAATTGTATGATCGAAGCGAAGACTGAGCGCTACCTTTTTATTGAATTTGATCGTTGAGAATTTGAGGGTTCAACGAGAAATCGGACTTCTCTCTTGAGGAACGGAAGAGGAGCTCTCAATCTTAAGCGATCGATCTTAATTTCGTAAAGAATTAAATGCACAAGAACACCAAGGATTTCGTGGTTCGATCTATGAATAAGATCTCGCCCACGGGGAGAGAGAGTATTTGTGTATTGATAATGTGAGGAGATTACATGAAGTGTAGATCAGTGATCGATCGAGAGTAGATGATTGTCATTTCCTCTCTCTCTCTCTAATCTAGCCTCTATTTATACATATTCATGAAGTTGAGTTCGACTCGACTCGATACCAAGTTGAGTTCGACTCGACTACGATTCCAAGTTGAGTTCGACTCGACTACGATACCAAGTTGAGTTCGACTCGATTACGATTCAAGTTGAGTTCGACTCGACTCGATTCCAAGTTGAGTTCGACTCGACTCGATTCAAGTTGAGTTCGACTCGACTACGATTCCAAGTTGAGTTCGACTCGACTACGATTCAAGTCTTCTCAATAAGGATTCTTTAGATATGCATCCGAATCTTCTACGTCCCAATTGCGATTAGAGTTGTAGTTGATCGAGAGTCTTCTTGGCGAACTCATGGGCGAGCTTAATGTCGGGGCTCGTTTATATTGGGCACGATGCTTGGGCCTAGTAGTTGGGCGTATCTATCATATCCCCCAAAAGGCGTAGAAGTGAGGTCGTGATGATGGGGAGCGGTGGTTGACGTCGCCGCGGAATTCGTGATGCGCGCGGTGGGCGCGTCTGATCTGCCGAAGTTGAATGTCGCTTGCTTCGCCCTGCCGAGGCGTTACGCCAAGTCGTCGTCGCTTAACGCCCGCCACTGTCGCGCTTCGCCGAAGTTGTACGTCGCTTGGCTTCGCCCTGCCGAGGCGTTCTGCCGAAGTTGTACGTCGCTTGGCTTCACCTACCGGGTGTCGTGCCGAAGTCTTGGTGGCTTCACTTTGACGAGGCGTTATGCGAGGTCTTTGGTAACTTCTTTGACGGTGTTATGCCGAGGTCTTTGGGTCGGCTTTCACCGTCGCGTTATGCCGAGGTCTTTGGCCGGCTTCACCGACGGCGTTATGCCGAGGTCTTGGCCGGCTTCACCGACAAGGCGTTATGCGAGTCTTTGGCCGGCTTTCACTGTCGGCGTTATGCCGAGGTTTTCTGCCGGCTTCACCCGAGGAGGCGTTATGCGAGGTCTTTGGTGACTTCACCAGGAGGCGTTATACCGAGGTCTTGGGCTAGCTTTCACTGTCGGCGTTATCCGAGGTCTTGGCCGGCTTCACCGACGGGCGTTATGCCGGGTCTTTGGCCGGCTTCACCGACGAGGCGTTATGCCGAGGTCTTTGGGCGGCTTTCACCGTCGAGGCGTTATGCCGAGTCTTTGGCCGCTTCACCGACGAGGCGTTATGCCGAGGTCTTCTGGTAACCGCTTTGACGGCGTTATCTGCCGGGTCTTTGGTAACCGCTTTGACGGCGTTATGCCGAGGTCTGGCCGGCTTTCATCATCGAGGCGTTATGCCGAAGTCTTTGACCGGCTTCACCGACGAGGCGTTATGCAAGTCGCGTGTTACTTGGCTTCGCCTTGGCTGGGCGCCAAGTCGTATTTTACTCGCTTCCCGTCAAGTCGAATATGTAACCGTGCGGCGAAGGCTGGATGCGCGAAGAAGAAGGGCGGGGCTCACGGCGCCGAGGCGGCGAAGGCCGAGGTGGCGAGGCGAGGCAAAGTCGACTGTGGAGGGCGAGGTGAGGCCACGGAAGGTCGAGTGGCGGCGATGTCGACCTCGTGTTAAGCAGTAGGGTTCCTTTTTGGCGAAAGTATTGCTAGGGTGGTCCCTTCCCCAAGTGAGCGGAGGTATAGGTTCCTTTTGGCAAGAAATATTGCTAGGGTGGTCCTCTTCCCGAAATGAGCGGAGGTATAGGTTCCTTTTTGGCGAGTTTTATCGCTCGGGGTGGTCCTCTTCCCGAAATAAATAAGTATAGGTTCCTTATTTGGCAAGTTTTATCGCTAGGGGTGGTCCCTCACGCGTTGAGTTCATCCTCGTATTAAGCGAATTTAGTCTGTCCTCCGTCGAGGTTATAGTTCGTCCTCCGAAGAGGGTATAGTTCCTCCTTCGAACAGGGTATACATAGGTGACAAATAAAATATGCAAGACTCAACTTCGATCTTAATTTCGTAAGGGAATTAAATGCACAATGAACACCAGGATTTCGTGGTTCGATCTATGAATAAGATCTCGTCCACGGGAGAGAGTGTTCGTATATTGATAATATGAGC
The DNA here is from genome assembly GCA_036937905.1 of Salvia rosmarinus. Taxonomy (NCBI): domain Eukaryota; kingdom Viridiplantae; phylum Streptophyta; class Magnoliopsida; order Lamiales; family Lamiaceae; genus Salvia; species Salvia rosmarinus. Next base: position 16,692,107 of record CM072820.1, read on the forward strand.
GATTACTGGAGAGTTTAGATCAGTGATCGATCGAGAGTAGATCGAGAGTAGATCCGCGAGTAGATGATCTTTCTCTTCTATTCTAGCCTCTATTTATAAACCATCAAGTTGAGTTCGACTCGACTCTAATACCAAGTTGAGTTTGACTCGACTCGATACCAAGTTGAGTTTGACTCGACTCGATACCAAGTCTTCTGTAAGGATTCTTTAGATATGCATCCGAGATCTTCTCGTCTCCAATTACGATTAGAGTTGTAGTTGGTCGAGGAGTCTTCTTGGGCCGAACTCACATGGGCCGAGCAATGTCGGGGCCCATTTATATTGGGCACGATCTTGGGCCTAGTAGTTGGGCCGTATCTATCATATCCCCCCCAAAAAGGCGTGAAGTGAGGTCGTGATGGAGGGAATGGTGGTTGATGTCGCCTCGCCGAATTCGTGAGTGCGGCGGTGGGCTGCTCTGATCTGCCGAAGTTGAATATCGCTTGGCCGCCGAGGCGCTCGAAGTCGATGTCGCTTAACCCGTCCTGCCTGGCGTTCTGCAAGTCGTATGTCGCCGGCCGCTGTAGAGGCGTCTGTCGAGGTCATGTATTGCTGTTTGTATATCTTGCCGGGCGTTTGTCGAAGTCTTGGTGCTCGACTTCAACCGACGAGGTGTTATCTTGAGTCTTTGGGCGGCTTCACCGACGGTGTTATGCGAAGTCTTTGGGCCGGCTTCACCGACGAGGCGTTATGCTAAGGTCTTTGGTGGCTTCACCGACGGCGTTAAGCCGAGGTCTTCTGATTGGCTTCACCGACAGGCGTTATGCCGAGGTCTTTGGTAGCTTTCACTGGGCGCGTTATCGAGGGTCTTTGGCCGCTTCACTGACGGGCATTATGCCGAGGTCTTTGGTAGCTTTCACTGTCGGCGTTATGCCGAGGTCTTTAGGATAAGCTTCACCGACGGCGTTATCTTGAAGTCTTCGGCCGCTTTGATGAGGTGGTATCGCCGAGGTCTTTAATTTGGCTTTCACCGTCGGGCGTTATCAAGTCTTGGTAACCGCTTTGATGGCGGTATCAGAGGTCTTTGGTGGCTTTCACTGTCGGGCGTTATGCCAAGTCTTTGGGCTGGCTTCACCTGACGAGGCGTTATGCCGAGGTCTTCTGGCTGGCTTCACCTGACGAGGCGTTATGCCGAAGTCTTCTGGCTGGCTTCAACGAGGCGTTATGCCGAGGTCTTTGAGCTGGCTTCACCTGACGAGGCATTATGTCGAGGTCTTTGGGCTAGCTTTCACCTGTCGAGGCGTTATGCCGAGATCTTTGGCCGGCTTCACCGACGAGGCGTTATCAGAAGTCTCGACCGATAACTTCACCGACGGGCGTTATGCAGAAGTCTTACAGTTAACCCTTTGAGGCGTTATCTTTGAGGTCTTTGGTGGCTTTCACATGTTGAGGCGTTATGCCGAGGTCTTTGGGCTGGCTTCACCTGACGAGACGTTATGCCGAGGTCTTTGGGCTGGCTTTCACCTGTCGAGGCGTTATCCGAGGTCTTTGGCCGCTTCACCGACTGGCGTTATGTCAAGTCTTCGCCGCTTCACCGCTTTGATGGCGGTATGCTGAGGTCTTTGGCCGGCTTTCACCGTCGGCGTTATGAAGTCTTACAGCCGGCTTCTTTGATGCGATGTCATCCAGATCTTCTCGTCTCCAATTGCGATTAGAGTTGTAGATGGTCGAGAGTCTTCTTGGGCGAACTCACATGGGCGAGCTTAATGTCGGGGCTCGTTTATATTGGGCATGATCTTGGGCCTAGTAGTTGGGCCGTATCTATCATATCCTCCCCAAAAGGCGTAGAAGTGAGGTCGTGATGGAGGGCGGTGGTTGATGTCGCCATGGGAATTCGTAGTCCGCTGGCGGTGGGCGCTCTGATCTGCCGAAGTTATATGTCGCTTCGCCGTCGCCGAGGCGTTCGCCGTGGTCGAATGTCGCTCGGCTCGATTGGTGAAGTCGAATACTCGTCGCCTTGCCAAGTCGAATATGTAACCGCGTCGGGCGAAGGCTCGGGATGCGGCGAAGAAGGAGGCGGGGCTCGACGGCGGCCGAGGTGGCGAGGCGAGGTCGGCCATTGGAGGCCGAGGGCGGGCGGCGGCCGTGTCGGGAGGCCGGTGGCGAGGCCGAGGTCGGCCATTGGAGGCCGAGGCGGACGCGGCGGCGGCCGTGTCGAGGCCGAGGTCGGCCATTGGAGGCCGAGGCGAGGCGGGCGGCCGTGGCGGAAGGCCGAGGTGGCGGGCGCCGAGGCGAAGTTGACTGTGGAGGGCCGGTGAGGCTGCGAAGGTCGAGGTGGAGGCGATTTAATGCCGAGGCGAGGTCGGCTGCGGAGGAGGCGAGGGTGGCGGGCGAGGTCGACCTCGTGTTAAACGAAGGTAGGGGTTCCTTTTTTGGCAAGAAGTATTGCTAGGGTGGTCCTCTTCCCAAGTGAACGGAGGTATAGGTTCCTTTTTTGGCAAGAAATATCGCTATGGGTGGTCCCCTCTTCCTCGAAATAACGAAGGTATAGGTTCCTTTTTTGGCAAGTTTTATCGCTAGGGGTGGTCCCCTCTTCCTCGAAATAAACGAAGGTATAGGTTCCTTATTTGGCAAGTTTTATCGCTAGGGACGGTCCCCTCACGCGCGTTTAGTTCATCCTCCGAAGTAGGTATAGTTCGTCCTCCGAAGAAGGTATAATTCGTCCTCCGAAGAGGGTATAGTTCATCCTCCGAAGAGGGTATACATAAGTGACAAATGAAATATGCAAGAAAAAGATTTTATTAATGAAACACGACGTACCGGATAAATGGACGAGCTTATATGACTCTTTTCCGATGACTTCTTTAATTCGGTATGGTCCTTCCCATGTGGTCTCTAACTTGTCGAGCTTTGCAGCTTTACTGACTTCGTTACTTTGAAGTACGAGGTCGCCTACTTGGAATTGCCAGGATTTGATATGATGGTTATAATACCGAGCTGCTTGTTGCTTGTACCGAGCTTCTCTAATATAGGCGAGGTCTCTCTTCTCTTCGATTTTTGGCGGGCTCGGCGCGTCCTGCCGCCGTTGTTGCTATTGTTGCGGCGGCGACTACGGATGCATGACTTACGGTATACATTGTCGTGATTGATTCCACAGTAAACAAAGGTTGATCAAAACACAATTTCGTTTCCACAGGGCGGCGCGATGGCGATCTTAATTCGTAAGGAATTAAATGCACAAGAACACCAATGATTTCGTGGTTCGATCTATGAATAAGATCTCGCCCACGGGAGAGAGAGTATTTGTGTATTGATAATGTGAGAGTGATTACAAGAAGTGTAGATCAGTGATCGATCCGAGTAGATGATTGTCGCTCCCTCTCTTCTCTAATCTAGCCTCTATTTATACATATTCATGAAGTTGAGTTCGACTCTGACTCTGATACCAAGTTGAGTTCGACTCTGACTCTGATTCCAAGTTGAGTTCGACTCTGACTCTGATTCCAAGTCTTCTCTCATAAGGATTCTTTTAGATATGCATCCGAATCTTCTACGTCTCCAATTGCGATTAGAGTTGTAGTTGATCGAGGAGTCTTCTTGGGCCGAACTCACATGGGCCGAGCTTAATGTCGGGGCCCATTTATATTGGGCCTGATGCTTGGGCCTAGTAGTTGGGCCGTATCCTATCATTAACCTTTGTTTTCTCTTCATCTCACGAAAAAATAGAGAAACCAGTAAAGATGGCAATGGATCTCGGACCCGGTCCAGATCCGTGGATCCAGATCCATTTTTCAGAATCTGGATCCTCAAAAAATTGGACCCGATGGATCATGATCCTACTTCCATATTTCGGATCTGGATCTGGAATTTAGTTTTTGAGATCCGGATCCGGTCCAGATCCGACCCGTAGATCCATTTGATTATATATATATATATATATATATATATATATTATTTTTTTATTATAATTAAATATCTAACCCCGACTTAAAACTCTTCAATTTTCTTTTTCAAATTCCCCCAAAACAAATATGCTCCCAATTTCATTTTAAATTCTTCTAATTACGTATCAATCGGCATTCACGACAAGTCGCGCCACTTACACCACCGGCGATCTAGTTGTTTATTGTTTCCTACTTTATAGTAAAGTTGTAACTAACGTCTTCCAATATAGTGATAATTGTAGAAATTTTAAATAATTATTATAGTATTATTGTGTATTTAGATTATTATGGTGTTACTGTGAATTATAGTTGATTTCGAATTTAGTTTAGAAGCGAAGACATATGGATCCGGATCTAGACCCTGGACCCTGTGAATCTTATGGATCTGGATCTGAATCTAATTTTTTTGGATCCAATGGATTTGGATCGGATCGGACCAAAGCAAAAAAAATCGAATCTAGATCTGGACCTAGTCAGATCCGATCCAGATCCGACCCATTACCATCCCTAGAAACCAGTAAGTGTGGTGTTGTGCGAGTGCTTTCCATATAGTACATGTGTGTGGGAGTAGGCTATAGATGTGTAAGATAAGGTATGGAGTGATGATAAATGTTGGTAAAAGTAGAGGAAATTAAGGAGGAAAAGTATTAGTGTTAAAAGTTGATGCTATAATTATTACAATAATATTCGTCTGACTCGTTTGTCCTTCTGTATTAAATCTCTTACTTTCACTTAATACTTTCTCGTTCAATTTGATTTATGCAATCAATTTATTGAGATAGGAATTTAGCTCACGAAGAACAATTAAGGAGCACGCAATATTTATAATTAATTAATCTTAACAGTGTTTAAAATTTTGAGATATTGAAGATGGTGAATCTATAGGAAAAGTTAATGAATCCACAATATTGAAAATTTTCACTTAGATTCGAATCCTATGAGGCAAAAAAATTATTTGTTTAGATTTAGTAGCTTTTCATGTAGATTCATCAACTTTCATAACGGAATTATCATTTTTTTGGTTCTTCACGTTCACACTTTAAAAATTATTCTCACGTTAACCATCCTTATCCCTTCATCCCCTCATTTATTTCATGAGAATCTTCAACACAAGTTTTAATAAAAATTATTGAATGTATTATGAGTGAAGAATGGATCCTACATCAGTGTAGTATATAATTAATTAATTATAGATGATGGTGGATCATGTATGGTAAAAAATATAAATAAGCAGTGTTGTTGAGGATAATAAGTTATAGGTTAGTATCCATAAAAGGCAAAGAAACAAATATTGATGACGTACCAAAAAGGAAAAATAGAAACAAATATTGGGGGACTGAGGGAGTATATAAATTTAAATTTTGTAATTATTGAAAATAATAAATTATAATTATTTTTAATTTCAATTTTGAAGCTATTGTTTGAGATGATGATGCTGTTGGAAACAAGTTTTGAAAGTAAATGTTTGAATTGGAACGAACGGAAACCTAAAAAGTAGAAAATACGTGAATTTTTTTATTGTTCGAATGATCGTATAATTCGATTATCGGTAAGTATCCAATGACCGTTCATTTTCGATTAACCAAAATCCACCTAAATCCCCATCTCTGATTTTTTACATCAACAATTATAAATTTGTGAAGTCATCAAATATACATAATGTATGAAAATATGAAAATGTAAGATCGAATACATATTACACTTATAATATGCATGTTATACATATGTACATAATATATTAGTTACAAATGGTGTTTCGTTTTCATGTAATGCAGTATAAATTCATAAAATCATCAAATACACGTTATGTATGAGAATGATATACAATATACACACAACCACATTAAAACATATGATAAGTGGATTATCATTACATAGATTGGAATATGTAGCATGGTACAAGGCATAAGCAAAATCATTGCATAGATTGGAATATGTAGCATGGTACATAGGGCATACCCCCCACCATGAAAATGATTGTACTCTGAAAAGTCCACCCAACTCCCACATTCATGTATTGTTTTCAACACACACACTCGCACTCCCGTTTTCCTTTCCTCGTCAACCAGACCAGTTAAAATCCACTCCCCACCACTCCCCAACTGCAAAAAAGTTTCATCTTTTCAACTACTCGAGCTAGCTAGCTCACAAGAAAGAAAGAAATGCAAGATCCCAACTCCAAGCAGCAAATGCCGCCCTTCTCCGCCGCAATACGCCCCTCCCAGCACCGCCGCGCCCACTCCGAGGTCAACTTCCGCCTCCCGGAGGACCTAGATCTGGGCTCCGACCCCTTTGACGCCCCCGGGGGGAGTTTCGAGGAGATGGGATCCGAGGACGATCTCTTCTCCACCTACATGGACATAGAGAAGCTCAGCGCCGGAGCTGGATCTGGAGCTGCCGACTCCGTCTTCGATAACGCCGGCGAAGACGGCGAGAAAAGCGGCGGCGGTGGCTCCTCGAGGCCGCGCCATCGGCATAGTAATTCGGTGGATAGTTCGAGCTTCTTTTTCAACGACAACAGCATCGAAGCTAAGAAGGCTATGCCACCGGATAAGCTTGCTGAGTTGTGGACTATTGATCCCAAGCGCGCCAAAAGGTACCTTTTCTTTTTTATTTGTTAGTTATTTTAAATTTGTTTTACGTTGTGGATTTTGTTGGAGAATGTATGTACATGTGATCTGAGTTTCATAGATTAGTGTGAGCAGGATTTTTCTTGTCTTGAATCATGGGCTCAGGTTGGATCTTGAGATGGATGGATCTCTGTGAATCTTGTGTTTGGTGTCTGAAGTTGACTGATAGTTTTTATCTAACCTAATTCATTGTGCATTAATACATTAATTGTGCCAAAGAGTTGGAAAAGTTACTTTGTCTTTTGCAAGTAAATGAGTGTTGGGATCTATGATTATGATGTAACTAAGGAATCCTTTGAATAAGGATTCAGCTGGATTGATCTGTGAAATCGGACATTTATCATAACTAGTTTAACGTTTATGTGTTGCTCCTAGCTACAATGTTCGTAAATTACGAACCAACCTTTGAATGTTTCTTACTGGCGAGGATTATGATTTTAAAGATTTTGATTTGAGTTTTAGTGGATGATTTAGAAATTTCCTGTCTTTTTCTCTGTAAAGGTTGAGTTCAAATTTGTGTTTATCAATGATGGTTATATGTATAAGGTGGGTGATCTAAGTAGCTGTATATGAGCTTTACTTATTAAGAGGACATCAACTGCCTTAGCTGCGATTTTCTCGTGCATCTTTTTGTCTTGATCACTTCTGTCGTCCATTCAGTTCGTGATATATGGAGTATTCTACCATCTCTTCATAATTATCTGACGAAAGAGCATCCAGATTTGGTGATACTTGAGCAGAAGATGTTCTAAAGAAAATACTGAAGCAACCTAAATTATTTAATGCAGAATGCAAGTATTTTCTGAAGAGATATGATGTGCATCTGTGTAAAGTTGTAACATACAAGACTTAGCTCTTTGCCAACTCAGCTAATACTAGGGATTGGACCAAAAATCTTTCAGCCTAGTTATATCAACAGGGATTAGTATGTCGAACTTGAGGCATATATACCAAGAAATAGTGAAACCTCGTCTACTTTTCTCTTTTCCAATTTTCTTATTTTCAAAACTAAAGTGAAACAGTTTGTCGATTTAGTATTACAGCTTGTTCTTTGGACAGTTCTATAACTCATAAGAGTGCTGGACTTGGTAGTAGTGAGCTCTTTGGTGAACTTAGATTGGTGCATTGCATTGATCAGACAACCATCTTATTTTCGTTTCATCGCTAGTCTTCTTTACTATTCCTTTCGATTTTTGCTGGCCATTTGTTGTAGTATGCTTGTAGTTAGATAAGATGAATTTTGTTATTCAGTTTTGTAGTATGTGATATGCTTCATCATCAACAGCCTTTTGACTGTAATTTCCTTTTATCAACAATCACAACCATATCATATAGGATTCTGGCAAATCGGCAGTCTGCTGCTCGATCAAAGGAAAGGAAGGCCCGGTATATATCTGAACTGGAGAGAAAAGTTCAGACCCTTCAAACTGAAGCAACGACTCTCTCTGCGCAACTCACTCTGTTCCAGGTATATCTGCTGGAACTTCCCCAGTAATTATTATTTATGATCTATGTTTCCTGTTACCTTATGCCTAGAAGCATGGTTCTAGTGTGAAAACCTATTAGTTTTTTATTTCATAGGCAACTGTTCGATACTGCATCATTGCATCTTCAATTTTCCAAATTATATTATTATAGTGTCATAATTCTACGATGTTTGTGATACAAACGTTGTCTCTTTCAGAGGGACACAACAGGACTCAGTAACGAGAATACAGAGCTTAAGCTTCGGTTGCAAGCCATGGAACAGCAAGCTCAACTACGCGATGGTAAGTAGTAGTGTGAGTTACAAATCAAATAGTAATCTTAATCAATAGAATCTTTTGTGCTGCATGTATTGGAGAAGTTATAATCTGTACAAATGCCTTGAAGCTACTTGTCACATCCCTCGTTATTTCTTGTTGAACCATAATAATAAGTGCTCGATAAGGCAAATTTGATATTATTAAATATTGCCTATATTCCTTTCTGGTTTCCAAATCATTTTGATCCACAAGAAATGCCATCTATCTGTAGTAACATTTTCACAGTTTGCTTCTTGATCCTCTGAAATCAGCGTACATACAAGATTAGAGTTCTAAATTTGTGAATAAAAATGAATTTGAGATGGGAATTCTCTTTGGAACCTTCAAACGAGTTCAAGTTTAGCACGGTAATGATATGGATAAGATGACAAAGAGCACTTACTTCACCTTATGATTTTTTCACTGTACTTTCTTGAATCCTCTCAATTTACAAGTATTTGATTTTTCGCCCTGCAAAATGTGCAGCACTCAATGAAGCACTGAGGCAGGAAGTAGAAAGACTCAGAGTCGCCACTGGAGAAATGTCAACCACATCTGATACATTCAATTTAACAATGCAGCATCTCCCCTACAACCAGACGGCATTCTTTTCCAATCAGCCTCAAGCTGGCTCAAACGAATCATTGAACTTACAAATGCAGCAGTTTCATACACTTCAAGATGGCATGTCGACTCGCCAACAGCATCCCATGCTTAATGCCAATCACACACGGGGGCTTTCCGACTCAATGCCCCAAGACCCTCTAGGACGTTTTCAAGGCCTTGATATCAGCAACGGGGGCGCTCACGTGAAGTCCGAAGGGCCCTCTATATCAGCCAGTGAAAGCAGCAGTACATTCTGATTTCAGGTTTTTCCGATTTTTTGCCCCAAGGCCCGGAATCTGTTTGTTTACTTGTTCATAGACTGACACCATGTTTAACATCCAGAATCATCAGCATATCCACATTTTTTCATTTTTTTTTCTTTCTTCCAAATTAACAGGTTGTTTTAGGTTTCCTTCTAGTGTTGTAGGTTTGTCGTTCTTTGTGTTGGGAGCTGGATATGTCTTCATTTCATTTCTTTTCGTCTACATTTTGATTTATTCGTTAAAACTGAGAAATCATAGCTTGTGATCGATCTGGCTGGATCTTCGACCACGAATTATGGTGGGAATGCTTCACTTGTGTGGAGCTTTGTGTGGCTTAGTTTGCTAATGTGTCTGTCGATTGTAATGGACTTGCACATGATCAATTTGTGTTGATTTAACTGACAGATTTATGTTGTGCCCCTCACTCATCTTAATGTTTCTTTCATTTCATTTTTTCCATCTGTAAATAATTCACAAATAAAATTAAATGGGAAACAATATATAAAATTACGGTAAATAATTCAGAAATAAAATTAAATGAGAAACAATATATAAAAATTACGGATGGACAATATCTTCGGTAATTTTTTTACAGTTAAAAAGATTAATAATTAATTTGGAATATTAACTTTACCGACGGATGGTGTCCGTCGATAAATCTACCGACCTTTTGTCCGTCGGTAAAGCTACCACACATTTTTGGTGCCGCAATCCATCGTCGTTTCTTTCGTCGATAATTTCACCTTTTTTTTTGTAGTGTGTTTAAAGATTGGCAAAATTCAAGAATCATGACTTCCTTTTATAGTACATATATAGTATTTAAATCTGTTGTCTACTACTTAGTAATGCAAGTTTTGGAGCTTGTTTTCTGCTTTTAAGCATATCATTTTCCTAGCTTTATCAGATTATATCAATCTCATGTCTCCTCTATTTTGATATGCTATGTTTTCTTAGATTGGAAAGTGATAAGGTTATATATAGTTGATGTATACATACAGACAAGTGATGAAGTAATTTAGCAAACTAGTTATCATTTATAGCAAAATGTTCAAAGGCAAAAGGGGGCCCTGTTGCACTTCTGCAACCCTAACTACCCCAATTGTATATTAACTACGATTACTACCATTACAACACTTGGATAAAACTCATCCCCAAAGCTGATTATTACGAATAGGGTGCCCACGATGTTATAAATCATATGTTCAGTCCATATTTAAGCCATGTAGGATGCACTTAGATCATCACAGACCACCATGTTTCCAATCCGCCGCCCGCAACTAGGGATGTCAGCGGGCGAATTTTATCCGAATCAGAACTAATAAATTAGTATTAGTTCTGGGTCTGGAACTGACCCAATAAATACCAGATCCGAACTGGAACCGGACCATCAAGTTATGGATCCGGATTGAGTATTACCCATTGCTAACCGGTTACCTGTTGGGCCGCTACACCCAAATCCCAGAACTCAAAAGGAACAAATTATCCTTTCCCCCAAATAGAAAGCAAAACCCAACAGCTTACCTCCGAATACTTCAGATCGATCTCAATAGCTCATGTAGCATCCTGTATAGCACTCCCATACTCCTCCAACTTAGTGTGCGCAAAAGAACGGTTAGCCCAGTAAACCAAATTATCATTATTAAACTCTATCGCTTGCGTATACAAATCAATTTTGCTTGATAGAATTTATGCGCTGCAAACGCAATAATCAATAAATTAATAAACGAAAATCACATGAAAAAAAATACAAAACTGTTGTCCATTACACCGACGCACTATAAAGAAAACCAAACGAAAAAAACTTTTTACAGTCGTTGGCAATAATACCTTTGAAGGCTTCATTTGTTTGGACTTTGAATTCCTCAGTGTGGTCTTCTTGCTGTTTGTGGAAAGTAAATTTGTATTACATAAAGCTTTTCAGTGTGTGTGGTGTGTGTGAAAAAAGAGGAGGAGTGGAAGACGACGAAGGAGAGGAAGAGGGGAAAACAGGTCTTCTGCCCTGGTCATACATTGAGACGCAACTTGCACGATTTCACGAACGTGTAATAGTGTGTATGATTTCATGCGGACCGGGTCAGATCCGGAACCGGACCAAACAAGTCGGGTCTAGATCGGTCCGGGTCCAAGTGGATCTGAAATCGGAATTGAAATCGAAACCATTGTTTTAAAATTTAATGGGCTTTGAACGATTCCAGATCGATCCGAGTAAAGTCCACACATTGATATCCTATCCGTAACTGCATACTCTGGCTCTCTCAGGTCACCCCTTCTCCCAAGTAACATGGAGAAGACAGAAAGGCCCGCTCTAATACCAAATGTTACAAGTAGTGGTTGATCCAGACTTTTTTTCAAGGTGTCCAATTAATAGTAGTTTTATAAATTCATAAGAATAATTTTTAAACTATATTAGAACTAAATAATAATTTTAATCCAGCCACAACATTATTTAAATTACACAACAATATTAAAAAATAAAAGTTATCGAGGAAATGTTGGACAAGTCTTTTGAGAATCAACAACTTTGAGGCTGACAGCGTCCTCCGCAGATGGTTCTAGGCAAACAGATCACGATCACCTCATAATATTTATTTTTATTCTTTGAGGCTGGATAAGGGTAGGTACATTAACTAATGAAAAAAAAAAGTTAAACATGACCACCTAGGAACAATAATTTGTGGCATTCATTGGTAAAAATAAAATAGGAAATTTAATAAGAAAATATAACAAGAAATTCTGTACTCAAAGCTGGTGATTGATGAACAAAAAAGTTTACCTGCGTGTGGCTTTACTAGTAACATATATGCTACACTTGATTAACAATTTTCTTTTGAGAGGGAATAATTGATTAACAATATTAAGTATTGAATTTACAAAAAAAATATGTGCCTTTATTTGGTTAGTGATAGAGTGATTAATGTTTGAAACCAAATGTCTTGAGTTCGAGTCTATCGTGACGTAATTTTTAAATTTCTATATTTAATTGATAAAAAAATATTACACAAAAATGTTGCCCTTTGATAATTTTTACTGGTCCAAATCGTGCGCTAAAGCCATACTGCAGCGTACAATTTATACCACATTTAAGGTCTCCATTTTGTCACAATGAGAAATATATTCGTTATTAACTACCTGAAATATTCCATAGGAATAAAAACCATGTACTGAAATAAATCGCGACAAATTACTTGTTACATTAAATTAAACCTAAATTTTTTATTCAAATTGTTGGATCCAACAAAATTTCAAAATATGTTACCATGCTTTGCATTCTTAAACATAATGTTTTTCGGTCGTACGAGAATGTTTCTTAAAAGTAAACATATTTCACTTCCAATGAAAGAAGCTCTACAAAAAATGATAATATGTGATAGAGAATAAATATAATAATGTCAACTCAGTGACAATAATATACGTAAGATGATTACGTGTATGAGACCTGTCATAAGAAGACTAGATCAGCACAGATAATCGTAGGTAATGGATCCATGAAATTGAGCCTCAAAGCCTATGCTCATAAGCCCAGGACTGTAGTTTGGCAACGAAAACGACATCGTACATGACAGTATATGACATTTACGAGGACTCTTGTTTCTGGATAGGAGCTGGCTCTTACCGGTAAGGACCTGACACAAGAAATTCGGCATAGGTCTTGGAGGATCTGCATGTATCCTACTCCTAAAAGGATACAAATTGCCTCATTTGATACAATCCCCACATCTATAAATACCCTCATCATGAAGGTATCAATTACGCAATCTTAAGTCATCAATAAGCCTTAAGCACAATATATTACTGACTTGAGCATCAGAGTGTCTACACGGAGGCCTTCCTCCAGTCATGTTTTGCAGCTAGTCTGATCAACACGTCGTCCGATCGCTCAACACGACATTCTAATCCCCACTTTTACAATCATCGTTCCACTACTATCACGAGGTATACCAATTTCTATAATTATTTATTAGATTTATAAGTAGAATCTATCAACTGGCGCCGTATGTGGGAAACAATCTCAAGCTGAGATGTTGAGGTTTCCTAATAACATGAGAAATTCATGCATGCAAACATATGAAAAACTTCTTATTGCGACAATCGATGGTCGATCTTAAATATGGTGCATGAAGGATCATCATGCTTAAATACATATTTTGAGATTTGACGAGACCTGTCATCGCGAGCACATGTACCTATATTAACCAAATAAGAACCTTGAATCTTAAATATGGCTAGAGAATATTCGAGGAATTCGGAGGAAGCGACTCTCACCCATGCGGGGGCCAGAACCTCGTACCCAACCAAGAGTCCACCATAGGACAGTGATCTACCCCCATAACATCTGAAAGCTTGGTGGCTACTGTAATAATGCTCTTAGATGAAGCTCTGAATGCCAGAGGGCTTCCTCCAGCCAATACAGCCCCATATCTTGAAAATAGGAATATGCAGGAGAAGCCGAACAACGAAGGAGCGCAGGACCAGAATCCTATCAATTTAGAAAAGAGACACAACTCGAATAGAGTAGTAGCCAGAGTAGATACTCGCCAAGAAAACGCGTACAATTGCGATGAGGAGTATGAAGTTTAGGATAACCCACATGAGCAGCAAGGATCGTACACTAAACCCATCGTACTCAGCGTGTGGGAACAACAACAAGAACTGCTGCGTCGGCAGCAACAAGAGATGAATAAGATAAACAAAGAGTTGGCCTGTCTTAGGAGACAACAAGAAGAGATTTATGTTTCAGAAAACCACCAAAAAGAACAAGAGGGGAAGGATTACGGATCAAAGAGGAAGTCCTCCCACAAAGAAGAAAACTTTGGGCATGGACTAAAGATAGTAGCCGACAACCATTTCTTGGCAGCTATCCAGGCAGACCCTCTGCCTAAAAACTTCTAGCACATAAATCATGAATATTACGTGATGGGAAAAATAAATTTTCCCTGCTCCTAAGGATCCATCTTGAATGTTTAATTCACCATATATTGATTATATTACTAGCATGCTTCTATATAATTAATTGCAATACATAGAGGTTTTCTCGTGTTTACCGATGAATTTATGGCACAACAGATCAATAACATACTCCAGCTTTCATCTTCTGGATCGTGTCCCGAGTGCTTAATTTTCAATACTGAGTGAGAGTAATCTATGGAGAACACTGAATTTTTTTGCCTCCTATGGTGGTGAATCGTGATTCAAAAATCACAGTACTGTTAGAGATTATTTGATTTTTTTCATACCTTGTATTTATAGTGATCTCCCTAGAATCCTAATGTGGTAGGATTCTGACACATCTAATAAATACAATAATTATCTTCTTCCCTTAAGATAATTCATTTATTATATAATAATCTCTTGATATCTAATAATATCTATCTATACTATGAGACATACTAAATAAATATTATGTTAAGCAAAACAGAATTCCAATGGGATTCCTACAGATGTGGTCGAAAATTACACAGTAAAAGGCCTTGATGGGCTAGTCTAATGATCAACACAGGGAATAAAGATGATCCTAAAATGAATTAATTATCTTATGTTCAGTCCAGAACATAAACTAATTCATAAACACTTATTCATTCCAATAGAGAATAAATGCTGACTTACCCCTTTATCACCAAAGATGACTCGGGCTTGTAATGAATCCACATATTTAAGATATCGCACATCCATTAATTTTTTATAACACTCTGACTGCTTAAAATAATTAATCTCTTTAATTTCTTAAGTAGTACTATTCAACCTTATTATCGTACTTGAGATAACGTAACCTGCAGAGTTTAATACAATAAACCTTTTGAGCTCCTTAAGAGGACATCATCTTTCTAAACAAGTACAGTGACTCGATACAGGTAACCAAATGACATAAAAGCACTACCATCACCCAAGATACAGAGAATCTTGGGTTATCTTATTTAACCTCACCCATAACAATCCAAAGAGATGATCACTAACTCATAATCACCCGAAACCACAAGACAAGAAAGAACAAAGGACTAAGCAGAAAATGAAAGAGACCCTATAACAAGAGAGAAATTGCTCATCGAGATTGGATCAACGTAAAGTGATCGAGATCTATGTTCTTCACAATGGTCAGACAGAAGAACTCATCTCACTGTGATCCATCAATCGTCAAGACGTACCAACATAGACAAGCAACCAAGTCAAGTTACTTCTTATCTATACTGGAGCCTATACTAACAATTCGTCATCAAGTTGACTCGACTGTGATCCTTTTTATATCTCAACTAGCTTAACCAATTATACAGAAGTGATCATTTTTTATATCTCAACTAACTTAACCAAGTCAAGTAAGACTTGACCATATCTCAGTCGCGTCTGCTATCGACTGATGCTGCAGCTGCAAGCCCTTTGACATTGTAGTCATCATATAGCACTTAACCTTATTGTTTGACTTATGCCAAAGTCTGCTTGACTCTCGCTGCTTATCAGTTGATGTGTCAATAAGGGCAGCGGGTTTGGGAGTAGTAAGCACGAGCATGTGTTCTTTTGCGATAAGAACATATTCCATATTTCACTTCCGCTCGATATAGTTCGGACCGGATAAGGGATTTTGTGCGCGTATATTGATAATTGGAGTAAGAAACATATCTAAAAAGTAATATAAACACATAAGCAAGCGATCACATATACTTCGTAACAACTATATTGTAACTTTTTGATAAAATAATATTGGTTGAATCCTCCAATTGTCCAAGGAATCTCACATGCAAGCCACGTGTATTGACGTTTACATATTGACCAGATTAAAATTAATCTTTTAGTCGTTTAACTCCATTCCATGTCAACTTAACCTTAAGACAAATGAAATTAATAATTGGACATTAACTAGATCACATCACTATCGCAAGAAGGGACTTCACGGAAAGTTGTACTTGAGGTGATGCCTAAGTAGTGACCACAATTTTGACAGCAGAAATCGAATTATTAGAATTGACATACTCACTCGAACCATAACGCTTCCAATTCAATTTCGTTTGTCATCTCATTTTACATCTACCTCTATAGAACTTATTAAAATCGCTCATGCAAGCCATGCGTATGGATGTTTACACATGAAACTCTCACTTCTCAATAGATTAAAATATTTTATTTAGAAATGTCATCTAATAAACTTATGATAAACAGTGCAAGCAAGCCACACGTGTGGACATTTACGCACAATATATATCACTTTGTTTATAGATCAAAATATGGAAGTCTTGACATATTTAATTTATAATTAAAACATCAGGTTTCTTGTTTAGTTTTTTTATTTCAAAAGATTTGTCCATGCAAAATCACGTAATACTAACATGCTCTTTCTAGAATTTAATATGTGAAACATGCCTTAAAACATGGTAAACCTAACATGCTTGCTAAACGCAGTTAATCACGTAAATATATATACCATGCTTCCACGTAATTAAACATACAAAGCATGTTACTGCATAATTTAAGCATCCACGACATGCTATGAAAGATAAAAATAAAATAAATTCGTTCATCGCAACCCATTCATGGATAATGTATGTTCCTGCCTAATTTATTACATAAATTTACATAGTAAAGATCTTCAATTTATCTTTGAAATGGGCCTCGTATGCTCTTGCATGGACCGGACTCGTCAAAAATGGATTTGAATCGAAAAACTGAATCTGGGTTGGAATAGTAATTTTGGTCGAAAACGGGTCGGATCGGAAAAAATCTGGATCCGGCTCAAACCGGATCTGAGTCGGGTAAAACTAGTCGGTTCAGACCAAAAATGGATTGGGCTGCATGCATCCCATGCACCGCCGCCTAACATTTCCCATGTCCCGTCGTCCCGCTATTGTGCTCGCGAGCCCAGACACTGAGGCCACGTGCGTCCATCACGGGTTCGTCTCTTGCTCATCATCGAAGTTGTTGTGTGCACGCGTACATGGAGGTCGTACGCTGTGTGCATGCCCAATGCGGCATGAAACTCATCGCCCGTTGCTGCTATCCCCATCACCCGTACGTATCACGCGCTCCCCGCGCATCGGGTCCACCTGTGCGCTTCACACGACAATCACCTACGCACTGGGACTGCACGTCGTTGTTCCGCGGTCGGGTCACTTGGCTCCTACGCATGGGCTGCCTATAGCCCCGTTGCGCCTGCCTTCCGCGTATCTCCTATTGCACGCCGCGACGGTACTTCACTATCTCGTCTCGTTCTTTGTGTTCTCCATCTTTGTTCTTCATTTTTACTGATATAATTTACAAAAAAAAAAAATAATCTAACCACGGATTTTCTCGTGGTGAAAAATGATTCCAAAGAAAAAAATTGAGCCACCATGAACGATGACTGCTTAAAATAATTAATCTCTTTAATTCCTTAAGTAGTACCACTCAACTTTATTATTGTACTTAAGTCAACTTAACCTGCAGAGTTTAGTACAAAAAACCTTTTAAGCTCTTTAAGGGGATGTCGTCATCCTAAACAGATATGGTAACTCGATACATGTAACCAACATGACATACAAGCATTGCCATCACCCAAGATGCAGAGAATATTGGGTTATCCCATATAAGCCTCACCCATAACAAGTCAAAGTGATGGTCAATAACTTATACTCATCTAAAACCTTATCGAGGTTTAGATCAACGTAAACCTCACGATGATAAGATGAAAGACCTCATCTTATTGTGATCCATCAATACATCAAGATGTACCGGCATAGATAAGAAACTAAGTCAAGATACTTCTTATCTATATTGCAGCTTATATCGACAACTCATCTTCAAGTTATCTCAGTTGTGATCCTTTTCATATCTCAATTGGCTTGACTAATAATACAGACTTCTGTGATATTCACATTGTATGTTCTAACTTTTGTATGAGATAAAAGGACAATATATACAATCAAGTAAACAATTCAGATAGGATATAAGAATAGTTGTAACATGAAACATTGTTTATAAGCTCAACCAATCTGCTTTCAGTATACAAATCCAACATCATTAGCTTCCCAATGTGAGAGTTGGAACTGTTTCGGAGATGATGTTCTTGGCCAGATTGCCAAGCTTATCCTGCTTTCGCTCTTCTAACATGAAGTCGGCTCGATCCTTTGGCCTGTACTCGTAGGTCGGATCCTTTCCTAGTTCGGTGCTCATTTTTGTAATCTTCTCTCTGATGATGATTGGTCCGTTGGTGATGACCTCAAACATGCGGCAATGTTGTGCCGTGAGATAGCTTTTGAGTCTGAACTTTCAAATCTCATAATTATCTACCGCGAATATGGGGAGAGAAATAAACATGTTGTAGTTACTTTCCATCACAAAAAATATGCAATAGTATACAAAAATTAATATACCAATTTAAAATATATGTTCAAATAGAACAACCACTAGGGGAGTCAGTAGTTTTTGCGAACAGCCTGCTCTGATACCAATTGATAGTCCCTGATGATATCTACTGGTGTGTGGAGAGAGAGAGAATACACCAATTATGATAAATTAAAACTTTTCTTTTATCAAGACGGACCGTCTAATTTGACAGTTAATTTCGATTAACTCAATATTTCTTAACTTAAGATATACAAGATTGTATCCTAGAACTTAAGGGAGTGTCTACTGAAATCTTGAATTGATAAATATATTTGAGCTATGAAGATTTTCTGATAATACTTTATAAACTCCATTCTTTGAAATCGTTGGGTATTTGATCTTGGGATATGAGCTTTGAATGCTTGAGAATGTTAGAATACGTAGTATTTTTGGTAACCTTCAAATGTTGGATTGTGTGCATATTTATGGAGGGGACGGTGAATAGGGCCTTGGATAGAGTACCAATCACATCTAGTCCATTTATCGTTTGAATTCTTCCCGTTTGAACCCTCGTATGTCATTGTCGGGGTCTATATGATTGTGCATTGTAGCTTTGCAACTCTGCAAAGTGGATCTGATATGTCAGGATTTTTTGCTGATTCGGTACGACACGTGGTGAGTCAAACACTTAAGGCTTAAATAACTATGTGTTTCTTCAGTTGAGTTGACTTCGTGTTTTTTAGTTGAGTTATCTTCAGGTTGACTCAGTTGAGACTACTTTGAGATTTATTAGCAGGCTGGACTCCGTCTTTTATCAGTTTGGAAAATCTGAGTCAGTATGACGCTTCATCTTTGACGTAGTTATCAGCAGCTTTGACTTATCATCAGTAGCTTTAACTTGTCATCAACAACTGGTATGACACTTATTCATATTTTCGACTTCATTATATTCAACATTGTCGAGTCTTCAGTATTCGATTTCACTATTCAGTAGCACTGTTCATCAGTATCGCTGTACTTTAGTCTTTAGTATGCAATCTTCAGCAGTGCTTCTCTTCAGTTGCGTTTGTACTAAAACTTCTTTGAGTACGATTGACTTCAGTAATGCTTAAACTCTAGGTCTGTCCAAACTGTTAATTCTTCTGCTGAAACATGTAATATAAAACGGCTAACTCCCTAATATGTGAGAGACACTAAGTTACATTAGTAGGACAAACATCAAAGGATTTTGAAATCTAATCAAATTCTATATTCCATTACACATTGGAAGCACCATATTGATCCTCAATCCTATGTGGCATCTTCATAGAATTTTATTCTTATTTTTCTAAATTTCAGAATTTATACCAATTTCTAATAATTATCTCTTATAACTTCTTATTAATTTATTATGTTAGTCAATGTAGTTAATTATACATAGTATGAATACGTGTGAATGCAATAATATATAGATATACATTTACACACCACTGTAATTAAGGTACTGATTTATTTGTATGAACTTAATTATATTTCTATATATTGTTATTCCATAATAACCTCACACACTATAGTTTTCTTATTACCGTAATATCAATTCGATATGCACATTAATTTTATACTATGCATTAAAAGTATTGGCATTAAATTCACAATTATTACATTAATCACGTAGACTTGATTGATGCAAATCTCAATATTTTATAATTTATATTTTCTCTCTCTCAACTATAAAAGGAACCAGTGAAATCAATTGAAGGGAAAAAGCAAACGAATATTATATAGACAATATATACTCACATAATCTTGATGATTTTAATGATTCAACTTTTTAATTTTTCTTTCGTATTGTATGAATTTTTAATCTAATGTGGTTCAGGTGTGCTATGTCGGCTTATACATAACATATGATATTATTCAAGTTGATTTAGTTTTCACACTCATACCATGGTGGGTAAGTGCACGTATCGTCATTTGTTCTTGAACAAGCTCGTGTTTAATTTTTATATGTTTTATCTTCAACTGCAACTAAAGGAGATCTCATTAAGTGTGAACTGGAATGTCGGAAAACTGTGGATCCGATTTTAAGACCGGAAAGACGTTTGATCATTTGAGACAATAGAGATGTTTTCGAAGGTGAAGAAAATTGTTGACGCATGCATTAAATTAGGATATTCAGATTGTGGATCATGAAAATGAGTCATTGGAAAGAGAAAAACTGTTTTTTCCCATCAAAGTTGTATTGGACAATGCCAACTTCTACAGATCAACTTGATTTAAAGCTACTTACATGATTTATTTACAAGAAACTTATAAAGTGGTTGTTAAAACAATTTTAAATTTTCATATAATACAAAGATTATCTAACATATATGTGAATGTGTATATGAGTATAGACATATGTGTGTGATGTGAGTATGCAAATGTTAATATTAGGTGATCTTTACTAACGAGAATTATATAATATTTAAAATTTAATATCACAAGTTGCATAATTTATTTATTATGATAATTATTTTGTTAATAAATTTGTATAGTGTCCATTATCAAATTTTCACGCACTACAATAGACACCTCCAAAAACGTCATTTACCAAATATTATGTTTATGTACTTTTGAAAACCATTAGCAGATTGTTATTTATTGTATTTCATTTCATTAGTCAAATATTACATTTTTTTTATACATAATATTCAGTTTAGACACATTAATTGCATTAGATATTACATATTATAGTAAATCACCTATGTAACAAATTAGGAAGTTATATTTTCATTGCACTTTTATAAATTTTATTTGCTCTTTATTATCCATATCTAATAAAATGTTCAATTATGTAAATCACTAAAGTAACATTTACCATTCATGATTGATAATATATGTAATTGATTA
The DNA here is from genome assembly GCA_036937905.1 of Salvia rosmarinus. Lineage (NCBI taxonomy): Eukaryota > Viridiplantae > Streptophyta > Magnoliopsida > Lamiales > Lamiaceae > Salvia > Salvia rosmarinus. The sequence goes on from CM072820.1 coordinate 16,713,469, forward strand.
TATTTTTATCTTCATCAATAGTATTTCTCCAATCTCACCTCTTTCAATTGGATAAAATTCAAACAAATTAAAACAAATTGTCAAATTATTAAGGACCTTATGACATCTCAAAGTCGCAACCTATTTTAATAAACAATGACTAATCTATACTATTTATTATCTATTTAGGTTAATTATCAATAGTAAATGTCCCTTACATATTTTGTGAGTTGTAATAAGAATGAACTTATCATTTAAAAAAAAAACTATTTTGTGGTATATATTCTAATGCGTACACTTTCTTAAAGGATCAAACCCTTAAATTATTTTTATTATATACACTATATATTTACAAAACTATAAAATATAAAGTAACCACATACATGGCACGAGAAATATACTAGAAAGTGCATATATTATTTAATTGAGTAGGACAACTCGAAAAGGATCAAGTTCGACGGGATGAAGGTAGTTATATATAACTTAATTATTGAGCGGCTAATATAGTACTTAAGTAATATACATAGGTAAACTAATGGAATTGATACTGATATATCATATAAATGAAATCATTTTACCATAATTATAAATTTTTTGATTAATTTTATAATTCGATATGGATTCATATCACCTCATCCATCTATAATTCTATGTGGCAATACAATTTTCTAAATTTTTTATTTTATGCCAATTTAATTCCAAATTTGTAATTCATGGCAATCAATTAGTTATTATAATTGAATTAATATTGCAGTTATAAACTTTTTATCCGCTCATCTGTCGTACATATTCTTTGAATACAAAATTATAGCAATTGATCCAAGAACACAGATATATATAATTACATTAATAGATCGTAGATATATAATAATATCAATTAGACAAACACTCTTACACAAAATTTATCACATATATATGCACAAATTTTATATATATGGATTGTAGAACATAGCAACAATTGTAGATTGAAAGGCTTAGTAGATCAAACTACTCATAAAATTCGAATAGATTGCTTGTAAATTTATATTGATATAAATGTGGTTTTTAATCCATCCAAACCCTTAATTATGAAAGGATATAGAGAAACCTGCACGTCTATAGTTACATATTTAATTATTCTTACATAATCAATTATTATTTCTATAACACATCATAATGTATTATATATACATTGGAAGATACTATATATTTAACAAGAATTCAGGTGTATGAATTTATCCAGTAAATTGATAAATTCATTGTAGATCTTCGCAATCAAAAAACTAAAAATAATTCATATTTTATATGTTAAGATTGATTTTTATTTGATCCAATTATATATATATATATATATATATATATATATGATTTAACTTATGATCTATCTATATCTACCTAAATAATTATCAATTCGAAGCACCACAATAATCATGGATCTTTTATGTGAAATTTCTATAATTTTTATTCTTATTTTTCTAAGTTCTTGTGCCTTTTTATTCTAAATCTCACATCTACTTAGATATTTTATAAATTCAAATGAGTTTAAATAATTAGTGGGGATTACTAAACATGTTTGAGATAAGAATGAATAGTAAAATTACTTTTTAATTAGATTTGAGACATGTGAGGGTATATAAATCCTAAAGGGACACGGTTTCTACATGAATTTTTTTTTCATTTTCAATATTTATAATTTTACTATTTATTATTAATGTTCAATTTATAATATTCAAATTTTTATTTAAAAGAAGCACATATTTTTTTAATAACTTTTATTCATAAAATTTTGGGGTTAGGTAAAATGAGCATTATCTATGAATTTATGATGAGAATGAGTAACAAATCACTTTTAATCAAGATTAGGATGAGTACGAGTACATACATTATAGACGAGTTCAGGTGGTCAAACCTCAATCTTATCGTTTGGATTCATACTCAGGGTAGCTGAACCCTAAACAAATACTCCTCCATACTATTTTAAGTGTCATCTGCCGTCAAATAGCACAAACCAATAAAATAAAAAATTTATTTTTGTAACCTTATTAATTAACATAAGAAATGCATATACAAAACTAATTATCAAATTCCAACAATATTAAACAGGGATAAAATAATAAATTAATCATAATTTTACTCTTAAATTACGAACTATGACACTTAATAAAAAAAAGTAAAAAGTGTCAATGAGACACTTAAAATAGAATGGAGGGAGTATTAAATTATTTTTTGGATTTCTACTTATAAATTGCAACGTAAAATGATTATCCGTCAAATACAGTTTCTATATCAAATCCATATACATAAAGATATATAATAATCAACAAGAGACATGGTTAGACTCTTTCGAACGTAAAAATAAATCTAAGTTCGTGTTCAGCCATAGATAAAGAATATATGTAATCTCACGAGTTACTAACAAAAGATGATTCAATTTAATATATGAAGAGGATAGTCATGCACATGATATAACAACCAACGTGGTGTATGATGAAACTTTCGACTTATTTTGAGGTAATTGTCAAGCTAATTTTTCATATTTTAGATAATTTTAAATTTAAATTACTTCATTTTCTATATTTAGATAAATATTTTTTTATTAACTTTTTAAACGTATGTTTAGTTACTTTTTTTTGGCTTCTTGAAGTTGAAGAAAGTGGTGATTTTTCTTTTTGGTAACAAACACCCTCCTAAATTTTTTTTATCATAATTTTTATTCGTTTCTAATACTTCTTTAAATAAAATATCGAAATATTACCACTTTAAAATAAAATATTGACTAATTTTTAAAATCATATTTATAAATTACAACTTAGAGTGATTTTCCGTCGAAACTCGACGGGTTACACACTAGTATATAACTAATACAGAATTTTCCAACATAAAGTAGTGATATCCCATATATTTAAAGGTTAGTTATGAATATTCTAATTGGGACCATCGATAGTTTGTAATATATGGGTGATATGCAAGCATTATGCTATAGGACGTGTGATAGCCATAGATCTATATTAATTATCCTCTTAATAGTTTTGTCTTGAGAGTTTTGTCCTAGGATCCAAATCTCCCCTCATCAGTTAATTTGTTGTTAATCTCCTCTCATCAGTTTTGTTGTTAGATATTGTTTTTGTTTTGATTTTACATGAACCTCTTGGTAATAATTAAGCTTGATTATTTTTATTCTTTTTTGTAGGAAAATCTGATTTTAACACTCTCCCGATGATCTATCTTGGATGTTTAATTCAGCATAAATTGATTATTTACCTAGTATGCACCTACATAATTAATTGCAACACATAGGCGTTTTCTCGTGTTCACCTGCGAATTTGTCAGACAAGGAATCGGATCAAGACTCGTACTTTGATCTTTTGGACTATATCCCGTTTGCCAAAACTTTAATGCCGAGTGAGATCAATCTATAGAGAGTACTGTAAAAATTTTTCTTCTTCCTCACACTTGAAAATCTCGAAAATCACAAATGAGCACACTCTAATTTTCGAAAATCTCTTATCATTAAGATTACCCTGATTTTCTCTCACCTTATATTTATAATGCAACCATAGAATCCTATTAGGATAGGATCTCTGCATATCTAATAAATATAATAATATCTTTTTAGATAGAGATGATCAGAATAGAGTCCCGGTGGATTCTTATGCGGTGGACGAATTCAAGCAGCTCCAGGCCTTGATGGATCAGTCCAGGGATCAAATGCAAGGAATAAAATGAACCTCAAATAAATTAATTATCTTATGTTCAGTCCGGAACATAAATTAGTTCATAAATATTTATTCATGCCACTAGAGAATAAATGCTGACTTACCCCTTTATTTTCGAAGTTGAATCGGGCTTGCACTTAGATTTCACGAACCCCGTATTTAAGATATCGCATCTCCATTAATTATTTATAGCGTTCTGACTGCTTAAAATTATTTATCTCTTTAATTCATTAAGTAATACCACTCAACCTTATTATTGTATTTGAGATAACTCAATATGCAGGGTTTAGTACAATAAACATTTTAAGCTCCTTAAGAGGACGTCATCATCCTAAAAGATACGGTGACTCGATACAGGTAACTAACATGACATACAAGCACCGCCACCACCCAAGATGCGGATAATATTGGGTTATCTCATGTAACCCTCACCCATGACAAACAAAGTGATGGTCAGCAACTCATACTCACCTAAAACCTTATCGAAGTTTAGATCAACGTAAAGTCACCGAGATCTAGGTTCTTCACGACGGTCATCTCACTGTGATCCATCAATACGTCAGAGACCTACCAGTATAGACAAGCAACCAAGTCAAGTCACTTCTTATCTATACCACAGCCTATACCGATAACTCGTTCTAAAGTTGTCTCAGCTGTGATCATTTTTATATCTCATTAAGCTTGACCAATCATACAAACTTCTGTGATCTTCTACACATTGTATGACCTAATTTATATATGAGATAAAGGGACATACATATGCAATCAAGTAAACAATTCAGATAGAAGATTGTAATAGTGGTAACATGAATCATTGTATACAAGCTCAACCAAAACTGCTTCCAGTATACAAATCCAACATTTTTTTTGGGGGGGGGGGGTCAATTTAATGTAGAATTTAAAGGACGCGTCACGGTGGAATCGAATCAAGGACCTTTGATCTCTAAGATTAACCACTCTACCACTAGGCTAACACACACACGATTATTTTTATTTGTTGAGCTTGGATCTAACAGAATTAATATGAGTTAGTCCACATTAAAATTGAAATACAAAAAATATTGTATATTTATAGGCTCGTGCGAATTGATAAAAATATCAAGAAAAATATCATTACATTAAAAAATATCATTTATTTTTTATTCTATAATTTAGAAAATATTATTTATATTAAAAAATCATTTAAACTGAAAAAAAAGTATCACAGACGGATATAAGATGTAGAGGAGACCATCTTAAATTGAAATTATATTTTCTCGTGGACTCCTGATGTTTCAAATAAAAAATTCAATACCAAAACTTTGTTATGATATTATTTACGGAAATGTAAAAGATCTTCCTATGTTTTAAAATTGGCCAAATTTAAAAGTTTAGGTTATGAATATGTAAATAACCAAGAAAATAACACAAGCAAAAAACAAAAAATTAAACATAAATCAGTTTCTAATAATAGGAGTTTTGAAACGAATCGATAATGATAGAATTAGTAAGGATAATTTAGAGTGAAATTATTTGAAGTTTTAAGGGACTAGATTGTGAATGGGGGACAAAAATTGCAGTAGAAGAGAGATAGAATCCCTGAAACCGAAAATAAAATTCAAGAAAAAAGAAGCGTGCTCCATTGTAAAATCTTTCCTAAATTCTCGGCTCCTTTCCTACTCCGAACTCTTTTCTTCCTCTCCAATTATTCAATTCCTCACATACAATGCTTAGAATCCTATATATATTTCTTGCGGAATAGGATACTAATTATTGCACCAACCAGTTTATCAAAATTCCCGGACGACTCACCCCTGTATAGTTCAGCAAAGATGATGATCAGAATCCGGAGCCGCGATGGTCTGGAGCGGGTCTCAATCGACAACCCGCGCGCCACCGTCGCCGCGCTCAAGTCCGGGATCGAGTCCCAGCTCCGGGTGCCCGTGCAAGCCCAGATTCTCTCCACCAATCAAAATTTGCTTCTTGCGAAAACCCAAACCGATCTGACCCGGTTCACGGATATGCTCGACCCGAACACCGGGCTGGCCACCTCAACATCGGCCACGGCTCCATTGTCTTTCTCGCCTACGAGGGCGAGCGGACGGTGGCGGGGCCAGCCTTCCACCCGTCGGGGTCGTTCGGGAAGAAGATGACGATGGACGACTTGATTGCGAAGCAGATGAGGATCACGCACCAGGAAAACCCTCATTGCGAGCTTGTTTCCTTTGATCGTGATGCTGCGAACGCGTTCCAGCATTACGTGAACGAAAGCTTAGCCTTTGCGGTGAAGCGCGGCGGTTTTATGTACGGGACGGTGTCGGAGGAGGGGAAGGTGGAGGTGGATTTCATCTATGAGCCGCCGCAGCAGGGGACGGAGGAGAATTTGTTCCTTTTGAGGGACCACGACGAGGAGAAGCTTGTTGAAGCCATAGCTTTGGGACTGGGGATGAGGAAGGTGGGGTTTATATTCACGCAGACGGTTAGTCAGGACAAGAAGGATTACACGATGTCGAATTCGGAGGTTTTGCAGGCGGTGGAGCTGCAGGCAGAGGGGGATTTGAAGGAGTGGGTGACTGCTGTGGTAAAGCTGGAGGTGAATGAGGATGGAGGAGCAGCTGTGCATTTTGAGGCTTTTCAGATGAGTGATATGTGTGTGAGGTTGTTCAGAGAAGGCTGGTTCGAGCGGGACCTCCAAGAGGAGATTGATCCCAAGTTGTCGAGGATGAAGAAGGACGTTGTGGTTGGAGGGAAAGACACCAAGGATGTGGATAATGACTTCTTCATGGTGGTTGTCAAGATTGCTGATCACCAGGTTAGCCTTTTTCTGTTCCTCTATGTTTTCTTTCTTTTTTCCTATTTGTTTATTATTTCTTTATTGAAACTGCTTGCGCAAGTTCCTCAAAATTTATCAATGGTTTAGCTAAAGATTGGTGTTTGCTAATGTGAATTGTTTGTTGATGGTATTGGGATTTCATACCTTTGAGTTACTTATGTAGCTTAAACAACATGACTGTTAATTCTTTTAGATAGCTAGCAACCGATTCGGACTACAATTGATAGAATACTCGAGTATGTGTTATTTGGATTGCATTAGCTACGGTAGAGTGAGTCCAATGGATGAGACTTGTACCTGGCCCTTAAAAATCATATTTTGGGAATGTCCACAACCAAGATATTCTTTTTGGTGGAACACAGCCCCACAATGACAAGCTCAATATCCCTGAAACAGGGTTTCTTTTTGGTGTCGCTTGTGCTTGAATCAAAATGGATATTGTATTCTTCCCTTGCGTCAATTTGCTTTTCAACATTCTAGTAAAGATTGTTACCATTACAATTAGAAGATTGATGTTGCATTTCGTTCTCTTCGACCAAAATGATTTTATTTTCTGGGGCACATTTACTTCTTTGACACATGATCATTCTCACAATACCTACAAACCATTACTTCACTGTAAGTTATTTTATCCACCAACTAACTATATGAAGACAATGTTCACATGGTATAATGGAGAGCACAAAGACATTTTAGGTAGAAAATCTTTTCTGAAATACATGACATCATTTTTTACTTGAAAAACCATATTGCCATATTATTATATCTTGAATAAATAACCACAATTGTCACCAATTTTTGCCTGGGGGTAATAAAATTAGGGCATGAGATTCAAAATGTGGTCATTTTTTCGACAGTGTTTGACGTGTGTTGGTCAGATAATAAAATATGTTAAATCTTTTCCTTGTTTTCTAACTACCGCCCCAGATTTAATTATTTGATCCTTGTTTTGAGTGACCTCCTCAATCAAACCTGAGATTTATTTTTTCATTATAGCGCTCGGCGCTCATTGCTCTTTTAATGCTCTCTTATAGATACAATTTCTGGCTTCATTATCTTCTTGGAATGAAATTCTATAACCTACTGGTAGGAATTGCTATGATGGATTCCGATCCTGATATCTCTAATTATTTTATTTTTTTAGTTATCTTTTAATTTCTTAATGTGTTGAGTTATTTAGGGTTAAGTTATTCAGGATTAGAATAAAGGGGATGCACCAGGATTTTGTTTCTGGAGCCTTGGTTCATTTTTATTTTATTTTAGTAGAGTTGAGTCAATTAGGATAATCACATTTTCTGGCAATTTGAATGGCAGAGGAATTCTTACTGGTGGAGCCAGATCTACTTATTTTATTTCCTTAGTTGATTAGTGATTAGATATGAGGATGCAAAGACGATATTACCCTTATACTCAAAGCAAGTTTGGCCATCGTTGACGTGCCATTTTCCAACTTCAGAGAGAGAAATTGAGCCTCTCAATTTCAGGTTACTTTCTTCACTAGAGATTTGCTTTGAACTTCTCCCAACTCCCCTCTTTCTTAGGTGCTTAGATCATAGCTATAATTTCTCATGGATAATAAAATTGTTTGAAGATTTTATGTTTTAGATTCTTTCATACTATACGCAGTGATCAGTAAAAGATAATAAAAGGATTAGGAAATCAAATGAGAATCTGAACATAGTTATAAAATCTCTGCAATTATATATATGTGGAATCCAGAAATTGAACAACAGTGCTTTTGTTATAGGAGCCCTAGTTCGTTTCATTATTAAAGAAGTAGAGTGGAGTCATTTAGGATCATCAGAAAAGTTATCTTAGTTGAGTTAGCATATTTTCTGCTCGGGCAGGAAGAAATTTTGGCGTTTTGGCACTTGGGGCAGGTTCACCTGCAAGTTCTTGTTCTTTTTTGGAGGTCCTCCTGCAACTTGTGTTTCTGCTCTTTTAGTTTTGTTCCTTTAAATTTAAAGTTTGATTTGGACTCTCTGTCATCTTGAAATACCCTTCACGCTGTCACCCACCTGTTTGAACACGTGGTATGTTTATAACTTTCTCCCTTCATCCTTCCATCAGCTTATCTGAATCTTCTCATGAATCTACCAGCAGAATATTAGACCATTGTTTGCATCCATCCTTTGTAATTTACAAATCCATTTTTATCGTGGCAAGAAGAAAATGATTCCTGAAGCTATTATCAAAAGGAGAAGATCCAGTTTGGTCAATATTGAGTTAAACCACCCTTGCTGTTGACTACATATACCATGCTTCTGCTATAGTTTGTTTGTGTCTCATTACAATGTAGAGCTAAGAGAATTGAATAGAGCTATTAATTTCCTTCACATTTAAATGGAAGTACATAATGCTGAGTAGACTGTTGTTTGTGGCTCCTTTTGGCTGTTGATTCTGTAGTTTCTGTCTCAGAATGCTGTTGCATAATCTTGCTGGCTGCTGATTAGCTTGTTACTGTTTGCTGCATGGATTCTGGTATTTGGTAGTTGAGTTATTGCTAAGTTTCTTTAGAAGAGTTTGGTATATCGAATCTGGATATGACAATAACTCTCACCTTGGCCTCAACCTCTTAGTAGCATAAGAGTGAGTTTGTTTACTATTGGGCAGCATATTTCTGTTGCAACACTCACATCCCTTCCGGCTCTCTACATTTAAGCTCTGCTGCTGTATGTGAGATCCAATTTTAGTAGCATCATAGACAATTGAATATTTTGAATTTAATTGAATCATGATCGGAAAAATCAATTTTATGTTATCTCCAGATTTGTGTCACCATTCAGAAACTCTTTGTGAAAATGGGCGAGTAAGGGAGGTTGAGACTATTGTTTGGAAGGGAAACTTCACAAAATGGCATTCTACTAGCATTTGCATTAGTAGATGCTGCCTCTAAATATTGACTATAGGCTTTATTAGGCTTGTAGCTTGACCTTGGTTTTACAAATTCCAGTTGTTGCTACTGTGCCACTTCATTGTAGCTATGCATCTTTACAAGATCAAGTGACTGAAATTGATTTTTGCAGTACATAGTTTCATAAGGTTTTCGTCATAACTGTATGCACTTTTTGCTTTCTAGGCATTGTTGATATGTTCACTTGTGCATAATCTAGATAAATGTTTTTCCATCACTGATGAAAGCTCTTACGATAATTCAGGGTCCACTTTCTTCGACATTTCCAATTGAGAACAGGAACACACTCGTGACAATGAAGGCGTTAAAGAACCATCTGGATCGGGCAAAGAATCTCCCTTTTGTGAAACGGATCTCGGATTTCCATCTGCTACTGTTGCTGGCCAGGTTTCTAGACGTGAATTCTGACGTCCCAGCATTGGCGGGGTGTGTACTATCACAGGCCATAGTGCCTGAAGGATACCAGCTATTGATTGAGTCGTTGGCCACTGCTTCTTAGTGGGCTCTGAATCGAGCTGTATATCGTCAAACTGAACCCTTACATTCATAGTGCTTTCTTTCGTTTGGTGGTTGATAGTTATTTATGAAATATAGTTCCATTATTCTCCTGCTTTGATATTTCTCTTTTGCTCTGACTGGTGAAAATTGGCATCATGTTTTTCTGCATGAGATTCTGATGCTGTAACTGGTGTTCCATCACTATAAACTACACTCATAAAACAACCATTACTCTGTGTTGGGAAACTAAGCAAATGTATGCTGCAAGAAGCAGTTCTTCAGAACTATGATTATTGAAACTACTCTTTACTCAAATGTGACATTTCGAATCAAAACACAGAATCTTGTGCACAGACCACACAGATTCAAATGACCAGCAATACATAGCATACAACAGGCTGCAGAAAACTTCAAATTATCTAACTGCTTATTCATGACATAGAGGGTGTTTGACTGAGTTAATAAGCTCTTTAAAACAACTTATAAGTTGTTGCAAAGTATTTGACAAAATAAGTTCCTAAACAGCTTATAAGTTGTGAAAATAAACTCCAACGGCTTATAAACTACCTTAAAATAAGTTGGTCAATCTCAATTTATTTTTTGATAAGCTTATAAGCAACCATGAATTTGCCAAAATAACCTTATTATAGTTCGTTATTTCCTACATATACACTATCAGCTTCACCTATCGTCAGTTTTATTTCTCTAACTATGATTTTCTTCCTCTAACTCACGATTCTTTATCTAGCTTATAAGATCAATTATCCAAACACTTTAATAACTTATCTTATAAGCTCTTGGAACTTATAAGCTCTCTAAAATAAGCTTAGCCAAACACCCCATAACACATTCATACAAACAAATGCCAAATCTTCCTATGTACAACCTACGTCGCAGCATCAGGCATAAGTGCGACCACAAAGAGTACTTCCTCTATTTTATACAGATAAACTGCTATAATTGTTGTACCAAGATTCTTAAAGCCCACACCGGCAACAAATTTAACTAGCCAAGTGCCACTGATGGAGTGAAAATGTACATTTCAGAAGAATGAGCATCGACTCGAGCACTGAAAGAGGCCCTGCTGTTCTCTGATACATATTTTTGCTGCAATAAAATATGCTCATAAGAATTTCAGTATGTTTATGAGGATACAAAAAAGAACTCATCACACTTAAAAATGCAATGCAGAGTTCTTTCAATCATATATATATATCGAAGACAACTGGCAATGGGGAAATGTTTGAATTCTGTTTATCTATGTTGACTGACAAGCCCGACTCCTTAAAAAAAAAAAATGCTGTAGCAATGCTTTGATGCAGAGCATATCTACTCGCCTTCCATAAGTCTCTCATAGAAACACTGATAGAAGACTCGAGTCCAAGTACATCCCATTTAACCATGATAGAGGCAGAATTTTGAACCTCTATTCCATAGAACAGCAGCTAAATGTTGAAATTGTTTTGTCACAGGATTCTTCCTTAAAAAAGATAACACATTTAGTAGGCTAGGACTAGACGAAAAGATCAAAAAGTGATAAATGCATATGTCTAGCCCAAAAAGCTTCAAACCAAAAGTAGCTAACAAAATAAGGCTTCATTGGGCCTAAAATCATCAGGCTAATCAAAACTCTTTGATAGAGAACAACAAAGAACCTTCATCAGAACCCAGAAACTGAAATGAGCCCGATACTCCTCGTGAGTCATACCGCCATTTCCAACTTCCGACATATCAGGGTCTGCCAATAAGAGTGGAAATGTACAAAGAATTACTATGCTTAGCTCATTGCCAAATCTTGGCTGAATTATACACAACAAGATCATAGTTTTACCATTCCATTCACCAGGGCCCGCATAAGCCTCCCACTTATCGTGCCAAATTTTGGGCCCATGTTTTTTGGCCAAGACAGAACCCTAATGAGCTTAGGGTTAGAGTTTGATTATTGTATATTTAAGAGTTGTTTTTCCCTGTAATCTGTATCCGAAAAATATAATGTAGTTCCTGGCTTGACATCGCCCTCTAGACGTAGTCGCAAGACTGACTGTATAAACAATTCTTGTATTCTTTATTTTCTGTCGTGATTTTGGTGTTTGGTTTTGCAACAGCTAAGTCATCCACACCCCAAGTAATATATTTTTGGCAAAGCCAAAGTGTAGATTAGTATGCAAATCAAGATTCAAAATGTGCTAGGGCAGGAAATAGGAGCATTAAAGGTTATAAGTAATGGTTCTGGTTCTAACACCGACCCATTAGTTATTGGATCCGGACAATCAACTATGAGTCTTAAGCGGTCCGGATCTGAGCGGGTTTGGAACCAGAACTGGATCAGAACCAAAACTGGAACCGAAACCGTTATAATTTAATGGGCTATGAGTGATTTCAGATCTGTATGGATAAAACTAGCCCATTGACAAGCCTACTTAAACTTAGACTTGTCAATAGACGGGTTTTACTCGGATCAAAATCAATAAATAAGTATTAGTATTGGTTCTGGTAGAACCGGATCCGGATCAAACCGGACCATCAAACTATGAATCTAAACGGTCTGGGTCTAAAGCGGGTTTGAAATTGAAATCAGAACCAGAACCGCTGCTTCAAAAATTAATGGGTTTTGAGCGGTTGCGGATCGGTCCGTATAAAACCGACCCATTGACCTACAACAGGGTATTAACTAATATTTTGAGAGGTAGCAAGGCGTTACTTCAGGAAGGTTAATTCCGTACGATATTATGGAGGTTCTCAGGGAATATATTGCCAGCCTATGAATCATGCAACCAAATTTTAAGATGAAAAGATAATTTACTTCGGTTACATAGTTTTAGATGGGGAAATTCAAGGATTATCCCATACATAATCACAGATATCAAGTAGGAAAACCAGTGACATATCCCCCAAAGTCCGGATGCGATATCAAGCAAGTTGAGACCGTTTTCTTCAAAGCAGGGTTTATGATTTGAATCAGGAAAAGATAAACAATCAACCAAGCAGTTTGAGCATAAAAAATGCGAGTCAAGTGATAAGTCATATTTGAATTTTTATAAATAGGCCAAATTATATCCAAATGAGATATGAACTCAGCAATACATGAAACATATGCTCCTTGGAATAAAAAGTATATTTTGGCAACTGAATTTCAAAACTAGCAGCCACCTTGTGATACTTATTCATCTTGCACAAACAAACTTTCCCTCCTTTTTTCAAGAATTTCCGCTTCTGATAAATCATCATAGAACAAAATCACAATATTCTCAACATAGCACCACAACTGCAACAAGAGATGCAGTACCTGTTTCCTTGATATCACAGGAAGAAAAAATCCAGCTATTCCATCTGCTCCAACAAAACAAAATCCAAATAAAATAGATTGATAGATTCAACTTAATAAATCTAATAAATAATTATAGAAATAAGTGTACCTCGTGGTAATAATAGAGCGATGATCGTGGGCGAAGAATCGGGATGTCGCCTTGGGTAGCCGGACGACGTACGAATCAGGTCAGCTGCAAAACAGAGCTAGAGAGGGGCTTCCGGGTAGACACTCCAACGCTCAAATCAGTAATATATTATGCTCAAGGCTTATTGATTGTTTAAAATTGCATACATGATATCTTCATGGCAGAGGTATTTATAGATATGGGGACAACATTGTCATAAATCAATCCAGTTCCTTTTAGGAATAGGATATCTGCAGATCCTCCGAGACTGCGCCATGTTTCTCGCAGCAGGTCTCTATCAATGAGAGCCAAATCTCCTTCAGAGACAAGACTCCTTTCGTTGACCACATTCGATCGGATACGATGTCGTCTTGCTGCTAGAAATTGGGGTTTGGGTTTTATGCATATAGGCTTTTCAACCCAGTTTCATGGGCCTATTTTCCCTAATAGTTTTGCTGATTTGGCCTTCCTGCGCCTGGTACAATACACATAATCAGGCCACGTGTACTTTATTTAGGATGAGTTATAGATAGTATTTATTCCCTATCAACTACTCTTCCCCAACTCCGAGATATTTGTCTATCTAAAGATGTCTGTCGGAGTTGAGGATACTCACAATCCTATCTGAGAGAGCTAACCTTTTGGGCGTTAGATCTTGAGAAGCCAGATCTTTGAAGGGTAGACCTTCGGAGGCCAGATCTTCAAAAGCCAGATCCTTAGAGGCCAGATCTTTGTGGCATCTGTCGCTTGTGCATTAAATACGTGGCGTACTTTTCATACTTTTTCTAAAAAGTAAGTGCGTGCGCCCTACTTTTTCGCCTTAACTCTTCAACTTCCGCCTTGATCATGTCCCTTTATTTTGAAAACATTTGACTTCCCTGAATCCCGACCCTTCATTTATCCGAGGGGTTTAATATAAATTATGGAGTCGTCTTCCTCAATTTTCTTTTACTTCCTTCTCTGATACTTCGTCTTAGCGAGAGATCTTCTCCATATTTGTATTCGAAGGCTTTTGCCTCCTCCTCAAGCGTTTCCAGGTATTAACGTCTGAGTCCTCATCTCTTGCTGATATTTTGGAAATAATTAATAGATTTCCCTTTTCTGGGCCAACCCGTAGTCCTTCTAGGGAATCTTCTCTTATGGCTATCGTAAAGCAGAAGTTTAAACCTTCGTTCGTGCACGGTAAGAAGTTTGGCGAGCTACCGAGCATCCTTCTATCACCCTCTAGCTTCGTCTTTTCTATTCCTTCCCCTAGTGATGGCCTATTGGCCTCTGATCGCCAAACCATGATCTTCTGGTTTCACCAGGTAAAGGTCGGGCTTCGTTTTCCATATGCCCTTTTTTATCAGAGCTATCTATGCTGTACGGAATTCCTCCAAATCAGCTATACCTCTCTTCTATTCACAAGACCCTTTTTTACATATCGTCCTTCGAGAAAATGGAATTTTTGATACTGCTTGCTAGGATATTTTTCCTCACTCGTGATGCCAATGTTCGGAGGATGTTTTATTATTTTTCTAAGAAGCCCACGAGTCCTGTACACCTGTATGGGAAGGACCCAGTCTCGATAATGATCGACTTCATCAATATTTTTTTGTTGCCGAACTGGGAGATGAGGTTTAGCCTTTTTGTAAGTGTTGCTTCGCTTAAACACACAACTGTTATGTAGACTGTTATCCACACACAGAGTAAAACAGCGGAATTAAAATCTTGAAGAACACTGAAGAAACTTTTTCTACAGATTATAATTATAATCTGTAGATGCCAATATGGCGAAATGATTCACTATAAAATTTACAGCGAACGTTACAAAAACTCACTACTTTACCACACGATAAAGTCGGAAAGTTGAGTACTAAAACTATCTATCGAGATCTATGAAAAAGCTAAGAAGCTATCTCTCAAGATATATGAAAATACTAAAGATTTCCTCACAACACTCGTGTATTAAAAAGGACAACCTTCTAACACCATTAGAAGTTAAAACACTTCGTGTGATATTGGAAATGTTACGAAAACAGACTCAACAACATAAACAGATCTCCAGATTGTTCTTCAATGAATGCGTATCTTTGCTGTCGCTTTGCCTCTGCTTTTATAGACGTTAAGAGGCCTTCGACTGCATGTAGTGGTCCACGATTTGGCCCACTAGGTAGTGACTAAGTCATGTCGGTTGGTTGGAAGACTTGCTCACGGAAAGAAGGAACGAACAGACTTAGTCCTCCGATATGTAGCGATCTGCTTCGTGTTCCCGGTGTGTTACCATCGCATCCCATGAAACATGTCGTAACTCGCACACTAGAGAGAAGAAATGACAAAACAATATACAATAACTAACTCCTTGAAATCAGGAGAGTTAGTCAGAGTTAACCAACTCTAACAAACTCCCCCTTTTTGCCTTTCTTCACAAAACCTGTATATACATACAATTTACAGAATATACAAACTCCCCCTGAATCCCAAACATATATTTAGACCAGAATAAACTCCGAAAACAGAATATACTCCCCCTGTAAACAATCTCCCGCTGTTTACTTCAATAGCATCATAACAGTTCCTGTCACACATTCAACAACAAGCATCCAAACAATGACACCATCACAGTAGAAACCATTCAACCATTAAAGTAGCAGGCATCATATAAAAACATGCATTCCATAAACAGAAACCATCAGATGTTCATAAAAAACAATAAGATGTCTGCGCATCATCAACCAACCAAAAAACCAAAAAACATGTTCACGAGTTCATAAAAACCAAATTCAAATTCAGTCAGTCTTCAACCATATCATCATTCCTAGATGTTGCTGCTCCCCCTGTCTCTACTCCCCCTTTTTGGGAAGAAAGAAGGTCCAGTAATTCGATCTTCAAATCATTCATGTCAATACGAAACCTGTTCATCAATTCCTTTAGAAGGATTAGTCCATGGAAGATTTGGGAGCTTGTTACCTGTAAATAAGGTATTGCTTATGGTGAAGTTCTGAAAATCTTCGAAGAGTGCATCTCGTGCTCCATCAGAAGGCCTTGTTGCTTCAACAGTTGGTATATCAGTGAAGGAAACGGCGGTAATCCGAGATTGACCTTGCGACAATCGATCCAATTTGTTCCACAATCAATTTCCGAGGTTAAATCGAATCCCTTTTCCAAGCTTATATAATGTAACACCGTGGGGCATTGTAACGACGTGTTATTGGAGGACACAATCCAGTTCAAGTCATGATTTTATAGAGAACGAGAATGAAGATATGTCGTTACCACTGACATGGATTCTTCCACTTTTCGACTCTTCCACCGTTATCTCATCGCCTACCATATCAAAATCCTCAATGACCACATCGTTAGTCATTCATCAATCCCATAAAAGGCGTTGATATCACAGTAGTAATGTGAAAAACCAACGCCTAAAGTACACCTTACAATATTTGTTTGAAGTACACTCAAGGATTTATCCATGTTTGCATACACATGCCTTATCACATTCTTAGGATAGGGATAAATAGTCAAACAGATTCAAATGCAGACAACGTTCTTTCAAGAAATTGATAAGATTATCTTTGGCAAAGGTTACCTCGTCAATCCTTCGCTCATTCAAACACTTTAGATGTTTTAATTGTTCCCATCTCTTTCAGCCTCCTCGAGTATAATTTGAAGGAGATCGCTCTCAACTTCGACATCGAATCTGCAAAGATTGAGGGATTTTCGAGTGCAGTCCCAATCTTCCTCATCGAATACGGGATATGAGGTGTTGGAGGCACCGCAAGGCCCATCCTTGTCTCGTGAACAACCGGTGGGGCATCCGACTTGGACTTAGGTTCGCACACTTTCCTTTTGCTTTCCTTTCTTTATCATCGTCCGCTTGACCTTTTTAAAAATCACCAAGTGAAATATCATCATCACTAGAGTGCGAATCGATTGGCCACGCTCTTTTGATTTGAACCATCATCTTCTTCCGAGTGTCGAAGAGTCACCGCAGGATATCAATGTTTCGATTTCGATTCGGAGGATGTCTCCGTGGTCGTTTGGCGCCACGCGGGTCACCGGCTCGGAGAAGGTTCTGCAGGCGGAGCGTCCTTTTCTTTCGATTTTGAAATCACCGGTGTGTCGCCAAGAATATCAATATGAATTGGTGGACTGGACCTCCTACCGTGGTTGGCGAGGTATCCGTCCGATCTCCTCGTTGGAACACTCGACCTTTTCTCTTCTTCCGGTCTCTTTAGGGTTAGAAGGCTCGCCTTCTCGGGATACACGACTTGAAGAGGTGTTGGCTTCAACGGTTCCAATGGAAACGCCAGAGTCCTCTCGGTGCTATTTCGCATCGTATTCGGGCTTGGCTCGTGGATGGCTTTGGTGTCGGCGTTAACGCTGTTGGAATTCGGGAATTTTCCAAAACTTGGCAAGACCGGCGAGGAGAAAGCAGAGGTCATTGGATCCATTTCTTTTACGGAGAAAATGTTAGGCGTACCAAGGAGATAAAATGAAACGTTTCCACAAGATTTGCAATGAATAAAGCCTCAGTGATTTGATCGTGTGTCAGGGCGGCAGATTTATAGGCAGGGGCGCAGGCAAGTGGACAGACATGCAGGTTGATGTGATTTAAATACAAAAAATATCTCTTGTAACAAACCCTAATTTAAAGGAACTAACACCACATAATACGGTACCAGTTAAATAGGAGATAAATATGGGGATTTGTTGAGACAAAAATCAGATCAAATAAATGTGATACCACTTAACCAATTTTACGCTGATACCTCCAAAAAATAGGGGGTTTAAGGAACAGAAATTCCAAAAATTCTGGGATTACTCACGGATTTTTAGGGGTATTGCACAGAATGTCATCGCAACATCTCCATAAACATAAGCTCGTTTTTAGAATAAAAACATATAAATACAACCCCATGTAAAATTCGATTGCACTATTTTTTAGGCTTTCGAAAGCAATCATGGCTGCACTGTTTTGTAAGGTAGCATCGTCATTATGACGTCGTGCCCCCAAACTACTTTGGTGTTTTTACGTATTACTAGATATTCTTCATCATATTGAGTCATGCATTGGGAGAACATGTTAGATAACAAACAACAACACGGTAAGTGTTATCAAACAGTTGTATCACCTTCGGATATTACATTTTGTGATACAAACAAATATATTCAAGCTTTATTGGCGAGAAAGACCGAGAGATCTACGAAGACTCATAAATCTCTCGTGATCTAGGGTTTAGTAAAATATCGGCGATTTGGTTTCGGTTTTCACATAATCTAACTCGATTACCTCATCCTCCACCAAATCTCTTATAAAATGGTGTCGTTTATCTATGTGTTTTGTCCTAGAATGTTGAGCAGGGGTTTTAGAGATATTGATTGCACTTATGTTATCACAATATACCAACAGCTTAGTGCTCACAATACCATAGTCGTTAAGCATTTGTTTCAACCAAAGGAGTTGTGTACAACAACTTCCGGTACTACATATTCGCCTCGGCGAGAGATAAGACACACAATTTTGCTTACGACTATGCCAAGACACCAAATTATTTCAAGGTAAAACAATTTCCACTGTACTCTTCCTATCATCCGTATCCCGGCCCAATCCGAATCACTAAATCCAACCAGATTCGTGTTCGTGTCTTTTGAAAAGAAAATGCCAAGGTCCAGTGTTCCAGAAACATACATGATAACACGTTTGACAGCCTTTAAGTGTGATATTTTAGGCTTAGCTTGGTACCTGGCGCACACACACACTGAACATTAAATCTGGTCGTGTGGCTGTGAGATATAGGAGACTTCCTATCATTGATCTGTAGAGTGTTGGGTCAACATCTTCTCCAGCATCATCTCTGGTCAGTTTGTCACTTGACCCCATTGGCGTTTTCATATGCTTTGCTCCTTCCAGCTCGAATTTTTTCACCATATCCCGTGCATACTTGCTTTGGGACACGAAAATTCCATCATCCATTTGCTTGACTTGGAGACCTAAGAAATATGTTAGTTCTCCTACCATGCTCATCTCAAATTTAGACGACATAGCACCTGCAAACTCATCCAGCATTTTTTGTGAGGTAGATCCAACAATCATATCATCCACATAAATTTGTGTGATAAGAATGTTATGCTGACTTCGTTTTATAAACAATGTTCTGTCAGCATTCCCTCGAACAAACCCGAAATCAATTAAGAACTTTGTTAAATGACCATACCATGCTCGGTGCTTGTTTAAGACCGTATAATGCTTTCTTTAACACGAAAACATGGTTAGCTTATGTGGATCTTCAAATCCTTCAACATTCAACATATACCTCTTCTTTGAGTTCACCATTTAGAACGCCTTTGACATCCATTTGATATAGCTTGATGTTCAAATAACATGCAATGGCTAGGAGCAACCTTATGGACTCAATGCGTGCAACCGGTGCAAATGTATCGTCAAAGTCTATGCCTTCCACTTGAGTGTATCCTTGTGCGACAAGTTTGACTTTGTTGCGGATTATGACACCAAATTCATCCGATTTGTTCTTGAAAATCCACTTTGTTCCGATAACATTCCTGTCAACAGGTCTCGAAACAAGATACCACACATCATTTCGAACAAATTGGTTAAGTTCATCATGCATAGCAACTACCCAGAACTCATCACCCAAGGCTTCTTTTATATTCTTAGGCTCAATTTTAGAGACGAAGCATATAAAACCTGGCATTGAAGCACATATGGATGAAAAGCATACCATCTCTCGGTAGTTCAATGGTGCTGTACCTCGTGTTCGAATACCATCTTGAACGTCACCTATGACTTGAGAGATTGGATGATTCTTACGTATTCTTCCTGGAGGATCTCGTCTTTCTTGTTGTTGGACGCCGCCGACTTCATCCTCCGTGTCACTGGAACCCTCAGATGTTTGCGTAGCTGTTCCAGTGGTTGTGGCTTCAGCAGTTGAGACATCACTGCCGCTAGCATCCTGTTGGACAGGATCTTCTATTAATTCAGCCACATTTTCATCTTGCCTTTTCCCTGCGAGATTAGCAAGATCATCAAAAACAACATTTACGGACTCTTGAATGGTCCGTAATCTCAGATTATATATATGGTATGCTTGACTATTTGGAGAGTACCCTATGAAAATTCCTTTATCGCTCTTCTCATCAAACTTGGTGAGATACTCTCTATCATTCAAGATGTAACAAACACACCCAAACACGTGAAAATATTTGAGATTAGGTTTCCTTCCTTCGAATTTCATATGGTGTTTTGAAGGAACACGGTCGAATGTTCACGCGATTGTTGATATGACATGCGGTGTTAACAGCCTCTGCCCAAAAGCGTTTGGACAGACCTTTCGAGCTTAACATAACTCGTGCCATTTCTATTAGAGTTCGATTCTTGCGCTCAGCTACACCATTTTGTTGAGGTGTTTTTGGCGCGGAGAATTCTTGGAAAATTCCCTTTTTCTCACAAAAATTTGTGAAAGAGATATTCTCGAACTCTCTTCCATGATCTTATCGAATTCTTGACACTTGAACACCAAACATGTTAAAGATTCTAGCAAAGAGGATTTTAAACGTTTCAAACGTGTCTGATTTTTCTCGTAAAAAGAATGTCCATGTGTACCTTGAAAAATCATCCACAATGACATATGTATACCTCTTGCCACCCAAGCTTTCGATCTCGATAGGTCCTACTAAATCCATGTGAAGCAGTTCAAAATATCGTGTTGTACCATAATGTTGTTCGCGATGTTGTACAACAGCATGGGGAACATGGGTCTGTTTTCCCCTTTGACAATCACCACAGACCACCTTTCCAGCTTCTGCCACTTGGGTAGTCCACGTAATGCTTCCATCTTGTTTAACCTGTCAAGATTTCTAAAGTTAGTATGTCCTAACTTTTGATGCCATAACACACTCTCATCTATTTGTGCCTTATTGCACTTTGGTTCGTCGGCCATATAACAATTATCGGATGACCTCTGTCCTTTCATGAGACATGTGTTCTTACCATCATAGACCTCACAAGAATCTTTGTCAAATTTAACTTGCAACTCTTCATCACATAATTGACTTATGCTTATAAGATTTGCCATTAAACCTCATGACGCAAGACATTCTTGAGGCTAGGTAAACCTTGAACATTTAGGAGTCCTTTGCTATGATTTTCCTTTAGAACCACCTCCAAATGATACACTACCCCCATCATACGACTCATAGTTGGTAAGGCAGCTTCTGTTACCAGTCATGTGACGGGAACAACCGCTATCAAAATACCATGAACCTGAAATGTTAGTTTTCAATGCAGTATAAACAACATGGCATTTTATATCATCTTTCCTGACCCAAACTCTCTTTGAGTCAGTTCCCTTGTTGGTCGTGTTTGCTGCAGTGTGTGACGAGCAGTTCTGGGGTCTGTGCACAGAAGTGTTCATATAACATGACCTAGGCATCATCCTATGTCCATTAAAATCAACCTTCAATTTATAACAGAAAGGCCTAATGTGACCAGGTGTAGAGCAGTAATGACATACGTATTTTCTATGTTTTCTTCGTGTCATTTTTACCCTTTTTACCGGTTCACCTTCTTTAACGAATGGTTTCCCATTTGTGGCGACAATTAATGGGAACAACGATGTTAGCACATGCGTAAAACCTAAACCAGCAGTATCTGATTTACCCATTAACAACGCATCATCTAATTTAGACGTACCTGTGTTCCACTTTCTGAACGTACCTTGTGCCACTTCAAGTTGACATGTCACCTTGTTTAGTTCGACTTCCCTTTGTGTTACCAAGACTTCAAGCTTAGCCAAAGATGCTTTCAGCCTCGTGTTTTCTCTTGATGTGAGCTCAAGATCTCGACTTTGTCCTTTCCATTTTTCAAGTAGCTCGTCGTATAGCTTTTTCAACTCTTGTACTATGGCGATAGAGTCTTCATCGTAATCGCCCTCACAATCTGTATCAATCACAAGATCATTTAAGCAAAACAAACTTGAATAATAGTCGAGACCATACCGCTTGATCTTGGATCAAACCGACCGCATCTCCTCGTCGTTTGACAATGTTTTGCAATCTGCGACATGGAGTGTCGGGCAACAAGATCGGCCGCAGCGTCATTGTCATTAGTTACCTCTTGAAGAACTCGACCGTCATCACTCTATGATACCCAAGATGACTTTCCTCTCTTCCTTAGCGTGTTCGCACATTGGTTTGCATAATGTCCATACCCTTTGCATTCACGGCATTGGATACTATCAATGTTGGAGGAATCATACCTAAACGTGTCTGAGGAAAAAGACTTCCTCACTGGTCTTGGTGGAGTGAAGCTTTGAGGTTTTGAAGACGGATATTCTACCATTCGATGACTTTGATCCATAGGCCTGGCTTGAGCTTTCTCCTTGTTCATCTTTCTTACCATAGTGTTGAATTTCCTGGTGATTAGAGCAACATCATCACCGCTTTGATCTCCTGCACTCTTCTTCATCATCCAACTCGATTATCTCCCGCGATGTTCCACTGGATGTTGCGCCAGCAGTGAAGGCAACAGTCGGCTTCTTATTGATTGCACCTTTCTCCTCCAGATTCATCTCGTATGTCTTGAGTGAATTCATGAGATCCATGAACTCAATGGCTGCAACCGTTTGAGATGTTTCAATAGCCGTGACCTTCATCTCAAATCTTGCGGGTAAGGTTCAAGAGCTGGACACCAAAGAACTTGTTACTTATCGCATCACCAAGATCTTGACACTCATTGGCAATATCCAATATCCTCTTGGTGTAGTCGTTGATGTTCTCTTCTTCTCCCATCTTCATATTCTCGAATTTGGAAGTGAGAATGCGAAGTCGAGACTCCTTTATGCTTGTATCACCCTCACAATGCCGTTGAAGAACATCCCATGCATCTTTCGCAGACGCGCTGTTCTTGATCAATTTGAACATTGTCATGTCCACGGATGCGTAAATGGCATTGAGGGCCTTCTCGTTGAAGTTTGCGTCGTCAACCTGATCTCGTGTCCACTGTGCAGACGGTGTTGGGGTAACATCGCCCTGAACATCAGTGGTCTTTGGGACTGACCATCCGTTCTCCACGGACTGCCATGCTTTGACATCAATGGACTTGATGTATGAGCGAATTCTGGTCTTCCAGTATGAATAATTCGATCCATCCAAAATTGGTGGTCGATAATACCCAGAATTGTTTGAATCCATGGCGAAATTAGCGAAGATACCTGACAGGATCTCACTCAGTGTATCGAGTGTAAGCTCTGATACCAATTGAAAGTGTTGCTTCGCTTAAACACACAATCGTTATGTGATCGTTATCCACACACGTAGTAAAACAATGAATTAAAATCTTGAAGAACATCGAAGAAACTTTTCTCTGATTATAATTATAATCAGATGCCAATATGGCGAAATGATTCACTATAAAATTTACAAATGACGTTACAAAACTCACTACTTTACCACACGATAAAGTCGGAAAGTTGAGTACTAAAACTATCCATCG
Organism: Salvia rosmarinus; assembly: GCA_036937905.1. Taxonomy (NCBI): domain Eukaryota; kingdom Viridiplantae; phylum Streptophyta; class Magnoliopsida; order Lamiales; family Lamiaceae; genus Salvia; species Salvia rosmarinus. The sequence continues at coordinate 16,737,293 of CM072820.1, forward strand.
AGATCTATGAAAAGCTAAGAAGCTATCTCTCAAGATATATGAAAATACTAAAGATTTCCTCACAACACTCGTGTATTAAAAAGGATAACCTTCTAACACCATTATAAGTTAAAACACTTCGTGTGATATTGGAAATGTTACGAAAACAGACTCAACAACATAAACAGATCTCCGATTTTCTTCAATGAATGCGTATCTTTCTTTGTCGCTTTGCCTCGCTTTTATAGGCGTTAAGAGGCCTTCGATCGCATGTAGTGGTCCACGATTTGGCCCACTAGGTAGTGACTAAGTCATGTCAATTGGTTGAAAGACTTGCTCCTGGAAAGAAGGAACCGAACAGACTTAGTCCTCCTGATATGTAGCGATCTGTTTCGTGTTCCCGGTGTGTTACCATCGCATCCCGCGAAACATGTCGTAACTCGCACACTAGAGAAGAAAGCGGCAAAACAATATACAATAACTAACTCCTTGAAATCAGGAGAGTTAGTCAGAGTTAACCAACTCTAACACTTTTGTTGAAGTACGTATGCATGCTTAGCCCCTTCACACATTAAAACACCTGGCCCTAATGGTATAACACCAAATGATTTGGTGGTGCTGTTAGAGATTCATCGTCATTTTAGCCACGATCACGACCTGCTGGCCAAGATCATGTGAGACGAGAATGCCTTGATCTATTACGATCTGTTTCCAGGGTACGAGTGGCATGATGATATGGGTAACTCATCTAAAGTGAATGAGTTTTTTTTAAGCCACCTTTGGTCCTTTTACTAACCACTTCTCTTCTTTTCCTATGCTTTTTAGATATGTCCTGGCAATGCACCATCGGCTCGCGGTATTACTTTCTCGGGGTAACGCCCTTATTGGTTCTTCCGAGGTTCCAGCATCTACACCTGTTAATGCTCCTACTTCTGTTCACTCTCCTAGCTCTGCCCCTTCTCCTTCTCCTGACAGCTTGGAGGTAGAGATTACTGATCTGACCGAGGATGCCACCCCGGATCCTCCATAGGACTCCGAGCCTCGTCAAGTTGTTTATGTTAAAGATTCGGAGGAGACTCTGGACCTGCTTCCTGATGCTGTGGAGGTGGAACGTCCCTTCAAGTTCTTGCAGAGGTAAATTTTATCTTCGCCACCTCCTACTATTTCTTTGCCAGCCCCGAGGGAGAAGGCGGTGCTTGAGGGGACTGGTCCTAGCGAGGCAACTGTTGGTGGGGAAGCTTTTTCTGGAGAGGGTTGTTCTCAGCCAGGAGCTGGGCTAGGTATTTCTACCCATCCGCCTGGTTACGCGTTTTATTTTACTTTTGAGCAATGTCACGCTTTGTTAGGGCATGTGGGTACCGAGGCGGATATGGCCCATATAGCTCAACACCCTATCGTAGACTCTCATGCTATCCTCTGCAGCCACCTGCTCAATGTAAGAGTCCGACCTTTTTCCTTCATGTTTCTATTTTTGTCCGCACTTCTTATCCTGCTTGTTTCAGGTAATTTTGGGCGTCTAGGCCGATTTCTTGATGTTGTCTGACCATGATCGGGAACTACACTCTGCCGTGAGAGATATCGAGACTACTTCCAAGAAAATGAGGCCAACAAATGGGCATTGGAGATGAAGGGCCAAGAATTGCATCGGGCCTCAGCTTGTATAGCGGAGCTGGAAAATCGTTTGGGTGCTTTAGACTCTGCTTCTGCTCGAATCAGAAGCTGGAGAAGCGCCTGGCCGATTCAGAGACCGACTCGTGGACCTTGTTGGATACTCTTACCAGTATTGTCTGGGATCATGCCGTTGTTCTGGAGAAGTGCTGGGTTGATCAAGTTGTTCTGGAGAAGTGCTGGGTTGATCAAGACTTGGCCTTGCGTGCGGTTTCTTCTAACGCTCTTCAACAAGGTCGGGAGGAGGGCAGGCAGTAGAGTCTGGTTGCTGGTGTAAAATTTTGTCGGCAGCAGATCTTGGCTACCCCTATCGGATAAGATTTTTTTCCAGCTTCTGCAGACTGAGCTGATGGAGGCCTATCTTCGTACTCCGGCCTTTATACCTCGTATGTGTGAAGCCATCTATCATTTTGAGGGTTACGCCATAGAGGTCATGCTGGGGTCTATCTTGGGTGCTACTGGTGAGCTGACGGATAATCAAATAAGAGACATTCTTCGGGACACACCTTCCTTTCCTGGCTTTCAGACTGATGAGTCTTTGCCAAAGGATTTTGCCTAGTTGTGAAAGCCTATGTAATCAGCCGGCCAGGCCTTCGTGCAAGAACCCCTCAACTCTCTTGTCCTTCTGCGTATTCGTCATACTCCCAATCCGGTCCTTCCGTATTTTCCTGCCGATCTCCAAATTTCGCCTCCTCGCATACTTCTTCGAATGAGTATGGGATTGGCTTAGATTTGTCTCTCCACTGACCTTTTAATCAGTGGAGAAAACAAGAAAAAGATATGATTGGGCCTTAGTACTCTTTTTAAATAATATGTGACCTATTCTATATTTTAGTCCATGGAAAATAATTAAACTTCTCTAGATTAAAAAGTTCCTATTAATTAATAAAATATTTTTCCTCCAATTAATAGACCAAGGATTCTAACCACCTAATATGTATGAGTATGGGTGTGTGTGTGAGTGCAAGTATGTAACTCGATCTCACTCAAAAAATAAAAGAAAGTCAAATTAGTGAACTCCGGGGAACGGCTATTTCTATGGAGTCTTATGCGACATAAAATTTTGAGTACTTGAGAAATGAAAATTAATATCCATTTCATGCTTTTTTTCGCATTTGGTGTTCTTTTGACTGGAAAATAGATAGGTTTTGTCAAGCGGTGTTAATAATAAATTTTAGGGTAAATATCAGTTAATATCCCAACGTTTCATGATTTTTCACTTAATGTCTCAATGTAAGTATATTTTTATTTTTATTCCTAATGTTTCAGAAAATTTCACTTAATATCGTACAAATGCTTACGTGGCTGCCGGAATTCTATGCTGGATTCCACATCAATATAGAAATTAAATAAAAACGTGAAAAATCTCATTCAAACCCAAGTTATTTCATTTATTTTCCATGCCAATATAAAGGAAGAAATAGAACTATGTCGTTTTGGATGAACTTTTACATGTTTTTATTTTATTTTTATATTAACGTGGAATCCAGCATGGAATTCAAGCAACCATGTAAGCGTTTGTATATCGTAAATTGATCGATGGGAATATCAAATGAAATCAAATGCATGAGATTACAACAAATTTAGCTAATTAGTCTTGTCATGGAATTAGCACTGCACTCTATCACTAGACTGAATTCAGCTCTAGCTACCACGTTTATTAGATCATAAACTTGCATGTATATATCTGGTTATATTTAGACTATAAAAAAGGAATAAACAAATATAAAAGGACAAAAACAAAATGAAGTGCCATCATAGCTTGAAATTCATGGCTCCATAAAATGAAGAACCGTTAATTAATTTCCTTTCCTTTGCTTGTGAAAAACATCTAGGTTTTGGCGTCGTTGATTCTCCGGCTAGGGCCAGAGACCGGGATCTTCCCTTTGGCCAGCAGGTGCATGAGGAAGGTCCAAATGTTACTCCGAGCTTCCTAGCATCGTTGCCGCCCTGAGGCTTCCGAATTTTGAACTTTTCCGACGAACACGTTGTTTTTGCCTCGTTTGAATGTGTTTTAGGCATTCCGTAGGTACGAGGCATCGAGGCAGCCAAGGGGCAGCTCGATGCCACCTCGAAAAAGAGGAGGCAAAAGGAGAGGAGTATGAACAAGGAATGCACAAGCTTTTTGGGCATGTTATGCTTATTGAGTAGTAGAGGTTGTAAGAAAAAGATGTATGCTTGAGTTGTTGATTTTGTATGAAAAGAAAAAACTGATGGGGTTTTTAAGAAGATTTGGTTGGCTTGGTGAGTAAGTCGTTTGATACAGATAGGGAAAGAGAGAGGGGGGGAGAGTTTATTGCAGGAGTGGAGAAACAAGAAGTCTACGCGTTGATTTTGTGTCATCTTTGTCTGGTTAATTGAGGTCAAGAATTTTCAATTTTTTTTGTGTGTGTATCTCTCGCTTTGTGGGGAAAGAGATTCCTATTTGTAGGGAGGGAATGTATAGAAAGAAGCGTATCCCCTTTCCAGATATGGCAATACATTTACTTATTTCAAAAAGAGAAATTCTCTCCCTGTCAGTCCCCATACCCCAATCCCATTAGAATATGAGGGTGTAAATCATGATAACGTAACAGTTAAGAAGCTAGAAGGACTTTACCTAACGCTCACAAAAATGACCTTAAAGAAGATGAAACTTCTACATTGTAGCTGTTAGGATTCAATCATTGGTCCTTATTCTAAATCTGCTAGCCATTAACCAATTGAGCTACTGTGGGGGTGGCAATACATTTACTGTTATAAGCTTTGATAAAATAAGACGGTACACCCCCTTTAAGAACATCAAAATACAGTAGATATATATTTTTTTATCTAATTTAGAAACTTAATAAATATGTTATGTTTTTAAGAAAATTTATAGTTTTCAAAATTGATTTCTAAGAGTAGCCAACCTAGAATTGCCCATGCATGTTGGTCCATCAAGTTTTGAAGTCAAGTATTAGATTAGAGAGTTTATTAATTTATGAACTATTATTTTAAAAGATTTTACTGTATTTATTATTTCCTTGTGTTTCCTTAATTTTATCTGACATTAAAATTACTATGGAAAAGAATATTCAATAGTATGAGGCATATATAGAAAGCAACGATTTTTTCTTTTCCTAATAATATTGTGTCTTGAATTCTAATCTCATCTTGTTCCAAAATAATATTGTGTATTAGATTCCAACCATGAAACTTTTATTTCAAAATTCTACACCATCACTCAATTGGATAGTAAAAGTTATGAAAATTTTCAAGGGAAAAACCATGAATTAACCAAATCTATAAGATACATATCTAATTTAACTAATCTTATAAAACCATGCAAGAAATATCCTAATGAGTAAATTACCCTTTGAATTTTTCAAAATAGCTAAGGACACTAGCTCTTGTTTGGCTATAGACAATCCATTTTCTTATGCTTTGTTATGCTATAATCATATGCTATAAAATTCTCATGGATGTTACACTATGTATATCGACTAGAATACTTCTCTCGTGCCATTGCTAACCTGGTTAGCAGGTATGGGATGAGACAATGCCACGTACAAGGATATTATCCTGGGTTTTTTAATTGCTGATCCTAAGCTTCTAAAATGGTACCAGAGCCTAGGTTTTTATTGAGAAAAAATATAAAATAATAATTAATAGTGTGTTATCCTAACGAAGAAGACTCCAAGAAAAATCATAGATCTAAATCCTTGTCTGAGATGTGATGCATATAGGTTCTGGAGAGAAAAGGAGAACGTCTAAGAGATATTCTTAGATGGACTGAAGCAAGTTTTGAACGCTATGTTCAAAAGGATGGGTCAGAACAAGAAATCCGAGCCGTCAATACAAATTTGAAGAGAGTTGAGGAACGAGTTATCATCAACTCCAAGAGGCGTTGATAATTATCCAAGATAGCACCCATCCACCACACGGTTGATGGAGTTAAAAGAAAAGAGAGCAACATCTGCTCCAAGTTTCACATAAATTTCACTAGATTCTTCATATTCGGTTGAGGTACGTGAGATCCAAACGACGGTGCAATATTACGGCAACAACCTATATGTTGTACCATATGAACTAAGTAGGATATCCATGTAGTATGCGGAGATTCTCACTTTTTTGCAAAGTATCCGGAAAAAGGTTGATGACCTAGAATAAGATGTAGGCCACAAAATTGTCAAGAAATCTACAGGTGGAAACAAGTTTTCACCCATGGAGACGATCGACGACAAAGCTCGATCTGAAAGAATAATTCGACTCTTGAAAAGGGAAAATGAATACCCTTCAAAGAGTAGGATTAAACGAGTTGTAGGAGTTAGTAGAATCATTTGTCAACCTCAATATAGTGGATTTGTAGATGAACCAAGATAAACCAAATAAGGAACCACGAATCCCACCACAAGAAATACCACCTATTGATCATATGGGGTCAAGAGGTCAATATGAAGCTGACCAAGGACCTGATGCAGAATTTGTAGCAGAACAAGTCAGAGTCAAAACATGATGAACGAGACATATACCTAGAATACAGGACATACCTATTGGGAAAGCCACTTTGGAGCCTATTCATCCTTATGGATTGACTCTCGATCTTGATGAAGTTAGCTTCAAAGATCAAGAAAACATCATAGATGAGTGGGCAACATCAATGATAGTTGCAGCCGCAGTACTAGATCTTGAAAAAAATTAATTTTGCCAAGATCCTTGAAGCCAGTCCAACAGGAGTAGTAAAACAAAATTGGGAGTACTATCCGACTGTATGAAAGAGATAAATATTGGCGTTCAACTCTTACGAGGATGCAGTAAAAGGCTTTTCTTGGAGAAGGATATTTTAAGGTTTACAATGAAGAAAAGCAGAAGAAATATGTGTTAGCTCTATACAATCTAAGACTGGTGGTCTTGGAGCAAGGGATATTTTTCCTGAAGTTTCCAGTCCATGGAGGAAGATGTTCATCAGGGACTACAAACCAGGAGCATATGCTGACAGCGTTTCAAGAAGGATGTCCTATGTCCATATGAAGATGTCAGAGTGGTGTCAACAAACAACCACTTAGAGAAATCTCAACAAATTGAGAAAGATCAACAAATCAGTTCCGTTGATTTGTGATATGATATATCTTCCAGTAGAAATTGGAGGAAAACTATCATATCAAAGCAGAAGAAAGAAGAACATATTCCAACCTACAACAAGGGAATGAGAGAAAAAAGAAGTTCTTGAAGGCCAAGGACGATGTGGTCGCAACAGAAAGCCAGATATTATAGATCTAGATATAGAAGTTGTCGAACAAGAAGACAGTATCAAGCTCAAGGATCCAGTTCTCGAGAGCAAATACCGGAGGAAAAGACTTTCAGGCAAGCTCACACTAGAGCTAATGAAAGTTTCAAGGATTGCAACTGATGGACGTACGGTGCAAAGAGACATATTTCTATAAATTACCCACAAAACGAGCAAAGAGAAACACAGAGATTCGAGTCTACACCAGACATTGAGGATGCTATATACTACTAGGAATTGGTACAAGTATACTAATTCGAAGATATACCCTCAGATGAGAGTATATAGGAACAAGAAGAAATCTTCAGTGGATAAAAAGAATCTGATGGATACTCAGGTTATCCGAAAATTTCCTATCAAATTTTCGGCATTTATGCATTACACTTGATTCTTGTCTTATAACTCCATCCATCCACAATCCTATGCATATTTGGTTATTGAGATAGATTGGAGCTTCACGATTAGCTAACATACTTGCTTGAATTAGAATGTTGTGAGCTTGTTGATTGATGCTTATCCATTTCGTATGAACTAGCGATTAAAGTCCTAACAAAATTATGATGATTATAATGCCCTAAAGATTAGAAGAATGAGGTTTCTGATTGAAATTATGCACAATAGTATCAATCGGTGCTTGTTGACTAATATGCTACAAAGCGTTGAGTTTGTCACATCAATGCGTTAAACTTCACGTAGAATGTTTGTCCTTCTTGATTGAGATGCTCTGAACATGTAGAATGAGTATATGAACTTGTACTAAGTTGCACATCTGACTATCATTTCTGATATGATCTAAGATTGTAGATTTGATGAGATAATACATGAATTTCCATGCATACCTTGAGCTCTAATATGATGCTTCTAAAATCATTCTTTGAATTATACAGATTGGTCTTATTAAATTAATTAACTCTAGTTTTCTGAACTCTTAGATTCTTAATGGTTTTATTACAATTAGATTCAGTATGTGAAGTCTCCTTTAGCTGATAAGGTTCTGAAGAGAATAAATTGGCATCGATGTTGTTAGGATGGCCAGAAAGCTCTTCCATCTTCCTCACACCAGCAACCTCCAGTATACACAGTTGGACCAAGGCCTTATAGAGGAGACGATGAAGGCCATGCTGAAGAAAGACACTGCTCTGATTCCCACTCTCAAAAGAAACAACTTCCTTCCGAAGTACAAGGTCTTTATTAACATCATCCACAGATGTTTCGTAGGCCTGCTAGGATCTTGGGGTCAGGTCTCTCACCAGCAGCAACAGATCCTAGCAGCCCTCATGTCCAACATGGACATCAATTGGGAACATACGTTTGTCGCCAATCTTCTAGCTGACAAGAAGGAGTTCAAAAGAGACTGCCAGATAAAGCTAAGAAAGCAGGTCTCTACAATCATACAAGAGGCACTGAAGATAGAGCGTGTTTTTTGAAATCCGTACTCGAACGTTCCTACCTCGGATAGACTGCTGCAGTCCATCAAGCAAGCTGAGGCTTGGATGGCAGAGAAAAGGCCCAGTGCACCTCAGAAAGGTGTGGAGATTAGGGAGGTGCCGAAGAAGAAGAAGAGTGTTAGACCAGGGAAAGAGAAGAAAAAGGCTGCGGAGAAGGAGGTTCCAACCGAGGAGTCGGAGGATGAGGATAGCCTAGAGCAGTCGCCCTTGAAGAGTAGGCGGCAGACTGTTGCTGAGATAGCTCAACAGCTCCTTTTGATTAGCCGGAGCCTGAGCCGAGCCCTAACTTTAGCCCTATATAGTCTATCCCTCACTTTCCCTCCTACATTGAAGCTCTACAAACCCTACCCCTATATTCCCCACCTCCACCACCATCTTCTCCCCCACCACTAGTTATACAAATATAATCACCTTCACCCCCGTCGTAGCATCATGCTTAACCCCATCATCTATCTCTCCATGCACCCTACTCTCCCAGCTATTCTACTGAATCCTCCGAAGGATTTGTAGAAATCTTCTCTGAGGCCTAGTTAGCCTCAAAAATATTTTTTTTGAAAAACTTCTTCCATCGAAAGGCTCAATCTTACCTTCTATCTCACTTTCCAGTTCTTTCCAGCCTATCCTCTGTTATGGCTCAGACTATGAGATTACACGTATTTCTCTAGACCAAGACAACTCATTTTTATCAACTCGCTGATCTGGTCAAGATTGAGTCTTGGGAGAAATTGATGAAAGAGGAGTCAAAACTGGAAGGAGAGTTTGGGATTGTCAGCATCTGGATGAGCATAAATCTTTTGACTCTATTGTCCAAGATATCATTGTTGATGCTGAGGCTGAAAGGAGGAATGAAGGCGTAAGTCAGGAGATGGAGACAGAAGTTGAGAAGACAGTAGAAGATGAGTCTGCTCAGAAGGATGGAGATGCCTAGCAGGAGGGAGATGAAACACGCAAGCCTGCTATAGATGCTGAAAAGGACCAGGCTGGTCCCTCTGGGACAGCACTCCAGCTTGAGAAACTAACTGATGCACATCAAACTGACATCTGTCTTGGATCAGTTGTTCCTTATGTAGGTCAACCATCAACACATGAGTATTCTGAGATTCCATCTGAAACTACGCTGATGGAAATAATGGCCAAGATGGATGCTGAACTGCACAAGGTCACTCAGTACAAACAACTGACGTGGGAGTGAGAACGTACTTTCAACTCTCAAGTTTAGGCAACCAAAGTGCCTACTCCGCACTGGTCAAATCTTTCAAAGAAAATGCTGAGATGCAAGCTGACCTAAGGAGCGCATATGAGGAACATATCCAGAACAAGGTCACAACCATAAAGCAAAATATCAACAACCCCATGGATGTTGTGATTGAATGTTTCATGTAGGAAAAGAAAGCAAGAGAAGGCAAAATCAGTAGGATTGAAGGCTCCATCATGAGTCACCACAGAAGCCAGCTGATCTCATTGATGAAGTCAGCCTTCCATGCTGCCCTACAACCAGTCCAAGAGCAACTCAGCATTAGGCAGCACTAGCTGGAATTCATCTCTTCGGGAGCTGACAAGAGAATTAATGCACTTGAAGAAGAGGTTGAAGTCCTGAAGAAAGATAAGGTGAAAACGTCAACCATGCTGGCTACTCACGTTGATAGGATTGATTAGTTGGATCACTCTCATGCAGCTCTCAATCAAACTGTAAGAGGCATTTCTCTCTCCTTTCAGAAATTCATTGATGATGCCAAAAAGGGGGGAAAATGAAAGTTGAGAAGATAATAGCTGATGAAGAAAATGCTACTGCTGAAGAGGCTGCTGAGAAGGCCTGAGTTCATACTACTGAGGAAGAAAGACGACTACAAAAAGCAGCTGATGAACTGGCCAAGGCGATAGCTGAAGATGAGACAAAAGAAAAGGCAGCCGAGGAATGCCTAAGAAAATTGGCTGCTGCCAAGAAGAAAGAAAAACAATCTGCTGCTCCCCTATCAACTCAAAAAGTTGCTGCCACTGAAGAAGAGATCTACCTTGCTACATTCAAGGCAGGTGTATCATTCGAGATGTTGGGTGACCCAACATCATTGATAGCATGGTGGAACAAAAGATAGCTAGCTGTTGAGGAAGCTGAAAAGCCAAATGAGAAGCTTATGGGAGACGCACAGAGAGCCTCTACTACCGTTGAAAAGAGAAAGACTTCTAGCAAGAGAAGAGGTCCAAGTTCTTTCCAAAGAAGAGGTTTTCTGAGAACTACTGCTGCAGGAGCTAGGCCCCAGTCTGACAGATGGGTACCGACTGATCTGAATGATAAATGGGATCAAGTGAAGCGCGAATTTATAATGTGGTTTTATTTCATCCTCGGTATGCCTGAAATCCCAGAAGTAGCAGCTGATGGGTTCAAAGCTTTTCTGCGAGAGTATAAGGATCAGATCTTGTGAGGAAGCTAATCAATTGTGCAGGAAGAGAGCATTTTGTGATCACTCCTCCTTTAAAGAAGCCTATTCACCGCCGGTGAAAGACAATCTGGTTGAATATGCTCAAATTGAACATGAAACCTTTGTGGCTGCTGAAATGATGAAGATTGATCCAGCACAACATCCCGAGAAGTTTCAAGAACTAGTCAACCGTATATATGCGATGTATGGACAACTATCCCATGAGGAGAGATCGAGGCAAATAAGGAGATTAACTGGTCAGACACGATGTAAAAAAATTGTATAGGCTTGCTGTCGATTTTGGTTTCAACTGATGTATCTTTTGTAATCTCAGCAATACCTATGATCTATAAAACTGACCCAGTTCACCCTGACGATAATGACTCTTTATCCAGGCTATGTACGTGCTTTAAACCTTATTATGCCGAACTAACCCTATTTTGGAGAGAATGATGATCACAACAAAGGGGAATCAAGTCCATCTGCTGAAACTAGTTATCTATCTTTTCAGGTTTGTTTTTAGTATAATGTTTAAGGTTTTGGCATCATCTAAAAGGGGAAAATTATTGGGAAAATTCCTAAGTATTGGGAATTCATATATCTTAACTGTGTGTTTTGATTAAATCTCAAAACCTCTGATGACTGCTTTGCTAAAGTAACAGATGCTGTTAATTTGTTTTCGAGTTTGAAGTTTTTGTATCAGGTTTTAACAGAACTATCATCTTGAACAGGCCTAAGACTGATGAAGTTTGAAGCAGCACACATGTAGCACACATGTCCAGCCTTAACGATATGCGTATCAATACCAACGCAATCAAAGAGAAGCTGACTGAAGGATCACATGTTGAAGTTGGAGACTTAAGAAAGACCAACTAAAGTCTAAAGACTGAAGGAAAGCGATACTGATGGACAATTGATATAAGAGTGAAGTCGAAGACTGAAGACTCAGCACTGTTGACAAGATGAAGTCTAAGGCAAGTTGATTGACTGACTAGGCGAAGTCAAAGCTAGATACCAGAAGTCAAAGATGAGTACCAGCAGTCAAAGCTGGATACCAGAAATCAAAGCTGCCTATCTATAGTGAAAGCTGGTTGATGGAAGATCAAAGCTGACTATATTTACGTCACGCTGTTGCATCATATTGACTCAAGAGTTCAAAGCTGATAAAAGACGGAAGTCCAGACTGTTGATAAAAGACGGAAAAGTCTAGACTAGCCCAATCCTAAAGTCAAATATGATAAAACACGGAGTCTCATCAACTGAAGAAACACGGAGTTTCTTTTGCCTTGAGTGTTTGACTCAATACGTGTTGTAGCGTATCTGCAAAGCATCTTGAACGCCATGTCACCTTTTCAGAGTTATAGAGCTAGAGTGTACGATGATGCAAACATTTGACAGTGACATACAAGGATTCAACGAGAAATTTTTCTAAAGAGATAATGGAAGAATTTGAATAGTAGTCACTCCAATGACTCTATTCTTATCTCTCCTATATATATGCGCATAATCCAACCTATGAAGGTTACCGAAACGCTGCGCAATCGAATATCCAAGCAATCAAAACTCAAAGCCAAAGTTAATTCAAACATCGATTTCAAATAAGGAAGTTTACCGTGCTATCAGTAAACTTTCAGAGTTCACATATACATATCAGCTCAAGATTTCAGTATACACTTTCTTATATCTAGTATATTCATTATAATATATCATAAGCCTAGATTTACTAAATTTGATGCCCGTGTAAACTCATATCCTTAGTTGAAAAAACCTCTCTACAAAATCCCAAAAAGTTAAGTATAAGTTTGGGCAAGTAAGAAATAAAGTGTTAGTTGTTGAAAGCTTGGTTTTCTAGCATATATAAGCTAGAAAGTGTATCAAATATTCGTAAAGAGCAATTAGGGTTTCCTAGCACTAGCAAGCGTGGGAAGGAATGCCAAATTAGGCGGGACACTGTAACGCGACCTCAACATTTGGGTTTATTCTTGTTCCCGTACATAAAACCCAATCCGAAGTTAGTGGATTGACTGAGCAATCAGTTCATGGACGTAGAAGTTGATCTCTTCGAACCACGTTAAAATCAACGTGTTCTTTACTTTCAGTATTGCATTTAATATTACATATTATTGAACTGTCATCATCAGCGCACAACAACACATCATCGACTTGAAACACTCTTTACAGTATCCGTTTGATATCGGAAGAGATAAACTGAAAACTGACTAATCATTATTTGACTAAGCCTTATGAACCAGTTTTCTAAGGCAAATCAGTAACCACCTCCGCAAGCACATCAGTTATCGGTCCAACTGAACAGCTGTCTCAGCAGTCAGTAGGTTTGCTAACTAATATCACTCAACTTAAGACTCTTATTTACTGAACTAATCAGCAATGTTGTTATTAGTTCTAGACTACGAGCGACGACACATGCGTAGCAGTCGATCTTGAATCAAGAAAAAAAATTTAAATTTACCTTACTGGTGTGTTCTTCCCTCCCCCCATACACCAGATCGTTCCCAACGAGACCCATCAAATTTTTATCCCAAAAATCTTTCGCATTCCATTTTTCGTTGTTCATGTAATTCATGTTGTTTATGTAATCATAGTTTTTGTGCATGTACGATCTTTGTTGTTCTTATGCATATGAGATTTTTTACTTTCTAATTCATTGTTATGTTCATATAATCATAATGATTGTGCATGTGAGAATAGTTACCATAAATAAAGTATAAAATCTCTTGATTATATGGCTGAAAATAGTTATTATTAAACTTTAAGGATAATAAATAATTAATAATTAATAAATAATCTTGACTATTAGATTATAAAAGATAAAAGGACCATATTAATTCTTAGTCCTTAAAAAAGTTGGAGTACTCATTTGATCTACTATATATATATATACACAAAGATGATAGTTAAGAGTAGGTAGCCTTAAAAGATTATGAATTCAAAAGTTCAATATTTGATGCTAAGAACACAAAAACATGTGTTAGTTTACTCAAAATTTCGAATCCTACAAAGATATATTAATAATTTACTCACAATTCAAAATTATTAGTTTTAATAATAAAGTTTATTTAGGTGAAAGCTACTGCTTTTCAACGAGTATGCTAGTTCTTCAAACTATTTCAAAATATAAATTAATTTCAAAATATTCCATTATCCCACTAATGAAGCAGAAGACACTTATTCAATTTAGAGCTCTATAATTTTTCTCCTCACGAATCTTGTTGCTAGCTAAAGGGCCACGTCTTCACCACTTAACCAATAGATATCCCGAGTGGTACTCATGCAATCTTACAGTCCAAATGAAGAACAAGCGTCCAAAACACACCGTATGACTTCCTCTCAACCTCACATTTCCCCTCTTCTCTATGCCCTCTCCACACACATTATATATAGAGAGAGTTGAGTGCCTGTGAAGAGCTTCAAAGCGACAGTGAAGATTAATTATATAAGATGGGATTGCGAGCACTTCTTCCCCTATCACCCTCGCAGAATGGTCTGCTTCTTCCCACACCCAAACATTCACACTACACTTACAACTGCAGAAGAAGCTCATCAAATGTTGCACTAGTGGCGTGCGCCAAGAAAGAGGATGTCGAAGAAGAACCCATACCCAAGAGGAAGCAATCCCTGTTTGATAGTGTCACAGAAGCCCTAGATTTCTCGCAGGTTCGATCTGCCCGGGATGCCGAGCTGCTCGACGAAGCCAGACAAACCACCAAATCCGGAGATAAGATGTCGAAGGAACAGGTATATTTTCTTTAAGATCGGACAAATCAAAAGTTACCCTCTTAGGCTTAACTCAGTTGGTTAAGAGCTAGCAGATTTAGAACATGAATCAATAATCGAATCCTAACAGTCGCAGTATGAGAGTTTCACACTCTTTAGGGTGACTCGAATGGGTACTAGGCAAAGTCTTCATAGTTTCTTAACTGTTGAGTTATCATGATTTACCCTCTCACATTCTCATGGGATTGGAACGTAGAGCTCTGAGGAAGAGCTTCCCAATTTCTTATAACAAAGACAAATAAAAAATTGGTGTATTTGATTTTTTTTTTTTGAAAAATGATGTGCGGAAGTAGAAAAGCCCAAAGTTTGTGTATTTACATGTTAATATCACGTTTTCTCCATCTTAATTTTACAAGTTTGTCCTTGGTCGATCTAGTACTTAATTATGCAACTGGTTTTGTGAATTAATGTTGCAGTATGGAGCTCTGAGGAGGAAGATCGGGGGAACTTACAAGGATTTCTTCAAATCATATGTTGATGGTAATTAACAACAGCCTTAATTATAAATTGAGCTCTGGATGAATTATAATTGAAAAATTGTTTTGTAATGAATTGGCTGATGATGAATGGCAGTGGATGGAGAGTATGTGGAAGAGGGATGGGTGGACAAGACGTGCAAAGTGTGTAAAAAAGACACCAAAGGAGAGGCGAGGCAAGTAGACAAGTTAGGGAGATATGTGCATGTTGCTTGCTTGCAGAAACCTTCCTCTTCTGGAAATTTCTTCACTAAACTCTTCACCAAATAATTAATACAACCCCAATCTTCCATCTCTTCTATATTTCATCTATACTTTTCAATTCATCTATACCCAACTTGATTGCTTATGCAGTATGTGTATAGTGTACAGTGCAATTCTGCCTGTTTCCTCTGTTTATTATTATTATTATTATTATTATTATTATTATTATTATTTTCTATTCCATTCTAAGTGGTTCGTATTTCTTTTTTGGGCTATTCTACTTTATCCCATATCCAAAAATGAATCATTTTTATATATAAAAGTGTCTCGAATTTTGTGAGTCATACTACGTCACACATAAAACATAATTTTTCTTAATATACATATCCAAAAACAATGAACCGCTTAAAACATGACGGAATTAGTATTAAAATATATGCGGACGAATCTTCAAAATGCTAAAATTAAGTTGCACTTGAAGTGTCTACTGAAAAATTGATGTATAATTCAAGAAAGAGAATGGTGATGGTAGCCGCCTAATCCGAATCCGGTTCCGGTTTAAAAATAACTGAACCAAAAACGGTACCATGTACGGGCATGTCACGACGTGGTTCTGAC
This sequence comes from Salvia rosmarinus, assembly GCA_036937905.1. Classification (NCBI taxonomy): domain Eukaryota; kingdom Viridiplantae; phylum Streptophyta; class Magnoliopsida; order Lamiales; family Lamiaceae; genus Salvia; species Salvia rosmarinus. Next base: position 16,753,146 of record CM072820.1, read on the forward strand.
TTCTGAACCGAACCAGAGGTGTTCTCTCTATTTTATTTATTTATTTTTATTTGAAGTTTTAGCTTATGGTAACTCATTATGAACACCACAACAGAATATAAATATAAATATGAATTATAAGTTTTGTATAGAGAAAATTATAGTTTATATGCCAAATTATTGGTCATTTATATAAAATATTCTGAATTATTGATAGTATAACAAATATACAAATTATCTGAAAATTAATAAAAATAATTTGAATTATTGATAATTACAATAAAAATACATGAATTATATGAAAACTGACAAAAAAAATTCATTGTTTGACTTTTGGTTATGGCCCTATCGCATGTCCCATTGACCTCCATCATGAAATTTTAATTTTTTTTTAAATCACCAGGCATGTTTATTAAAAAAAATAAATGAGGTGTCGAGTCTTTGAACAACTTGGAATAGCTTGCTAGAAATCGAACAATAAATTATTTTTGTTACTTTTCAAATATTTTTTGTAGTTTACAGTATGTATCAATAGTATGGTGGTACTTTTGTTAGTTTCAGTACATGATACATATTTTGTTACCTTTAAGATGGTTTTATCTTGTATTTTATTATAATTATTAATAATTTAGGATACCTTTGTTAAATGACCAATAGTTTAGGATATAAATTTGTAAGTTTTCCTTTTCCAGAAAAGAATTACAACTTGATTTTGTATATAAAAGAAATGTATTACAAACTGAAATTGGAATAAAAACTATCATTGGAAATTATACAAATTAACCTAAAAGACTATAAGCTTACAATTAAAATTTATAAATAAAGAGTTTATAATTTTTAAAAGTACTTAATTAGGAAAGTAAGAAAATGGACTTGCGTATAATTGTAATTTAGAATTTCAATATCATAATTAAGTTGCAAACATGCCCGGTTGAGAAATCAAAACCCGCATAGGTCTCTTGCATTTCACTTAATTGAAAAATAAAAATCGAATTGCTTGACTTGTTTCAATTTCGATTTCGTACTTTCATCAAACAACTCGCATCACTATTCTCTTGCTCCATTCATATTCATAGTATAAGTAATATTTTTCTTCAATATAAATTATACTTTCTAAATTATAGGGTAAAAAACAAATGATACTTTTCTTTAATTTAAATGATATTTTTCTTAATAACAAATGATATTTTTATTCGTTCGTGCGGTGCGGACGGATGTACAAGAGCTTTTCTGTTCATCCGAGCTTTCTCCAATGTTTACATAACAAATGTGCTTGCAGTGCTTCAAGATCGCATAGTTTCAAGGTTCATTTCTTCTCGTCCAACACGTAGCCTCATTTGCTAAGGCTTGTTCGACCAAGACTATACACGTCGGAATTTCAAAATCTACTTACCAAAAGATGAATAGTATAATATATGATCTTTATCTCCTCAGAACACCACCTTCAACACGTTGTAGTCGTTAAGACCTATATTTTGAGACTCAAAGCAAGAAGAATTCAGCAAATTTTGCTATATAACCTTCTCTTATGTTTAAAAAATTTTGTAGTTTTTGTCTAGTCGGATTGTGACTGTCTAGGCCTAAGTTAAACCTGTTGGAAAATGTGCATACACATTACAAACTTGTTGGATGTAGTGATTACAAAAAACAAGAAATGTAGAATGAAGCGGTCAAACTAAACCGAATTGGAATTACGAGCGGCTTGATTTGTTTACACCCATAATTATCGGTGATGCGAAGGCTCCTCCAATCCTTGGTGGTTTTCTTTATGACATCATCTCCGACTCTGCACATCCAAAACATAGACGTAGTCATCGACGTCATGTGCTGGATCATTTTTTGACGACGTTATTTATTTCTATGACTTTTGACAGGTTTTGATGAAGACATAGAAATAAACAAAAATAGTGGGATGAAGAGCATCTTACTACATTTGTCGAGAAGAATGAAGCAGATGAACCTCTCTCACATTATTCATCATCATATGCTAATCTTCCTCCAGATTGTTTTTGATATACCAAAAAGGGGAAAGAGTTACGAGAAGAGTTAAGGGAATAGTCAAGAAAAGAGTCAAGATAATAGTTAAGTGCAAAGATAGAGGATACTGACTCTTTAGAGTTGAAAGAGACTACTACTTCTGTAACTGATGAAGAAAGGATGAAGCAAAGAAGAAGATGAACTGCTTAGAAGAGTTGTAATAGAGTTGTATAGTCTGCTGATTTTGAGTTTATCTGATTGTCTCATGTAAATCTCAGCAACCTAAGATCTATAAAACTAAACCAGTTTACCCTGATGACAATGACCCTTTGTATAGGCTTTATACTTGCTTTAAACCTTATTATGTTGAACTAACCATGTTTTGCAGAATAGAATAATCACATAAATGGGGAATCAAGTCACTTGCTGAAACTAGTTATTTACCTTTTTGGTTTGTTTTCAGTATGATGTTTAAGGTTTTGGCATCATCAAAAAGGAAGAAATTGTTGGAAAAATTCCTAAGTTGTTGGGAATTAATCTATCTTAACTGAATGTTTTGATTAGATTCCAAAACCTCTGAGATTGCCTTGCTGATGTAACTAATGCTACTGACTTGTTCTAGAGTTAGACAATTATGTTAAAGGTTTTAACAGTAAAACTACCAACTAGGACAAGTCCAAGATTGAAGGAGTTCAAGTAGTACTGAAGTCAACCATATTGATAGGAGTATCGGTATCAGCGTAATTGATAGAAGCTCAACTAGAGGATCGCAGACTGAAGAATCGAAGACTGACAGAAGACCAACTAATGTCTGAACAACTGAAGTATAGCGATGCTGATGAACAGAGCTACTAGAGTAAAGTCGAAGGTGAAGACTGACGTCAGAAAACCGAAGGCTGAAGATCAGAGACTAAGACTCAAAACTGAAAGAGATGGAGGAATCAGGATATGACTTATTATCATATCAGGCAGCCGACTATCCCTGTAGAATGCAAAACTGGCTATCAAGAGTCAAAGCTGCTTATCGATAGTCAAAGCTGTTGACAAATAGTCAATGCTAGTTATATCAAGTCATAGCTGATTGATGAAAGGTCAAAGCAGACTACATTTCTATGTCTGGTGAAAGCATCACGCTGACTCAGGTGTCTGAAGCTAACAAAAGATGAGAGTCCAGCCTGCTGATCAAAGATAGAACTGTCTCAACTGGCTCAACCTGAAGTCAACGTTGAAAAAAACACGGAGTCAACTCAACTGAAGAAATACGAAAGAAATTAAGCATTGAGTGTTTGACTCACCACGGCCGTAGTGTATCTACAGAAGATCTTGCATGTCAGAAGACCTTTCAGAGTTGCAGAGTTACATTGTATGATGATGCAGACCTCTGACAGCGACGTACAACGATTCTCGATGCGAAGAACTCAAACAAAAAATAAAAGGATCTGATTGATATTTCCTCCAATAGTATTATTCATCACCCTCTCTATAAATACGTGCAGAATCCAACCTTTAAAGGTTATCAAAACGATGCGTAATTGAAATTTCAAAGCATTCAAGCTCAAAGCTCAAGCCAATCAAACAATAATTTTGAAGAAGGAAGTTCACAGTGCTATCAGTAAATCTCAAGAGCTCACACATATTTATCAACTCGAGTTTACATTTACACTTCCTTAAGTCTAGAATATTAATGTTGTATATCTTTAGCCTAGATATACTTAGTTTGATGTCGTGTAAACTCGGATCTATAGTTGAAAACCCTTTACAAAACCCTCATAAGTTGTGTAGAAGTTTGTGGCAAATAGACAAAAAAGTGTTAGTTGCTGAAAACTTGGTTATCTAGCACCTGTAAGCTAGAGATTAAGTGGACTACATCCGAAAATAGTTAGTGATTCTAGCACTAACAAGCGTAGGAGGAACGCCGAGTTATGAGGGATATTGTAAGGTGAACTCAATATCTAGGTTTACTCTTATACCCGTAAACAAGACTTAATTCGAAGTAATTAGATTGACTAAGCAATCAGTCCATGGATGTAGGAATTGATCTCTCTGAACCACGTAAAAATCAACATATTATTTATTTTCAATGTTGCTTTCAGTTTACATGTTATTGAATTGTCATCAGCAGCACACAATAGCATAATATTATTTTGAAACCCTTTATTAGTATCCGATTGATACTGAAGATATATAAGCTAAAAACTGACTATCAATATTTTGCTAAGTGTTTCAAACTGGCTTTAAGTTTTTCAGTAAGACAGATACAGTAATCACCACATTCCGTACGCACATCAGTTATCAGTCCAACTGACAAGCTGCCTCAGAAGTTAGTAGGTTTGCTAATTGATATCACTCAGCACAAGACGTCCCTTAACTGAACTGACCATTAGTATATCCATCAGTACTGGACTGTCGATTACCCGATCAGCTACTGCATGTAGCCAATCAGTCTTGTTAAAACAAAAAACTTTAAAATTTACCTAAACGATGTATCTCTTCCCCATATATCAGTACATATCCAACGGGACCTATCAAAGGTGATGGATGTATATGAAATCTAAATGTTTGGGAATGAAGATTACGTGTGAAATTGTAGATTAATTGTAAATTTATTTCTACATTAGTATAAAGACTTTAGTAGTGACAAAGAAATTCAGATAAAATTGTTATGCTTAGTTGAATCTCTAAAATCGGGTTGTGGTCAGTTTTACGATTTAATCAATTTATCAAGTGTCGATAAATATTTATAATCGATTTTATACATTTAATACTTGCATACACCGAGAAAAACTATTATTTAGGTTGTCTCGCTTTTTAAATTTGAGGATGGTAATAAGCTAATTATATTTCATTCACGATCATCTTATTTTTAAGGGCTTTCAATCTTTAACACATATTTCCTTTTTTGTTGGATATCTATAACATATTTCTATTTTATAATTAAACTTCAAAATACTTTCGATAGAAAGTTATCCATTGTAATAAGGTGATACTTAGAAGGTTTCAAAATAAAATCTACATATAAGTTCACTAAAACATTCATATCACTACTTGAGCAATGTTTTGTACTTACGTTACTCTCATGATCCCGAACCTCTAGCCACTGTCAGATCAATTTTGACCTCGGGTCTTGAGTCCCTGGATGGTCAACATAACTTGGTGGAACTCGGGTAGCTACCCAAAGAATCCTTCTGGTATGATAGCACACGATGGAGATCAAATCATCACACTACTAACAAATTTTGTGTATACACGATTCACACACGACGTGTTAAGTCAATGCTTGAACCTCGATCGATTATGAAGTAACTTGTTAAGTCAATGCTTAATATCGTCAACATACATTTGGGAAAGATTACCCACCTTGCAAGCTGTAACTTATTTGAAACATCACTTGACTTTGTCGAAGAGGTGGCACCTAGTCCTTCGCTTCTTCAAAGCCTACAAGATAATCAATCTAAAAAGGGTTCCGACGTCTCATTCTAGTCTCAGCCTAGAGGTAGACTAAATAAACCCTAAATTTGCTTAAGCCCAAGTTTTAAAAATTTTAATATTTGAAAACTAATTTTTTAGCGAATGGTAAATAAATAGCTCTTGCTCGTTTTATAGAAAAATATCATTTTAATAACTTGGCATCAAAGTATTATTCTCATTTATGAAAGAAAAATGTATATTTAATGCAAATTTTACTCACTTACATAAATCACATAGGCATTTGATTTCACAACTATGGTATTAGCATAATTATTCGTTTCATATAAATTCATAGCTAAAATATTCTTAACATATCATGAAGAATATTTCTTAACACTTAAGAAATTCTTATTAAACTCATAATTCATGGTAAGTCAATTTTCACACTCAAAAACAAGTAGGATAATATTTTTAAGTTCATTTTTCAAAGAATACATATATTCTCTTTATTTTAGAAAATTTTCAGAATCTCACTGTAACAATGTCAAATTTAAATAGCTATAGTTTTTTACTCAAGATTTTAGACACACCTTTCTGGAAATCTAGGGATGTATAGTTTTGTTCAAAAAAACTGAACTCAAAATATCGAAGTGGTTTTAGAGATATGTCCGTTTTCCCAAGGTGTACCATACCTGTGATAGTTTCTGTAAACGTTCTTCCAATAAGTTTTGAAAATAGTAAATCTCATTGAAAAATCCTGAAACTTTTCAGAGACCTTCCTATGACATCCAAATATTCTCAGAAAATTTGAAATTAAAATTTTCACAACTTTTTCTTAACATAAAAATTGTCGAACAGAGAGGTTTTAACAATGAATACTCTGCCTAAAAATAATATTATCACAAAGGGGTTTTCACTTATAATATCTTAACATTTCTAACACCAAAACAATTCAAAAACATACTACCAGTTGGAATACATCTAATAAACATTTCCATGGAAGGTCTTGAGCTACATACTCCATAAATTTCGAAATATAGGATACATATAGAACACATCTCATGCATTAGTATTATGTAGTCATGCTCTCTCTTTCATGCTCATAACTTAAGTATTCTTTCAAAATCATGCTTTCATACTTAGAGAAATCAAGGAAAATAACTTCAATAATTACTCTACACTTCAAAATTCTTAAGTGTCATAACCCAAAAAATTTAAACCTTTTATTAATGTTGATTAAACCAATTACTTGTGGTGCTAAGACCTTAAATATGTTTAAGTTAACAAATTAAATGAATTAGAATCGATTCGGAGATCGAAAACTAGAGGAATTAAAAACTAGTGACTAGTCCAACCGGATTAGGGTTTCCTGAATAGTCTGGACATAGAATGAAAGATCTATAATGAATCTCAACAAAAGGATTGCATTTCTAGTTTCTTCTCACGAAAACATGTGAGAAGCCAAAGAGTTAGAATTTTCGGGCATACTTGCCCGGTCAGTCTCAAAAGTACTATTCACGAGCCAAATCAAATTTCAGCCCGTGTTAATCATTGAAATTAATGAGAACAATAAAAATCATTAAGTAATATATTATTATGAATTTATATTTCATAAGAATCAAATTATGAACGAAATTCCTGAAGAACTTAACCGAACGCGGGGTATATATATCGGAAAAATCCTAAACTGATCCGAATGAACCGAAACTCAAACCAAGGGATTAAATCAATATGAAATGATTTATAAGACTCAAATTAATTATGAAAGCTCAAGAATTCGATAGAAATTCGAATGAACATAATTTAATCGTTAGAAGCCGTTTTTTCACAATAATTCAGAATTGACCTACCAGATCAAATGATTTAAGGCTATTTAAGCTAATGGAACCTTAAGGTTCCAAGAATTCAATCGAAAGCCCGATAAAACTTAAAGAACCGGTATTAACATACCAAATCGGGTAACTTTGACTAGTCCTCTCCCAACCACCACAAAGGATAGCCATATAGGCTGCTCAATAGCTCATATTACAGTAGTATTTTGTGCATTCACTCTCTCTCTCTCTTTGGAACAAAATTCTCTCTTTATTTCTTCATTTTCTTCACTTTCCTTAAGCTTTAATCCTCCATTCCAATCCATTCCAACCCTCAATTTAAATTGCTAAGACCATACGAAAATAACATTCATCATTCTCTTCATTTGTAATGGAGTATAATTTTTTTAGATTTTTTTGAAATTCTTTCATGAAGAACCCTAATTTTTCTTCTTCATTTTCTTCATAACTTTTGATCCTTCAAATGCTCTCAATCAATGAATGAAATATGCTTAGAAATATATGTTAAGGTTGTGTTTAAAGTTTGAGAATTTTTGGAGCATGTTTATTATTTTTGAATTTTTTTTCAGATTTTTTTTATAGAAGATCAAGCATGATTTTGTGAATATTATTTCATATTGTTGGTTGTTGATGTTTTAGGAGCATATAAAATAAATATGAGAATTTTTGAATTATTTCTTATGTTTGTTTTTGAAATGGCCGAAACTTTGATGGATTTTTAAGCCATTATTTTGATTTTGTTGGTTGAAAAATAGTTGAGATATAATGTTTAATATATTTTATGAACATTATATATTAATCTTGAAATTATTGAAACACTTTCTTCTATTTTTTCAAAAGGACCGAAAGTTATACATATATTTTAAACATTATTTTTATTTTAATTTATTGAAAATAATATGAAATATGACATTTAGAAATAATATGAATCTATTATGCTTTGTTGGGAATTTATTGAACACATACAATATATGTGTGATGACCAAAAATTCCAAGCATTAGATCACATTATAAATATTTAGTTAGTGTTTAAAGTTAATATTCAATGTTTATTGCATATTATAAACATGTTGTGAAGTGGGTAGAATTTATTGATCCTAAATGTGTATATTTTGAAATTACTATACCGAAAATATATTAAGAAAAATAAGCATGTGTTTTAATTTAAATGTATGATATGAAATGATATTTCATGTTTAGTATATGATATAAGTATGATATGATTTTGTGGAATTATTGAACAACAATGTTCAAGAAATCCACAAATTGTTAAAACTTTGATGTTTTAACTCATGGTTTAAAATTTTATTTGATGATATTGAGGTGGTAATTAAATTCCATAGTATGATAAGAGCATAACATGTTTTATTGGAATTTATTGGATACTTATGCTAATTATTGCTAATTATCGAAAATATAGCAAAATGGTTAAGTATGAGTTTGATTTTAATTATAAATAATGCTATGATAGTAATCTATAAGTTTAGAATGAATGATATGTGATTACGATGAATGAATGGATCACCCATACACACATACACAATGGTTGTGTATTATGTTAGAAATTAGGATTTTCTAATGCTTTATTATAGTATATGTTGTGTATGGTGTTGGATGATGTTGTATGGTTTATTGATGTTATGTCGACAAACAAAATCCCAAGCGTAAACAACATAGTACTTTATGTAAGAGAATGCAAAAGAAATCGACAAATTTCGATAACTTAAGAAGGAATTAAAGATAATCGAAGTTAGACACAATTTTGGGTTTTCTATTAATAATAGGATACTCAAACGTGAGTTCCTAAGTTAAAGAAACCAAAAGCCGACTTACAACGTTAATGCTCAACAACGACAACCTAATACGATATTAGATTGAGCGTTAAGACAACTCGACAACGAATAGCGATTATATAACTTACATAATCTCCGACGAGTTAAGAGAAACAAACAATGTCAAAAAGTGTAAGCAAAGACTCAAACATAAGATGTCGATCCTTATGCCTCAAAGGACGAGTTAGTATTCACAAAGAACTTCCTTAATCTCTAAGTATTTACTTACGTGATAGTATGGGATCACTTGAATCATAAGTCAAGACTCCCCTTTATTCGTCGTGTTAATACGACTAGCCGTCAAGCATAACCTACTAGGACGTAACTATAATTGTTAAGTCTAGTTAGTGGCTTGAGAATATCCTAATATACCAATCATAACTTGAATCCTAACAATCTATAACGTAATAACGTTTAGAAGAACACTAAGTTTAGTGTCGAGTTTAGACTCGAAGTATATGACTCATAAGTTGAGGTTTGTCTATGAAGATGAAGGAATATAGTTTAGGAATTGAGAATGTATGATAATAGAAATTATCTTAAAACCATCACAAGAAATCACAAAGAAACCCTAAATTGGGAACGTTAAGTCGTAATTTATAAACGACCCTCGACCATTAGAAGAAATCTAAGAGAAGTTATTTTCTTATGAAGGGCCTGTTCGTACGTAGTTGCTGAGGAAGGATAATCATACCCTTCTTCTCTTAGAACCTATAGCTTCGGACTAGCAGGTGGACTCTCTTGAAACAAAATGATATGCATACCTCAAAGCATGGTTTACAAAAGCTTTATGAAATATTATTGCATGAATTGTTATTGACTGCCAAATGTTTATGTTTTGTTGTGATCCTATCTGAGATTGCTATATCCAATGTGGTATGAGAATGTGTTGGTCCACCAACGTTAAATAAGGGTAACGATCGGATCCGACTTAGTTAAGGATAAACTCGGATTATGTACACGTGTGACTGTGTGTTAAGGTTAGCTACCTCGACCGGTCACGGCGAGTATGTGTAGGTGGCCACCTCCATAGTGCATGAATGAATGAATGAAAGAATAATCAGATATGGAACAAGGTGGATGAAATAGTCCGACCGGACACACTTTTGGAAAATGATAAAATATTTGATAGGCATGAGTCTTTTCAACTAAAATCCTCATGCGCTATTGTGGGCAGTTCAATAACTTTACAAAGAAAATGTTTTCGACAATGAGTCCACTGAGTACTTTTATACTTAGCCCTACATCTCGTTTTTTGATGTGTAGGTTGAGCATGGATTGACAATGAGTGCAAGGTGGTGCAGAGTGACAGATGTTTTGTTGCTATAACCAAGGTTTCTAGAACCTTGGGAATGTATCGTCATCTGCATGTCCAGATGTTTATTGCTCCTAAACTCTGATATTGTTTTGGTATCTTTTGGTTATAACTGCTATTCACATTCATATTGAATTTGAGGTCGTATTTCGTTCCTTGAATTGCACCCTGATTGGGTTACATTTGGATATTGAACCTTCTGACAAGTCCTTCTATGACTTGGGTTGGTATTGAAACAGTTTATTCCTTTCGGTTCATGCATTTGTGAGTAGTTCAATGGTTAATTGTATTGGTTAGTTATGTATATATCCATTGCATTATCATACTAGTGACGATCCATTTGATCCGTCTTCCTTGAGAAGTCGGTCGTCACATTAAGATTCTAAACAAAGAAAAGAATAAAATAAAGATAACCTTTGAAGACTTGGCCTCTCTCTCCTTCTCTTCCTCTCTCTATCTCTTCCTTTCTTTTTCTCACCCTTCCCCCTCTCTAGAAAATCTGAAATTATGTGTACAAGAATGATGGTGTTGTGGTGCTTAAGTAGAAGAGAAAAGAATTAAATAAAAGGAATGGGTGAATGGGAGGAAGGTTTCCGGTAAGGAGGGATTAGATAGGGGGAGGGGGGTTGATGTGTGGGTCTTGTTTGACTTATGTAAGAGACAAAAGGTGTAAGAAATTCTTGCCATAAATGTGTAACTATTTTTCTTTAAAAATCTTCTCCCAAACCAACTCTTCCTAATTTCCTTCGAGTGAATGAGATCTTGTGATTAATGTACTAATGATAGTGACATTTATTTTGTCTTAATCAAGCATATACATAACACATCCTAAAGTCATAAAATATATCATTCTTTGGTGATCATTTTTTAGAATAGCATGTAGACATATAAGACATGCTCTTATCTTATGCTACATATATATAAGCTAGATATATATACTTATAAAAATATATACCCATTTTGGTAATTTAAATGCTACATATATATAATATATGCATGCAAGGCGATTATGACAAATAAAGTATTGAACACGTCATTAGTAACATTTTGCTTTTCATAAGCTTTAATTCAAAAGTATGTTGCAAATTTTGCATGATCATAAAATTAATCATTTCGAAATTATTTCGTAAGTTCTAAACTTTAGAACTAAAAATTTAAATCTCCTTTACCTTTTTTTAAAAAGGTTTAATTTATATTTCTTTCAACACGAATTTTCTTAATACCTAAATTAGGATTATTATTTCCTAGAAATTATTGACAGAAGGTTGGGGTGTTACAATATTATTTTATACAATTATTTGTAAAATTAAATATATTATAGGGATATAATAGAGTGTCCATATAATATAAACAATGCTTTGTTTATATTATTAAATGTACATATGCATATTCATCTTGGTCATCATCTACTACATATTTAATAAATGTCGTGGTGATCCAACTCACCTTGTATAACAACTAAATTAAAAGAAAATTATATTAAAAGTAAAATCGTCGAAAAGAAGAAAAATCAGAATTCTTTGTCTCACTTTTAGTGTTCCACTCCTTATTTCTTTAAAAAAAAAATTTAGTGTTTAATATAGAAAATGATTCTTCTAGTTTAATTTATTAAATTTTAGTATATTTTTAAGATACTTAACTATGATTCATGCTAATTCAACTAGGGTTTATGATTGTTTTTTAAATAATTTAAAAAATGAATTAATAATTGATTATTACAATTAATTAATCAAGGTATATAATTTTTTAAAGTGTCAACATTTAATGATAAATATTAATTAGGATTAGTTATGTTATAATATGTTTTATTTTTTAATAAATAGTTATAAAATATTAAAATTAATAGTAAGACACGACATAACACAATTGTGGGACATAGGTTGCCATCGAGAAAAAAGACAGACACATGGTCAGTATCCTCCATCATCTCTTCTAAATAGCGTCTTATCATTTTTTTCGTATCACCACTACATGTTAGAATGTTTTAGGATCACTGGAAAGAAATTAATCCACTAGAAAAGCGGAACAATGGACTTGTATATAATGCAAAAAGATGACGATTGCTTCTCATTCCAAATTATCGAGGCCAACTCTTAAATTATCTCAACTAATTCGTTGCATTTTGTTCCGGCAAAACAATGAATCTCCTTGTTTGGTTAACGATTTTGTGCAGCTCAACATTTGTGATGAGCAGCCAAAATAAACCACAAAACATATTCATACTTGCCGGACAAAGCAACATGGCCGGACGTGGTGGGCCCGATGCCCTCGAGGCCAAATCTACGGTGCCTCCGCCACGCGGTGCAACCCCAACCCACTTAATCCTTCGCCCAGTGTAGCCCGTGTATGGGAGGAGGCGCGCGACCCCCTCCATGGCGACATCGACATCGGCAAGAAAAACGGGGTGGGGCCCGGGATGCCTTTTGCCAACACGCTCCTTGCCAAGGATCCTAGCATCGGGGTGATCGGGTTGGTCCCCTGTGCCATTGGAGACACGTCGCTCAGCAGGTGGAGCCGTGGTGCGGGCCTCTACAACACCATGATCGAGCGCACAAGGCAGCCCTAGCGAGGCGGAGGAGTTGCGGGGTCTAATGTGGTACCAAGGCGAGGCCGACACGGTAATATGGAGGATGCAACAACGTAAGGTTAGATTCGAGCAGTTTGTTGCCGATGTTCGAGCCGAGTTACAAATGCCGACATTACACATGCGTGCGTGTGCGGGAGTTCTTCTTCTTTTTTATTTTTTGTGTATGTTCATGGAATCCACCTTGTATAAAATCGATTGTTGAGGTATGCATGGCCTTGGCTCCATCCCTATACATAATTAGCATTTTTTTAGTTAGTGGTGGGGGACAATGGAGTTTGAACGTTAGACCTCACTGTTTACACAACAGTTTTTTATTATTATGATATCTCCTGAGGAACATAAAATTTTCAAATTATTGATATTGATAATAAATGAGGTGCAAAAGCACCTCTTCCAAATCAAATCACATGAAAAATGACTTTAAAAAAAGTAAAAAGCAAAATATAGAAAATCTTACTAATAGCCTGCAAACAATATAAGACGAGTAAATCACGCTTGAAAAGTTAGGTGTAACAGACTCATCTGATGATTTTGGTGTTGGATTTGTGTGTGCAGGTGGCGATAAATATTGAAGGAGATACACCTGAGAAGGAGGCAATAGTGAAAGCAGTAAGAGAATGTCGAAGACAACGGACATTAGCAACACGAAAGCGATGGATGCGTGGGGCTGCCGACCGTATCCGATAAGGTTCATCTCCGCCGAAGCTCAGCGAAGGTGGGGAGATGATGGCGAGGCTTTCTCCAAATTGCGCCCAATAGTGAAAATACTTGCTTAGCCGACGTCCATCGATGGTTTGGATATCAATGTATGGAGTTACCGGAGACAATGACTTTTCATAAATAAATTTTAATAAGTGTATTCACATTTTATTAGCACTTCTCAAAATCTATTCTTGCGTATTTTCTCAATGAATATATATATATATGATTATTATTAAGTGCAGAAAATAAAACACTTAGTTAAACTTTGGTGATTATTGAGAAAAGTAGTCATTTAGGATTTTATCCTTAACCACAAACTAAAAATACAGTTCGCGTTTTAAGTGTACTGAGCGGATAAAACTGCCTCTAACTCAATCAATGAACAAGAGAAAAAAAAAGACCAGTTTTAAAGTAATCACATTAAAATAACAAATAACACAACACGAACAAATTGAACATTCTACGAGGCAACTATTGACTTTTGAACTTGAATGAAAAACTTAGCATACATATATGTAAGTAGACTAAGAGGGTGTTTGGATGAGCTTATAAGCTCTTTAAAGCGACTTATAAGTCGTTTAGGAGCATATAAGCTGTTGCAAAGTGTTTGAAAATATAAGCTCTAAGCGACTTATAAGTTGTGAAAATAAACTCAACAACTTATAAGTTCCCTAAAAATAAGTTGGTCAACCTTAACTTATTTTTTCATAAACTTATAAGCAACCATGAATTTACCAAAATAACCTTATTATAGTTTGTTATTTCCAACATATACACTATCTTATTTGGGTCACCTTGACTTCTCGGTTGAGTGTGACTTGAAGTAAGATTTGAGATCTTGGCGTTCACTTTAAAATGTTGCCCCAGTCTAGGGCTCGTAACTCCCGTTAATGACTTACGGTGGCGATTATGCGGCCCAGGCCATCTTGACTTTAGCTTTCCGGGAATAGGCGGTCGAGCATTGTAAGAAGGACTTCATTACCGGAAAATCCTTTGTACGAATGTGGAGGTCGTGAAATTTACGGGCTCTTTCCTTGTATATCAGAATTCTCGAGCGCTTCATTCCTCCACTCGTCGAGCTCTAACAGTTGGTCACTCCTCATCATACCGCCTCCTTGAAATCTATGTTGATTCTCCTAGTAATGTCGCTTTGTGCTCCAATTCAACGGTAAATCGAGTTTACCAAATACCATTGATATGGAGATGGCAGATGGGAGCTTTGTCAGTGATCAGGTAAGCCAAGAGCATCATCCAATTGTTTGGCCCAATCCTGCTGTTGAACAACCGATTTCTCTAGAATACGCTTGATCTCTCGGTTGTGACTCGACTTGCCCGTTGCTTGTGGATGGTAGGGAGGTGACTCGATGCTTCACCATATTTGGCTAGAAACGTTGCCTAGCCACTTATTATTGATCACGATCCCCGTCAGCGATCAAGCGCCTCGGGACTCAAATCAGTCGAGAATGTTCTTGTGAAGGAACTTGATCACTACCTTGGAGTCGTTCGTGACGATCGGAATCGCCTACCCAGCGGAAGCGTCTCCACAAGAAGAATATCACGTATAACCACAAGACATTGGGAGCGGACCCGTGAAGTCGATCCCCATCGTCGAATAGCTCCACCTCCATGATGGTTTTCTATGGCATCTCGTCCTTCTTAGTGACATTCCCCACTCTTGACAACGATCACAACTCTTGATAAAGGATTGGCAATCTTTGAAGATCGAAGGCGAAAAGAAACCAACATGGCAAATCTTTGCCATTGTCTTTGCCATTGCAAAATGACCTCCGATCAACGAACTATGGCACTCGTGGATTATGTTCTCCCATTCTCCTTGGGAGCAGGCGACGTATCAAACCATCGGCACATCGGCGGTAGAGATGAGGATCGTCCCAATAATAGAACTTAACATCGTGGAGAAACTTCTTTTTCAAATGACCTTTGCGATGGAGTAAAACTCGATCACCAAGTAATTAACAAAATCGGTACCATGGTGTGTGATCGATGGCCTTTCAAGATGTGCTTTCGTGCGGGAAGTTCTCCTTTATGCCAATCTTCCTATCCTCTCAGCCGGTAGCTTCTCCAATCGCGACAAGTGGTCGGCAACCACATTCTCACAACCACTTTCTATCTTTGATCTCCATGTCGAACTCTTGAAGGAGGAGGATCCATCTCACCAATCTCGGCTTGAATCTTTCTTGGCGAGCGGATGACGAATGGCGGCATGGTCGATGTGACTATCTTCTCGTCTGACACTTCTCCCAATTGAGAACAAGATTAGTCTCCTCCACCTTTGCGCACTTGTGACAAATTATGGAGACAATGGTCGAAGCGAAGAGCGAACACGGAAGAGTGGTCCATAAAGACTTCCATAATATTCTCGATCAACCCATGGAAGATGGACATCATGCACTTTGGGCGTGGGTGGGCATTGCACAATCAAGCGGCATTCGCCGATGGTAAAACTCCATCTGGACAAGTGAGCGCCGTCTTGTGCTGATCTTCGGCGATGGCAATCGATTGTACCGAATATCCATCGAGAAAGCAGAACTCATACCCGCTGAGTCATCAACATCCCGATCGATAAAGGCGGGGAAAATGGTCTTTCCTCGTGGCGTGTTCGAGCACGATAGTCGATGGCAAACTTCGCCATCTGTTCACAGTCTTGTTGCCACAAGCTCGTTCGTCTAAATCTCGATCACGTGATACCCCTTTCTTGGATACCACTTGAGTAGGGTGACCCGCTCGTGTCGGATATGGCATAGATCATACTGCGTCTAAAACTTCAACACTTTTACGGCGACCTCTTGCATTGCGGATTCAATCGGCGTTGAGGTTGCACCTTTAGCTTGTATTCATTCTCCAGCGGGATCCGGTGCATGCAAATCGGTGACCCCTTGATATCAATCGTCCGCAATCGCGAGACTTGTCTTTGCTTCACACGACCATCGGTTTACGTGTCTCCTCATCGGTCAAAGCCGAAGATATTATCACGGACACGTCTCGTCATCGCCTAAGAAGGCATCTGCAGGTGGTCCGGCAACTCTTTCAACTCCGTCTTGATGTAGTCTCTTCCGCTTCACCACGGCGTCCTCTCCTCAATCGGCTTCCTCGCGTCCAAATAAGGACTCCTCGGGGAGGGCCTTGACTTCATCGATGGACTCAAGATACTCTAAAATCTCGAATACGCCTCATCAAAGGTGCGGGTGAGAAAATCGAGTTCGCATACAAAACTCCACGGATCGGTGATTGAAAGTGAGTGGGCGGTTGCTCTATAACTCGACAATCTTCCATGGTCTTCTCGTCGGTACTTCATAGCATCATATATAGAGATTTTCATCTCCTAAATCGTTGACTCGGAAGGTGAGATCTCCATCTTGCCGTCTATCGATGCTCTGCGGTAGCTAGGAATGGTCGCAGAGAATAAGAGGTGTATTCCCATCCTCACGGCATATAGAGAACAACAAAATCGGTGGGAAGATGAAATCTCGAACTTTCACGAACACGTCCTCCACTATCCCTTTCGGATAAGTCACGATGTGTCGCCATACGAAGAGCTATGGTGGTCGGCTTGATCTCCCAATCTCCAATCGGTTAAAATGGACAACGGCATCAGTTGATGCTTGCATCGAAATCACAGAAACGGAGAATGTCGTCCTCCGATGACACATGCTATGGTGAAGCTGCCGGATCTTTGCAGCGGCGGCAACTTCTTTTGCGATGCTGACCTTGCACTCTTGAGACAGTTATCGTCTCGAATTTCCCAACTTCTTCTTGTGTGCAGCGGCATCCTTTAAAAACTTCACATAACCGGCATATCTCGAAGTGCATCAAGTAAAGGAATATTGATGTGCACATTTTGGAACATCTCCATGAACCTGGTCAACTTCTCGTCGTACTTGGGCTTGGCTAAACGGCTTGGAAACGGAATTGGAGGCACGTACGTCGAAAATCTCTTCACATCTGGACCTTCGCGATCTGACTCGCGACCGCGTGTCGCGATCGCTAGAACATGTACGATATCTTCTCGTCGTCTTGGCGGGCCTTGTCTCGGGCGCTAGGTGCGCGTTTGAAGCTTCTGTATGATTTCGCGACCGCTGGGTCCTTTCGCTAAATCTCGGTGACATGTCGTGAGGCGTTTGACTACTGCGCCCGAGCGCTCATGAACTCATTGGTGTATTCCTCGCGGCCGGGCTCATGATCATGAGCTTCGATCGCGAATTCTCTCCGTTGCCCGTTTGCCCGTTAGTCTCCTCGTGACTTTGATAAGCTCGTCCTCCTCAAATGAATGGCATTACGGTGATTTTTAGGGTTTACCTCCGTATTACTCGGAAATTGGCCCGACTTGTCTTGCCCGTTACATTGTGCGACTATCGACTTATTTGATTCTCCATCGTCTTCATGTGCTTTCCCATAGCCGTCACGATGGACTCCAAATGATTGATCTTTTGCGGTGTTGCTTATAAGCAGTTCGATTCGTTGCCAATTGTTGGTTGCTTACAACCAGCTGCATCATATCCTCTAGACTCGGCTGCCGTCTCTTGAATCACTCCGTTACGGCGAGACACAGGCGGAGGCTGTGAAAATTATTGAGGTTGGCGTCACGAGAAATTTGGGTGATTTACATTGTTAGGATTGTCGCGGATTCCCCGGAGACGGTTGTTCCTCGATTTATGTAATTCCGTCCTCGGCCTCGATTATCTCCGACTCTGCGGCATTTATCGAGCAGCGCCTTTTCGCTCCTTCTTTCTCAAATTGGCTTCTTAACAGGTGGTTGCTCCATAATATTGTCGTGCTGAGTCACCTTCAATTGTGTGACCTTCACCACGGTGTCCTCTCCATCGACCCGCGATAGCGTTAGCCGCCATCTCTTCTATGATCGGTGGCCTCGTCTACGATACGTTCAAAAGCTGACCCCGTGATGCGTCGACAATACTCCTCGTGTGAGGTGTCATTGGTAAAAGCGTGTGTCTCTGCTCTCCTCGAGAATCCATCTTGCGGACACCTTCTCAATAAGCCTGAATCTTTCCACGACTCGAACAAAGATTCATCTCTAAGCGGGAGAAGTGGAAATCTCGGCTATGATCTTACGTGCCTTGGGAGGAAAGTACTTGAAGGAATTTCTCTGCAGGTGCCCAGCTGTTGATGCCGTGCGATCTAAGGTCTTGAACCGGTCCTTCGCTTGATTTATGAGAGAAAATCCGAACATACGCATCGGATTGTGTCTTGTGGCACCCGATTACATTTGATGGTGTCACAAATGTCGAATAGGTCTCGAGATGGGCATTCGGATCTCTGTGACTCCTCCTCGAGCTGTTCCCCTTGAACCATCTTGATTAGGGCGGCTTGACTCAAAATTGTTAGCATTTACTTGGGCCCCGTCCGCCTCCTTGAAATTGCTCGGTGGGAGGTGCAGCACATGTAATTCAGTGACCTTGCCGCCTCGGGCTTGAGGACAGCAGGTCCCATAGTCGCCAATTGGTGGCTGCATTTCTGTGAAATCCGCTATGAGACGTGCGGCTACTTGGAAGAAACGCCCGTTATTACGATTTGCCATTGCTTCCTTTCTTCTTGCCCTCTCCTTCTCCTTTGTGAATTTTCGATTTCGGATCAAAGTGTAGTTCGGAGGTCCTTGGGACCTTGTGAACATAAACTACTGGAGAAAAAGAAGAAATCAGTTGGCGAGGAATAAAAATAAAAATTAAAAGTACAACTTGAATTAATAATTCCAAATTGACAAGTTATTCCTATATGATCTTAGGTCCCGACAGCGCCTAAAATTTGATTCAATTTTATCTCTCTAGCGTGATTTTCTCTCTTTAACTCACGATTCTTTCTCTAGCTTATAAGATCAATCATGCAAACATATTAACAACTTATAAGCACTTGAGACATTACCTCTTATAAGCTCTTGAACATCTTATAAGTTCTCTAAAATAAGCTTAGCGAATATATAATATCTCTTAATGATTGTTTAAAATGAATAATTTAATTACATGACTTAGTTATCCCGTAGTGTTTGCGACGTTAGGTAGTAGCTGAACTTTGCATGCACATTCTTGTTCCAAGACCTATCGTTGGATACGAACTGATGTATGGAAAAATAGGATATACTAATTAGAGAAATTTTAAAGCTTTTTTTACAAGATTGACTTGCTACATGCGATATGGATTGGTAAGCGGCGGTCCTATCTCGATGTGATCTCGCTAGTCATTTCGGTTAAGGGTTGTCTTGCGTTGAGTGATATCGGTTAGTAAACCCTCGATTCTTTGAGGCGACTTGTAATACCCCGTCTTTTAAGCACATTTTGCGTGCCGCGTTTTTGAGAAAAAGTCAAAGGTTGACTTTTGTTTCGGTGATCGACCGTCACGAAACCTCGAGGCGTTGTGAAGAGTGTCTTATGACGAATTCATAGACACTAAGTATCGAGTTTCGACCACCCATGAAGGTTTGACACTCAGGAAGTTATCGAAAACCGGACTTTTCATTGGTCTTTTAAAGCATATCTTGTTTGTAGTCGTTGTGTCCGTATTTTATTTCGTGTCCATGGGTACCAAGTTTGCTAAATTTGGAGTCCGTTTGCAAAGTTGCGTCGGTTTTGCGTTTTCGAAAAGGGACAAGCTTGCACTGCATTGTCGACCGCTTTTCCTATAAATAGGAGGCTAGAGCCTTCATTTTCAACGTTCATTTCCTTCGTCTCTGTGTTTACGGAAGAGCCGAGCAGCTCAGTGCACGCTGCGAAGAGCTGGAGGAGTGGGGATCGGCCGGGAGGCTCGGTGGCGCCATTCTTGCTTCTGCCGAGCCACCACCGCCGATCAACCACCCGGGCAGCCCGTTTTCTGTTTTGTCCTTTTCTTGTTTTGATTCCGCCTTTTAGTAGATCGTATAGCATAGAACTCGGGTTTCTAAAGGAATGAAAACGGCCGAGGCCTACCGATTTAATAAACCGCCGCAGATTAGCCCGCCGCCAGTGGTGGTGTTGGCCGCCGTTTGGTGGCCGACGGCCACCTTTGCTAGCTCTGGTCCTTTAGGTTTTGAGTTCCGAGCTATGCATTCTACTAAAGTACCGATTCCGTTTTCGTTTTCGCGTTTACGCATGTCGGGATGTTTTCGTTGCTTGAGTTTTCTAAAGGAAGTACATGCCCGGGTTATCCATTTTCAACGTCGTTTGTCATTCCATGTTCGTCGTTATGCATATTGCTTATGTTTCCATTTTCATGCATCGATTTTGGATGGTTTATCTAGATCTAAGGATAGGCATCGATTTTGAAGCTTCTTCACGCTAAGATTTGAGTCGACTTGCATGCATGCATATTTTGAAAGTACCCTATTATACGTCTTGATGCCACGAATATATTTCCTTCGCATCGAGTTGATTTGAAAACCGGAGAGTGCGAATGTGGGTTGAGAAAGTGAAAACCCTAATTTTGCTACGATCGTCGTTTGGATCACGTTGTTGTTTTGCCTTGTGGGAAGTGACCCCAAAAGTTGTTCGTCTTGTTACGGTACCTACCGGTCGATCGGTGAAGTCATCGATCCGTAGATATCTCTCGGTTAACGTTTTAAATGCATTCTGGTTGGGTTATATATGCTTATTTTGAGTTATTTACTCGATATTTCAAAATAAAACATGTACATAGTAAAATATTTTGTGAAATTATTTCGTTCTCGATCCAAGATATGGTTCTATCATGGTTGTGCACAGATCTCTATTCGGTGGGTTGATCACCATCTTGAGTATTGATCATAAGGGGATAGACCCCGAACACGTGGTTATGGTTCTGAAGGGGATAGACCCCGGAAGTCCACACGGAAATGGTAATGAGGTGGTTATGGTTCTGATGGGGATTTGAATCAAGTCCACACGAGTTAGCCCATTGGATACATTCGGGCGTGGGCGATTGGATATGTTAGGGCGAATGAATGACATGTGATGGGTGGCGGGATACGTTCGAGCCGTGGTTCATGGTTCTATGATGGGAGTAATGATAATAACGGATCGGTATCGAAAAATGAAAAATCTATTTTGCTCACTTAGAAGTGGATTTACGTTTAAAACCTTCCGAGGTAAGTGCTCGAACACGGCATCATGACTCTTTTGATTTATGATAAAACCCGGTGAGTGCGCTAGTACTCGCCCAAATTCTTTTTCAAATCTTTTCACGGATGGAGGAGAATTTGGACGGGCGACGAGGGGTGGGCTGCGAGTTCTTCATGCTATGCTTCCAGCGATGTTATGTTATATACGTACTCGATATTGATGTATTCTTGTCCCTTATTTGCTTTCGATTGGGAACAAGATTTATTATATTATTCTCACGTGAGTCTCGTCACGAGCATGCTATGTGGTTGACGGTCTAGTTGACGGGATGTAATGCTATTTTGCTTTCTTGCATTACTTATAATAAACCAAGATCATGTTTTCGAAGTTATGATATCGATATTATTACATTGGTGGATTGTTTGTGCACCCTCCCTTCGAGGATATGTCCTAGTTATAGAGGAGATCTTGCCCGATTTCATGGTCACATCTTCTTATCATGTATATTATATGTATCCCTTCTTCCCCGCTTAACCCCACCCCGCATCCGTGCCTTCCCTTAGGAATTGGGCGTGTGACAGTATCGAGGCGGTTTTCACGGCATTGGGTATCTAAAGTTATCTGATACCAGCTTGGTATCAGAGTAATGTTCTTGGCATCTAGTTTTCATAATTGTTTGATATCAAAGCAGTTCGTTTGCTTTATATCATGCATGTTCTTGAAATTAAGTGTTTAGAACTTGTTCTTCTAAACTGTTCATCAGTCAGCTACCCTCAGCTCACCGTCAGGCCGCCTCCTTTAAAAAGGGGATGAGGTATGTGTTTATTTGTTGATGCTTTATGTGGCTATGTGAGCTTGATGTGATCTTGGTTTCATGTGCTTTGGCATGGTAAGAGTTTACGTGATGTAAACGTGATGTGGATGAGATGTGGTTGGATGGTGATGTGGATGTGGAAATGATTTTTCGATGGGACGGAAGGGCCTATGCGACTGTGATGTGAAAATCGTTTATATGATATGATGTGATTGATGTGATCACGTATGGTTGATGTAAGTCTATGTGTTTACATAGAAATGTATTGTTGATTGAAAATCTTGTTTATTTCGATAAACGAGTGCTTGTAAGTGAATCCTGTATTTGCTTACGTGATTATTATGATAACTATTGATATTGATATTGATATGTGTTGAAATGAACATGTGTTTGAAACATGATTACCACGATGGTAGGCGAGAAAAAGGAAGCGTGAATATTTGTTGTTATGTTGATAAACTAACATGTAGGTTTATGGATATTGATGGCCCGAGACAACGTTGGTTGAGATCTCACGAGAATGGATGAGCATATCCGTAAATTCGTGGAATGTACCGGAATATTCATGAGCCATTGGGAGTATTTACGGGAAGATTTGTTGGGTTATGGAGAAAGGTTCGAGGCGGTGGGAAAGTGTCGAATCGAGGCCTACTATCGGATGACCGAAAGGCTACCAACGGATGTCGGCCGTGGGCGAAAGCAAGGACATGTGTTGTTCGGGCGGGATCTATCACGAGGCACCTTACCTTGGACTTTCTTGAGTTCGCTACTCGAGTATGGAGGCGGTGGGCAGACCACCGAGGTATACCATCGAGGATGATGTGGTTGCGAGACACCCGAGGACCGATCCAGATCGATGATAGGGATGATGTTCCCGAAGAGCCATTGGGAGAACAACCATCAATCAGCGATAGCGATGCAACAGATACACCGATCACTACACCTCCATCGACGATCCTTACCTTGGGAGGACCGGAACGACTTTGAGGCGTGAACTTCGGGGCGAGAGATATTGTCCGTCCGGCGGTGGCGCGAAGAAGCCCGAATCAGAATCTTCATGCCACCAAACCGTGTCGGTGGCATCGTGGAAGGCGACTACGAGGGAAGAGGAGGACCCGGATGAGAACGAGGAGGGCGGTGAGGACTCGGAGGACCCGTGATCCAGATAGCCGATGACTCACGATGGTCGGACACATTGAGGAAGGCAAGCGCCGAGCGAGGACTCAGCACAACTTTCACGATACTCGTGCAATCGAGGCACGGCTTGGATGGGATCATACCCACGAGAGGCTTGCTTCCATGCGGGATCGCTTTTACAAGCGGCCCAATTGACCACGATTGGAAGGAAAGAAGATGAGGAGACAGAATGGAGCAATGGAAGCAAATGGGAATAGTGAATGGGGTGCAGGAAAGGGATCGAGATGTCGGTGTGTGCAGTGGCGATCGCGATCTGCTAGAAGCATGGACGAGCGGCATCTTTTGACAGATGACCAAGTCGATTCTTTTGCTCATATCGACCTTTTGGTGACATACCTTGATCTTGTATTTTGTGATCCTTCATGGACACCGAATATTACCGATACTAACCGTCTATGACGGGATGTTTATATTTGATGCTTATATGTGATATGAGCTATGCCATGATGATATATGATCTATGTGATGTGTGATGATAATGTTATGTGAAATGCATAACGATGATATGTTGCGAGATTGCATGATTATATGTGATCGTGCGTGATATGTGATATATGTGATGATATGTGATATGGGTGATGATATATGTTATGCGATGATACCCGGTTATCTATGCGGCGCTTCTAATGTTTCAAACGTCGATGCAGAATGCGAGAACAAGGAATCGGAGGAACAATAACGTGGAAGAAGCCCGGGAACCACCTTTGGTTCGCCGCATGCGATCGAGAGTTTTGCAGCGTAATCCCCCACGTTCGACGGTCTCGGCGAACCGATCGACGCCGAGGCGGATACGATCCACCGAAGGATCTTGAATACATCGGCTACGAAGAAGCAGAAAAGCTGAATTGCGCGATCTTTCAGCTAACCGATGAGGCTGATTTCTGGTGGGAATCCGTGAGAAGGACTCTAACACCAGGACAGTGGGCAAGGTATACGTGGGAAGATTTCAAGGAAGAACTCATGGAAAAGTACGTGCCTGGCGTTTACAGGCAGAGAAGGCAAAACGAGTTCTGGAATCTTCGTCAAGGAGAAGGACGGTCACCGAGTACGATCGCTCGTTCAATAAATACGTCATGTTATGCTACGTGCACTGGTCGGCCCGAGGCGCCAGGCGCATGTGTTCGAGAGAGGACTCGACCGAGATCGAATTTCGCTCGTCGATCGGGGAGATCGGCGTATGCGCGATCTTGAACAGGGCTTTAAACATTGAGTCAATGTTGCCCGTGAAAGAACGATGCCACCGGACAGCCCCGGTGACGGAGGAAGAGGTAAGAGAAATGGGAAGATCGAGGAAAGGCAATCGGTGTTCGAGGAACGAGCGGTCGATGATTCCAAGGAATCAAGGCATTCAAGTGAGAGAAAGGCCACCGCAGTGACAGCGGTGTACGCCTAAATCGCAGCAGACGGCTCAAGCTCCGGAAATCTTGCGGTATAATCCATATGAGTGATATACCCGTTTTGGTTTGTTTGATCTGAGAGCCTCACATTCTTTCGTTTCGAGAATCGCGTGTGAGAGGTTGGGTTTGGTACCCAAGAAATCACAGAGTACCCTTGAAATTAGCATCCCGTCAGGGGAAGTGCTAAAGGCAAAAGAGATTTGCCAGAACCAGGAGGTAGAAATCTGTGAGCAGAAGGTCCTTGTCAATTTGCATGTCATCGGAATGGAAGATTTCGATGTCATCTTTGGCATGGATTGGTTGGAAAAGCACATGGCAACTATACGTTGTCTCGAGAGAGAAGTTGCTTTTCGAATAGACGAAGGAGTGGAAGTTTGTTTCCACGGCATAAGGATGGGTGTTTGCGTTAATGATCTCAAGACCGGCGGTGAGGATGATCGGGAAGGAAGTGTCAAACTTTCTTGGTAAGTTTGACAGGAGCGATGAACAGTATGGCAAGTGCAAGAGAGCGGTGGTGTGTGAATATCCGGACGTGTTTCCGAGGACTTGCGGGTTTACACCGATAGACAAGTGGAATTCACTATTGATTTGGAACCGGGAGCAGCACCGATCAAAGGCACCATATAGAATGGCACCTAAAAATTGCAAGAAGCGAAAGCGCAGCGGCAGGCTGTTGGATCTAGGTTTTATCCGACCTAGCGTGTCACCGTGGGGAGCGCCGATTACATTCGTCAAGAAGAAGGATGGGTCAATGCGGATGTGCATTGACTACGAGAGTCGAATAAGCTAACGATCGAAGAAGATATCCTCTTCCAGGGATCGACGATCTTTTCGACCAGCTCAAAGGAGCAAGTGTCTTCTCTAAGATCGATTTGAGGTCAGGCTACCATCAGCTGAAAATCAGGAAGGAGGACGTTGCGAAGACCGCGTTCAGGACGAGGTATGAGCACTACGAGTTCATCGTGATGCCGTTTGGTTTGACCAATGCGCCAGCAGTTTTCATGGATCTGATGAATCGAGTTTTCCATCAGTATCTGGATAGTTTCGTCTTGGTTTTTATCGATGATATTCTCATCTATTCCAAGGATGCAGAGTTACATAGAGAACATCTCCGTGCTGTTCGGAAGCGTACTGACGAGAGGTTGTATGCAAGTATAGTAAGTGCGAGTTTGGCTAAAGAAGTGATGTTCCTTGGACACATCGTGTTTGCAGAAGGAATCAAAGTCGACCCAGTGAAGGTTGAAGCAGTAAGTAACTGGAAGGTTCCGACTAATGCCAATGAGGTTCGAAGCTTTCTAGGCTTGGCAGGATATTATAGACGTTTCATCGAAGGATTTTGAAGTTGGCAAGGCCGATGGCGCTTGACTCGTGAAAGGAATCAAGTTTTCATGGTCCGAAGCTTGTGAAGCAAGTTTTCAGGAGTTAAAGAAGAAGCTAACAACCGCTCCAGTGTTAGCCGTGCCGGAAAGGAACGATGGGTTTGTGGTCTACACCGATGCATCCAAGCTTGGCTTAGGTTGCGTTCTTATGCGAAACGGAAGGTTATAGCCACGGCGTCTCGTCGGTTGAAACCGCACGAGTTGAGCTACCCAACTCACGATCCGGAGTTAGCGGCGATCGTTCATGCATTGAAGATTTGGAGGCACTATCTCTATGGAGTTAAGTGTGAGATCTTCACGGATCACAAGAGCCTCAAGTATTTCTTTGAACAAAAGAAGTGAACATGAGGCGAAGGAGATGGCTAGAGTTGGTGAAGGATTATGATTGCTCTATCGGCTATCACTGGGGAAAGCCAATGTTGTAGCAGATGCCCTCGATGCAAGTCGAGGCGAGTTGGGATATCTTCACGCAAGAGAAAGAGCTTATTCGAGATTCGAGAAGCTCACTGGAAGTGATTCACCGCGGAATCGGTCAAGGATTCGTCGCGACTTTGACATTTGAACCGGACCGAGAGAAGCCATCGTGAGTCTTGTGAGGAGGCAATTCTGGAGAAGATGCGTTTGAAAGCAAGGCTAGAAGATAGCAAGGGTTTCTGAGTGAAGGACAATGCGCCGCTATTCCGAGCTAGGTTATGTGTGCCACTCGATAGGGAATTGAGAGATAAAATCATGAGTGAAGCTCATGAGGCACCATATCTGACTCATCCAGAAGCACCAAAATGTACGAGACCTTAAGAGGAACTTTTGGTGGGAAGGGATGAAAAAGGATGTGGCAGCGTTTGTGGAGCGTTGTTTGGCTTGTCAGCAAGTGAAAGCTGTACACCAACGTCCGTCAGGATTGTTGCAACCGCTACCAATCCCAGTGGAAATGGGATCATATCGGTATGGATTTTGTGGTGAGTTTTCCAAGGTCAGCGAGAGGAAACACCGCTATATGGGTTGTCGTCGATAGAGTGGCGAAGTCAGCTCATTTCTTACCGATTCGGATGACGTCGGGTTAGATAAGCTTGCTCGACTTTACGTCGAGAAATAAATGCGGTTACATGGCGTGCGGTATCGATTCGTCGGATCGTGACCCGAGGTTCACGTCGAGGTTTTGGAGGAGTCTGAGGAAGCCGTGGGGACCAAGTCGAATCTTAGTACGACATTCCATCCTCAAGCGGACGGTCATCGGAAAGGGCGATCAGGTTTTGGAAGACATCTGCGGCGATCGTGGCCGATAGAGGAAGGAATTGGGAAGAGATACTACCTTTGGTGGAGTTTGCCTATAACAACAGTTATCGAGACCACCATAGGAATGGCTCCCTATGAAGCGTTGTACGGAAGGAAGTGTCGATCGCCACTTTATTGGGACGAAGTGGGTGAGAAAAGATGTTAGGACCGAGATGGTTCAAGCAGACGGTCGAGGTTATCGATCGATCAGCGAAGGATCAAGGAAGCGCAGGGGCGCGCGAAGTCCTATGCGGACAAGCGTCGTCGGATCTTGATTCATGATCGGAGATCGCGTTTTCATAAGGTTTCCCGACGAGAGTGAGTCGTTCGTTTTGGGAAGCGAGGTGAGTTACGACCGAGGTTCGTTGGACCTTTAAATTTCTCGAGAGGATAGGCCCGTTGCCTATAGGTTAGCTTTTCCGCCTAGCATCGGAGATGTTCATGGCGTGTTTCACGTTTCTCACCGGTGAAAGTACGTGTTCGACCCAAAACACGTGATCAAGCATGACAGTGGTTCTTGCTTGGGATCCGAGTTACGAGGAGAGGCGGTGGCTATCTTGGAGCGAAGTCAAGGAATTGAGGAACAAGCGATTCCGTTGGTAAAGGTGTTGTGGAATCACCACGGAGAGGAGGAAGCTACGTGGGAGTTGGAAGACAAGTTCAGGGCTCAGTACCCTGAGTTGTTTTCTCCACGTGTTTGAAATTTCGGGACGAAATTTTTCTAAGGAGGAGGATGTAATACCCGTCTTTTAAGCTCATTTTTGCATGGCGCGTTTTCGAGAAAAAGTCGAAAGGTTGACTTTTGTTTCGGTGATCGACCGTCACGAAACCTCAGGCGTTGTGAAGAGTGTCTTATGACGAATTCATAGACACTAAGTATGCAGGTTTTCGACCACCCATGAAGGTTTGGCACTCAGGGAAGTTATCGAAAAAGGACTTTTCATTGGTCTTTAAAAGCATATCTTGTTTATAGTCGTTGTGTCCGTATTTTATTTCGTGTCCATGGGTACCAAGTTTGCTAAATTTGGAGTCCGTTTAC
Source organism: Salvia rosmarinus (assembly GCA_036937905.1). Classification (NCBI taxonomy): domain Eukaryota; kingdom Viridiplantae; phylum Streptophyta; class Magnoliopsida; order Lamiales; family Lamiaceae; genus Salvia; species Salvia rosmarinus. The sequence continues at coordinate 16,781,918 of CM072820.1, forward strand.
AAAAGTTGCGTCGGTTTTGCGTTTTCGAAAAGGGCCGCTTGCGTGAACAAGTGACCCCGCTTTCCTATAAATAGGAGGCTAGGGCCTTCATTTTCAACGTTCATTTCCTTCGTCTCTGTGTTTACGGAAGAGCCGAGCAGCTCGGTATGTCATGAAGCCAGCTGGAGGAGTGGGGATCGGCGGGAGGGAGGCTCGGTGGCGCCATTCATGGCCGCCGCCGAGCCACCGCCGATCAACCACCCCGGGCAGCCCGTTTTCTTTTTGTCCTTTTCTTTTTTGATTCCGCCTTTTAGTAGATCGTATAGCATAGAACTCGAGTTTCTAAAGGACGAGGCGAGAAAACGGCCGAGGCCACCGATTAATAAACCGCCGCTGTGGTTAAGCGCCGCCACGTGGGGGCCGTTGTCGCCGTTTGGCGGCCGACGGCCACCTGCTACTGGTCCTTTAGGTTTTGAGTTCGGGCTATGCATTCTACTAAAGTACCGATCCGTTTTACATTTTCGGCGTTTACGCATGTCGGATGTTTTCCGTTGCTTGAGTTTTCTAAAGGAAGTACATGCCCGGGTTATCCATTTTCAACGTCGTTTGTCATTCCATGTTAAATCGTTATGCCTATTGCTTATGTTTCCATTTTCATGCATCGATTTTGGATGGTTTATCCTAGATCCGAGGATAGGCATCGATTTTGAAGCTTCTTCACGCTAAGATTTGAGTCAACTTGCATGCATGCATATTTTGAAAGTACCCTATTATAGGTCTTGATGCCCCGAATATATTTCCTACGCATCGAGTTGATTTGAAACCCGGAGAGTGCAAATGTGGGTTCGAAAGTCGAAAACCCTAATTTTGCTACGATCGTCGTTTGGATCACGTTGTTGTTTTGCCTTGTGAAGTGACCCCAAAAGTTGTTCCGTCTTGTTACTGTGCACCTACCAATGCGATCGGTGAAGTCATCGGATCCGTAGATATCTCTCGGTTAACGTTTTAAATGCATTCGGGTTGGGTTATATATGCTTATTTTGAGTTATTTACTCGATATTTCAAAATAAAACATGTACGCCGTAAAATGTTTTGTGAAATTATTATCGTTCTCCTCGATCCAAGATATGGTTCTATCATGGTTGTGCACGGATCTCTATTCGGTGGGTTGATCACCATCTTGAGTATTGATCATAAGGGATAGACCCGAACACGTGGTTATGGTTACGGCGGATAGACCCCTAAGTCCACACGGAAATGGTAATGAGGTGGTTATGGTTCGATGGGATTTGAATCAAGTCCACACCGAGTTAGCCATTTGGATACGTTAGGGCGTGGGCCGATCGGATATGATCCGGGCCGAATGAATGACATGTGATGGGCTGGCGGGATACGCCCAGAGCCGTGGTTCATGGTTCTATGATGGGAGTAACAATAATAACGGATCGGTATCGAAAATGAAAATCTATTTTGCTTACTTAGAAGTGGATTTACGCTTTAAAACCTTCCGAGGTAAGTGCTCGAACACGGCATCACGACTCTTTTGATTTATGATAAACCCCATCCGAGTGCGCTAGTACTCACCCCAAATTCTTTTCAAATCTTTTCACGGATGGAGGAGGGTTTGGACGGGCACGTTGAGGGGTGGAGTCTGAAGTTCTTCATGCTATGCTTCCAGCGATGTTATGTTATATACGTACTTCGATATTGATGTATTCTTTTCCCTTATTTGCTTTCGATTGGGAACAAGATTTATTATGTTATTCTGCTGTGAGTCTCGATACGAGCATGCTATGTGGTTGATCGGTCTAGTTGACAGGATGTAATGCTATTTTGCTTTCTTGCATTACTTATAATAAACCAAGATCATGTTTTCTGAAGTTATGATATCGATATTATTCTATTAGTGGATTGTTTGTGCACCCCTCCCCTTCAGGATATGTCCTAGTTATAGAGGAGATGCTGCCCGATTTCATGTTCACATCTTCTTATCATGTATGTTATATGTATCCCCCTTCTTCCCCGCTTCTTAACCCCCACCCCTAATCACACCCCGGCATCCGTGCCTTCCCTCGGGAATTGGGGCATGACACAGCTAGTCAGTTGGACTGATGTTCTTCGTCTTCCTCTGGTCTCGCTCTGCGACGGAAGAGACGACAATGAGCTTCACCTGACGGTTCTTGACGATGAGCATGTCGGTAGGCCTATATACAAACTGAGCATAGTCGAACACTACCTAGCTCGATCCCAGCTCGTTTAAATTTTAACAGGCTCGATTTCGGCTCGAGTTCAAATTCGAGATTTACATTGAACTCGAGCTCTAGTCCTTGTAAAATTTTTAGCTCGCGAGCAGCTCGAATTCGGTTCGGTAACTACTCAATTATGTGACATGTTCGAACAAGTGCTCGAACTATGCTCATACCAGCTCGAACTCGAGTTATTAAATTTTGTAATGTACTATTAGAACTATGATTATATTATTATTAATTTTTATATTAATTATCTATAAAAATTTAATTTGTAATTTATTATTATTTTAATTATTTAAATATATAAAAATAATTTATTATTTCACATGTTCGCGAACATGTCGTTTGAGTTCGAACCGAACATGCTTGCGAGCTCACAAACCGAACGTCTCTAAGCTTAAGCTCGGCTCAAAAATCCTATTGAGTTTGGTTTGAGGCTCGAGTTCGGCTCGTTTGCAAAAAGAATAAATTTTGGACGAGATTTTTTCGAGTCGAGCCTTCGAATAGCTCACGAGCGGCTTAATTTGTTTACAACCATAATTATCGATGATGCGAAGGCTCCTCCAATCCTTGGTGGTTTTCTTTACGACATCATCCCCGACTCGCACATCCGAACATAGGCGTAGTCATCGACGCCATGTCTTCGGATCATTTTTGACGACGTTATTTGTTTCTATGACTTTTGTGTGTTTTGATGAAGATATAGAAATAAACAAAAATAGAGGGATGAAGAACATCTTACTACATTTGTCGAGAAGAATGATGCAGATGAACCTCTCTCACTTTATTCATCATCATAAGCTAATCTTCCTCCAGATTGTTTTTGATATACCAAAAAGGGGAAAGAGTTACGAGAAGAGTTAAATGAAGAGTCAAGATAATAGTTAAGGGAAAAGATAGAGGATACTGACTCTTTAGAGTTGAAAGAGACTACCACTTCTGTAACTGATGAAGAAATGATGAAGCAGAGAAGAAGATGAACTGTTTAGAAGAGTTGTAATAGAGTTGTATAGTGCATTGATTTTGAGTTTATCCGATTATCTCATGTAAATCTCAGCAACCTATGATCTATAAAACTAAACCAGTTTACCCTGATGACAATGACCCTTTTGTATAGGCTCTATACTTGCTTTAAACCTTATTATGTTGAACTAACCATGTTTTGCAGAATAGAATAATCACATAAATGGGGAATCAAGTCTACCTGCTGAAACTAGTTATCTACCTTTTTGGTTTGTTTTCAGTATGATGTTTAAGGTTTTGGCATCATCAAAAAGGAAGAAATTGTTGGAAAAATTCCTAAGTTGTTGGGAATTAATCTATCTTAACTGAATGTTTTGATTAGATTCCAAAACCTCTGAGATTGCCTGAGATTGCCTTGCTGATGTAACTAATGCTACTAACTTGTTCTAGAGTTAGGCATTTATGTTAAAAGGTTTTAACAGTAAAACTACCAACTTGGATAGTTCCAAAATGAAGGAGTTCAAGTAGTACTGAAGTCAGCCATATTGATAGGAGTATCGGTATCAGCGTAACTGATAGAAGCTCAACTGGAGGATCGCAGACTGAAGAATCGAAGACTGACAGAAGACCAACTAATGTCTGAACAACTGAAGTATTGTGATGCCGATGAACAGAGCTACTAGAGTAAAGTCGAAGACTGAAGACAGACGTCAGAAAACCGAAGACTAAAGATCAGAGACTAAGACTCAACACTGAAAGAGATGGAGGAATCAGGATATGACTTATTTCATATCGCAGTGGCTATCCTCGTAGAAGTCAAACGGCTATTAAGAGTCAAAGCTGCTTATCGATAGTCAAAGCTTGTGACAAATAGTCAATGCTAGTTATATCAATTCATAGCTGATTGATGAAAGGTCAAAGCTGACTACATTTCTCGTCTGCCGAAAGCATCATCTCGACTCGGTGTCGAAGCTATCAAAGATGAGAGTCCAAAGATCTTGATCAAAGATAGAACAGTCTCAACTGGCTCAACCTGAAGTCAACGTTGAAAAAACACGGAGTCATCTCAACTGAAGAAATACGAAAGAAATTAAGTATTGAGTGTTTGACTCGCCACGTGCCGTAGCGTATCTACAGAAGATCTTGCGTGTCAAAAGACCTTTCAGAGTTGCAGAGTTACATTGTATGATGATGCAGACCTCTGACAGCGACGTACAACGATTCTCAATGCGAAGAATTCAAACAAAAAATAAATGGATCTGATTGGTATTTCCTCCAATAGTATTATTCATCACCCTCTCTATAAATACGTGCAGAATCCAACCTTTAAAGGTTATCAAAACGCTGCGTAATTGAAATTTCAAAGCATTCAAGCTCAAAGCTCAAGCCAATCAAACAATAATTTAGAAGAAGGAAGTTCACAGTGCTATCAGTAAATCTTAAGAGCTCACACATATTTATCAACTCGATATTTCAGTTTACACTTCCTTAAGTCTAGAATATTAATGTTGTATATCTTTAGCCTAGATATACTTAGTTTGATGTCTGTGTAAACTCAGATCCATAGTCGAAAAACCCTTTACAAAACCCTCATAAGTTGTGTAGAAGTTTGTGGCAAATAGACAAAAAAGTGTTAGTTGCTGAAAGCTTGGTTATCTACCACCTGTAAGCTAGAGATTAAGTGGACTACATCCGAAAATAGTTAGTGATTCTAGCACTAACAAGCGTAGGAGGAACGCCAAGTTATGAGGGATATTGTAAGGTGAACTCAATATCTAAGTTTACTCTTATACCCGTAAACAAGACTTAATTCGAAGTAATTAGATTGACTAAGCAATCAGTCAATGGATGTAGGAATTGATATCTCTGAACCACGTAAAAATCAACATATTATTTATTTTCAATATTGCTTTCAGTTTACATGTTATTGAATTGTCATCAGAAGCACAAAATTGCATAATATTATTTTGAAACCCTCTATTAGTATCCGATTGATACTGAAGATATATAAGCTAAAAACTGACTATCAATATTTTGCTAAGTGTTTCAAACTAGCTTTAAGTTTTCAGTAAGATGGATATAGTAAATCGGAGTCCGAACGAAAGAGAACGGATCCAAACAAAAACACTGCGCAAAGCAGGAAATTTTTGCGCGTTTGCGTCGAGATCGTAGGCAATGCCGACTCCAAGGTCGTGCATGCCGTTGCCGAGGCGGACTGCCAAGGCCGAAGTGACGAGGTGACAGGATAATCAGCTGGTCAGACGAAATGAGTCACCGAACTTGAGATAAAATGGCCGATTACGACAAAGGCGAGCTCGGCGTAATCGAGGTCGACTCCCCAAGGTGGATTTGCCGAGGTGAAATACGGCGTCATGAAATTCTGAGATGAACTTTTCGAACTCAAGGTGGATGTCGAGGTTGACACCAAAGTAAATGCCCAGGTCGACGCCAGGGTGGATTAATTGAGGTCGCACAATGCCGATGCGATCAACTGGTCAGCCGAGTCGAGGTACTCTCTGGGTTGACTTCAAACGAGGTGGAAAGCCTTAGCTTTTATTCTGAGCTCGTTTCTTTAGTTCTCGAAAGAAAAGGAGATGTTCGTACATTTGTTCGTCTATTGTAACGACCCGACTTCCGGATTGACGGCTGACCCCACAGACCAACACGAGTCTTTTTAGTGTGCTTTGTCCTCACTCACACACTCCCTGAGAAAACTTCCCAGGGGGTCACCCATCTCATAATTGCTCCAAGCCAAGCACGCTTAACTTTAGAGTTTTTATGAGACGGACTCCCAAAAGAAGATGCATCTTGTTGGTATGAATAGCACATATCAAATCCTTTGTTTCTCCTCGAATATGCGGTCCCATACCGCATATTCTCAAAATCCTCTCATTCAGGTGCGTTGCGGTTCATTCATGTACCCCTTCGCTTTTGAAGTCTTAATCGAGCCGCTCCTTGTCCATGCCTCTCCGCACCGCGATCACTCCGCATTTGCGCCCGCCACATGCCCACCAACTTCCGCTGGTTCGCCCTCGAACCACACCGCATCGGGAGAGGTTCGCTCTAATACCATCCGTAACGACCCGGCTCCGGATTGACGGCCGACCCCTGCACCAACACGAGTCTTTTCGGTGTGCTTTGTCCTCACTCACACACCCCGAGAAAACTTCGGTCACCCATCTCACATTGCTCCAAGCCAAGCATGCTTAGCTTTAGAGTTTTATGAGATGGACTCAAAAGAAGATGTATCTTGTTGGTATGAATAGCACATATCAAATCCTTTAAGCTCTCCTCGAATATGCGGTCCCATACCGCATATTCTCGAAATCCTCTCATTCAGTGCGTTTCGGTTCATTCATGTACCCTTCGATTTTAAGTCTTAATCGAGCCGCCTTGTCCATGCCTCACCGCGATCACTCCGCACTTTCGCCCGCGCCACATGCCGAAAACATTTGAAAAGATTTGTCACCATTACCGCCACCGTGGGCTGTTGGCCGTCATTGGGGCCGACAGGCCACCTTTGCCACTGGTCTTTAGGTTTTGAGTTTCGTGCTATGCATTCTACTAAAACCGATTCCATTTTACATTTTTCGCGTTTCGCATGTCGGGATGTTTTCCGTTGCTTGAGTTTTCTAAAGGAAGTACATGCCGGGTTATCCATTTTCAACATAGTTTGTCATTCCATGTTCGTCGTTATGCATATTGCTTATGTTTCCATTTTCATGCATCGATTTTGGATGGTTTATCCTAGATCCGAGGATAGCATCGATTTTGAAGCTTCTTCACGCTAAGATTTGAGTCAACTTGCATGCATGCATATTTTGAAAGTACCCTATTATTGGTCTTGATGCTCGAATATATTTCCTTCGCATCGAGTTGATTTGAAACCCGGAGAGTGCAAATATGGGTTCGTAAAGTCGAAAACCTAGTTTTTCTACGATCGTCGTTTGGATCACGATGTTGCTTTTCTTTGTGGAAGTGAACCCAAAAGTTGTTCCGTCTTGTTACCGTGTACCTACCGGGCGATCGGTGAAGTCATCGGATCCGTAGATATCTCCCGGTTGACGTTTTAAATACTGCTCAGTTGGGTTATATATGCTTATTTTGAGTTATTTACTCGATATTTCAAAATAAAACATGTACGCCGTAAAATGTTTTGTGAAATTATTATCGTTCTCCCGATCCAAGATATGGTTCTATCATGGTTGTGCACGAATCTCTATTGGTGGGTTGATCACCATCTTGAGTATTGATCATAGCGGATAGACCCAGAACACGTGGTTATGGTTACGAAGGGATAGACCCCTAAGTCCACACGAAATGGTAATGAGGTGGTTATGGTTCGACGGGATTGACCCTCAAGTCCACACCGAGTTAGCCGGCTTGATACGCCCGCATGGGCCGACCGGATATGTTCCGGCCGAATGAATGACATGTGACGGGTGGCGGGATACGCCCGAGCCACGGTTCATGGTTCTATGATGAGAATAACAAGAATAACGGATCGTATCGAACATGAAAAATCTATTTTGCTTACTTAGAAGTGGATTTACGTTTTAAAACCTTCTAAGGTAAGTGCTCGAACACAGTATCATGATTCTTTTGATTTATGATAAAACTCCATTGAGTGCGCTAGTACTCACCCGAACTCTTTTTCAAATCTTTCACGCGGATGGAGGAGGGCCGGATCGCGACGCCGGGGTGGAGCCGAGGGTTCTTCATGCTATGCTTCCGCGATGTTGTGTTATATACGCACTCGATATTGATGTATTCTTGTCTCTTATTTGCTTTCCGATTGGGAACAAGATTTGTTATGTTATTCTGCTGTGAGTCTCGATGTGAGCATGTTATGTGGTCGACGGTCTAGTCGGCAGGATGTAATGCTATTTTGCTTTCTTGCATTACTTATAATAAACAAAGATCATGTTTTACGAGGTTATGTTATCGACATTATTCATTGGTGGATTGTTTGTGCACCCTCCCTTCGTGATATGTCCTAGTTATAGAGGAGATCTTTGCCCGATTTCATGGTCACATCTTCTTATCATGTATGTTATATGTATCCCCTTCTTCCCCGCTTAACCCCACCCTAATCACACCCCAAAGATCCGTGCCTTCCTCGGGAATTGGGCGTGACAAAGATGGTATCGAGCATGTGACTATTCATACCAACAAGATGCATCTTCTTTTGGAGTCCATCTCATAAAACTCTAAAGTTAAGCGTGCTTGGCTTGGAGCAATCAGAAGATGGGTGACCCCCAGGAAGTTTTCTCGGGGAGTGTGAGTGAGGACAAAGCACACCGAAAAGACTCGTGTTGGTCTGTGGGTCGGCCGTCAATCCGAAGCGGGTCGTTACAGATGGTATCGAGCCGAACCTCTCCCAAGACGGTGTGGTTCGGGGCGACCAAGCGGAAGTTGGTGGGCATGTGACGCCGGGCGTAAGACGAGTGATCGCGGTGCAGGCATGGACGAGGCGGCTCCGATTAAGGCTTCAAAGCGGAGGGTGTAGGGAAAACGATGTTAACCTCGCCGAGGATCCATCTTGGTGTTTAATTCACCATACATCGATTATAAACCCAGCACGCGTCTATATAATTAAATCGCAACACGCTGGGGTTTTCACGTGTTTACCTTTGGATCCGCCGAGGTGGATCGAACGGGATGAACGGATCGAACGGATCGAGACTCGTGCTTTGACCTTCCGGATCAGATCCCGATCGCCCAATCTCCAACGCGTCGGTGAGGACGATCTATGGAGAATGCTTGAAAATCACCCAATGCTCTCTACTCACAACTTTCAAAATTCTCTTCTTAATACTAGAGAGGCCGAAAATTCTAGCTTTCAATATGTGAGCATTAGGGATGTCAATATGGGTCAGTTTCGCGGTGGCCGAATATCCGATAAAATTAGAGGTTAGGTCGAGTTTCAGAACCGAATATAAAATCGGCTATTCGGGTTGGACCGATCGGGTTGGCGGGTTATTCGGGCTGGCCCGATCGGGTCGTGGGTCACCCATCGGTTGAAAAAAAAAAAGAAAAAAAAAAAGAACTAGACCAGCGTGCATATTGGGGAATGGGAAGAAGACTACAATCACTCCACAGCGTGCAGATTTTTGGAAAAAGGGAAGATTTATCAACTCGTGGGGCCCACCCCACTTCTTTCTTTCTTTTTTCTTTTTTTTTTTTCTTTTTTTCTTCTTTCTTATTTCTTTTCATTTATTTGTGTTATTTGACTATTTCTTTCTTTTTTCTTCTTTCTTATTTCTTTTTTTTTCTCTTTTCCAAAATAATTTTTTGTTTCTTTCATTTTGTTTCAGATTTTAATTTTCTTTTTATGTTATTTGTTTTTCTTTATTCATTTTTTATATGTATTACTTTTAAGTTATAAGTTGAATTATTATTATTTCTTTCTTTTTTCTTCTTTCTTATTTCTTTTTTTTTCTCTTTTCCAAAATAATTTTTTGTTTCTTTCATTTTGCTTCAGATTTTAATTTTCTTTTATGTTATTTGTTTTCTTTATTCATTTTTATATGTTTACTTTTAAGTTATAAGTTGAATTATTATTATTATTATTATTATTATTATTATTATTATTATTGTTGTTGTTATTATTATACCTTAAAAATGTATTATTTGTAAGATTATTACTTTAGTTAGGAAATATAAATTGAATTCATCCTCATTTAAACTATTTACATGTTAGAAATTGTTGGATTAGAAAAGAAATTTTATATTTATTGTAGATTCATATTTATATTAACACAAACATACATAATTATATTTGTGTGATATTATTTTTTAAAATAAATAATTCATATTATACGATATTGTAATCCAGATATAACTTGAATTAATTCATCATAAAATTTATAACTATGTAACTCATATATCAATGTATTATAATTTATAGTTCACTATATTGATGTTCTAATATAGTTCATTATTGTTATTATTTACAATTTAGTTAATTAGTTATGCAAGTTAAATGTAATTTACTTTTCAAATTCTACTTATGAGTTATAAATTATAATTATTTTACCTCATAGTTAACTAGTTATATAAGTTAGATGAACTTTATATTAGAATTATGAATATTATTATCATAACTAATGTTCACAGTCCTATTTATATTTTATATTTTGTAATATTTGTCTCCTAATATCACTCTTTGTATTTATACTTATCATGTGGACGTTTCATTGTACTATATATGCAACTATACAAGAAATTATAGAAGATATTCATAGTGTTGTTAAAAGTTACAAATATATATTTTTTAGCAATTAGATTGTACAAGTTTAGTTATTATGGAATATAGTTGTAATTATATTTAATTTTCATTTTATCCTCTTTTAATTATATATCTTAAAAAGTATATTTAATCTCATTCAAATATATCTATTCCATTCATCTACTTACTTAATTATTATTATTATTATATTTATCTTATAGTAAATTATATGTGAAACATAAGTATTTGGTATTATGAGATAATAAGGTAGGCTATATAATATATAAATTGAATATACTATTCAATATCATTAGATTATATTTATTTATTTTAAATCTACTTATGAGTTACAAATTATAATTGTTTTATCTCATAGTTAATTAGTTATATAAGTTAGATGAACTTTACATTATAATTATGAATTATTATTATATTTATCTCATAATCAATAGTTATGTAAGTTATTTGTAATTAATTTTTAGAATTATAATTGTGAAGATATCAATATAATTCTATTATATTGAAGTGTGTAATTATATTTTATATTCTACATATTGTATATCATATAATCTATACAATAATATTTATTTACTATAGTAGACTATGAAATCTTAGATGATATAAGAATATAGTAATCTGAAAGACATTGTTATTTATTATATTATATATATATATATATATATAGAACTTTACTATATTGAAGTGTATAACTATATTTTATATTCATATATATTGTATACTATATGATCATTGATCTATACAATCATACTTATTTACTATGCTAGTCTATGAAATATTAGATGATATAAGAATATAAAATACAAAAGAATTTAGAGATCATTTAGTTACATGGAATGCGGACATTAAAGCATATTAGAAAAAAAGAATTTAATTATGAGCACTATTTTTAATTTTTATTGTTTGCTATTCAAAGTTAGTATAATAAGATTTAAAAAGAACTTGTGGAATGTATTATATTTATTTTTCAATTATTTGTTTTTACTCCAATGCTTAAATAAAATATTTGATATATCTATATATATTATCAATAATATATATATATATATATATATATATATATATATATATATATTTAATTTATTTTATTTTTAAGCTTTCGTCCCGATTGACCCGATGGGTTAGCCCGAAACCCGAGAGTTTAGGGTTAGGGTTGAGTTTTTCTAACCCGAAAAAAATGTCAACCCGAATAGCCCGAACCGAATAGCCCGACAACCCGAGTGGGTTAGCCCGAACCCGAGCGGGTGACCGATCGACATCCCTAGTGAGCATGCCTTAGACATTATCTCATACCTTATATTTATAATGCACTACCTTAATCCTATATGGAATATTACCATAATCCTATATGGAATATTACCATAATCCTATATGGAATATTACCATACACTTAGGATTATTTCCATACTCTTAGGATTATTTCCATACTCTTAGGATTATTTCCATACTCTCAAGATTATTACCATAATCTTATATGGAAAGGATCTATGCATATTCCATAAATATAATTATATCCTTGTGGGATAAAGAGAATAAAATCTTTCCTTTGAGAGGACACAGGGGCGCCGATTTTCTTACAGCTACGGGCTCGGACGGGCCACCAGGATCAAATGCAAGGAATAAAGATGGGCCTCAAATAAATTAATTATCTTATGTTCGACCTGTAACATAAATTAATTTATAAACATTCGATCATGCCACTAGAGAAAGAATGTCGACTTACCCTTTATTACCGAAGTTGAGTCGGGCTTGCACTTAGACATTACTGAATCCCAGATTTAAGATATCGAACGTCCATTAATCATTTCTAGCAACTGATCGCTTAAACGATTAATATCCTTATTTCCTTAAGTAGTACCACTCAACCTTATTATTGTACTTGAGCTAACTCAACCTGCGTGGTTTAGTACAATAAACCTTTGAGCTCCTTAAGGGGACGCCATCATCCTAAACGGATACGGTGACTCGACATGATAACTAGCGTGACATACAAGACCGCCACCACCCAAGACGCGGAGAATCTTGGTTAGAACATATAACCTCACTCATAACAAGTCAAAGTGATGGTCAAGAACTCATACTCACCTAATACCTTATCGAGGTTTAGATCATCGTAAGTCACCGAGATCTTGGTTCTTCACGACGGTCGAAAGAAGAACTCATCTCATCGTGATCCTTCAATACGCCGAGACGTATCAAGATAGACAAGCAACTAAGTCAAGTCACTTTATCTATACCGCAGCCTCAAACCGACAACTCGTCCTTAAGTCGCCCTCGGTTGTGAAACTTTTTATATCTCATTAAGCTTGACCAATCATACGCACTTCGTGATCTTCTACACCGTATGATCTAACTTATATATGAGATAAGGGACATGATATATGCAATCAAGTATTCAAATCGATAGAGATTGTAATAGTGGTAACAGGAAACATTGTATACAAGCTCAACCAAACCGCCAAGATACAAATCCAACAATCTCCCACTTATACTAAAGCAAACTTTTAGTATACAATGTGTCTTTCTACTAGCTATTACAAACAACCATCACTTTGCTTCTCCCACTTATACAAAAGTTTCATTTCTAAGTGGGTGCCATCAAGCGCAATCCAAGTCCTCTAACGTGTCCATCGTAGACTTTTTGCGGCAGCTCTTCGTGAATGGATCTCGCTAGATTTTCCGTCGATCAATCTTTTTCAATCAAGACGCCACCTCGCCTAACGATTTCTCGTATGACATGGTACTTTCTCTCTATGTGTTTAGTCGCCTTGTGGGTCCGTGGTTCCTTCGAGTTTGCCATCGCACTGAAAGTTATCACAAGAAACTATGATACTCTTGGGCAAACCGGTACCACACCTAGATCCATGAGGTAGTTCTTGAACCATACAGCCTCCTTAGAAGCCTCCAGGCGGCTACATATTCGCTTCCATGGTAGAGTCCGCAATGCATCGCCGCTTTGCACTCCGCCAGATACGGCCCACCTCCCAAGGTAAACACATAGCCCGAGGTCGACTTTTTCTCATCACGGTCGACTTGAAATCCGAGTCCAGATAACCCAAAGGCATTAGACTATCTCGCATGGTAAACTAGCCTATAATCTCGAGTCCTTTTCGTGTACTTGAGTATATGCTTCTATCGCAATCCAATGAGCTTGTCCGTGGTTAGATCGATATCTAGCTACTATGCCTACCGCGATAGCAGATATCGGGCCTCGTGCATAGCATTGCGTACATGAGACTTCCTACGCTAAGCGTAAGGAACTTGTCTCATTTCCTCTATCTCCTTTGCAAATATAGTGATCGCTTAGATAAAGGAACGCCATGTCCGAAGGTAGCAATCCTTTCTTGGCGGTGCGATACTAAAACAGTAATCACAAGATCAATGTAAGACGCCCGAGATAAGCTCAACATTTTCTTCTTGCGATCTCGGTAAACCTTGATCCCAAGAATGTACGCTGCATCTCCTAAGTCTTTCATTTGAAACCGATCGGATAGCCAACTCTTTACGCCCGATAATGACTTCACGTTGTTGCCAACTAGAAGGATGTCATCTACATAAAGTGCAAGAAATACCACATCATCGTTAACATCTAACCGATACACACAACTCTCGCTAGGCAACTGGTAAATCCATAGGACTTTACTACCTCGTCAAAGCGTAAGTTCCATGATCGGGAGGTTCGCTTAAGTCCATAAATGGACTTAAGCTTCCATACTAGATGCTCTTCACCCTTTACCACATAACCTTGTGTTCTTTGCATATAGATGTCTCTACCTTCCTCAAGGTAACCGCTTAGAAAAGCGGTTTTAACATCCATTTGCCAAACCTCTAGGTTCAAGTGGGCTGCTATGGCTAGAAGAATTACGATGGACTTGAGCATTGCTATGGCGAAAAGGTCTCATCGAAATCGATGCCCTCAATCTGAGTGTACTTTCGCCACGCTCGCTTTAAAAGTCAAACCTCTCCATCGGAATCTCTCTTCCTCAGATATCCACTTACTACCTATGGCTTCCTCGCCATCCGGTAGAGGTGTCTTTCATATACATCCATAGCCGTTATGGACTCCATTTCTAAGTCCATAGCGGTGTGCCATGATCTTGCATCAATATCTTGTATCGCCTCCTTGTATGTCCATGGGTCGATTATTGCATGTTCGTCTCTGGGACCAAACCGAAGATTCACCCACGAACATAAATCGCTCGGGTTGACGAACAACCCTCCCACTACGACGAGGTTCTACAGCACAATGGCAGCGGTGGGTGCAGATACTTGTGGTTCTCTAACTTGCACAACTTCGTGGTAGGTACCACTTGTGCAGTCGGTATCTCCGGTGGAACTCGACCCACTTCAATTTCTTGAAGTATCCGGTGTCGATCCTCCCACTAGACTCGACATCTCGTGCCTTTGGCCTAATCGGTGGTGGAATACGATCATCTTCTAATTCTCAAGAATGATTTCAACTTTGGACTTATGATTTTCATGTAGTCCTCTTCAAGAATCGAGCATTAGTGCTAATAATGACCTTCCGATCCTTAGGACTATAGAATAAACCACCTTCGTTCCTCTAGGATAGCCAATAAACGCCTTGCGTCGATCTAGCCTCCAACTTGTCGCCCTTCTTGTTCAAAGACATGTCTTTGATCGCCCATATCCTTATGTGGTTTAAACGGGCTTGCGCCCAAACCACAACTCGAAAGGGTCTTTTCGACCGACTTGGACGGTACTAGATTTAGCAAGTATGTCACTGCCGTCTCTAAGGCATATCCCCGAGCGAAATAGGCAATGTAGCATAACTCATCATCGATCTAACCATTTCAAAAGAGTCCTATTTTTCGCTCGACACACCATTTTTTGTGGTGTGCCGGTGAAGGCTTGCTGGGATGTAATCCCACATTTCACTAGGTAGTCCATAAACTCACATCGAGGTATTCGCCACCGCGATCGATCGCGATGACTTGATACTCTTACCTAGCTTCGCCCACTTCCGCCTTTAAACTCTTTGAATTTCAAAGCATTCTGACTTGCGGTGAAGCGGTATATGTATCCGTACCTCGAGTAATCGTCAATGAAAGTGACAAAATACTGCATTCTCCACGAGCTTGTGTGGACATAGTCCACACGGTCGAATGGACTAACTCCAACATTTCTTTGGCTCTATAACCCTTCGCTTTGAAGGGTGCGGTCGACATCTTACCTTCTATACAGATTCGCAGATGGGAATGGAGTAACAGTGAGATCACCCAACGCTCCATTCTTAGCCGTCTTTGGATCCTATTTAGATTGATGTGACCTAATCTAAGATGCCGAGAGAAAAGTAGAGTCATCTTCTTTAAGAAAACTTTCTCTTTTAGGGTTTGATGAAGATGCAACATAGTTATAGGTATTATGTTTTGCGAAATAGTATAAAGCTTAATTATATAAAGTGCCAACACGAGATAACTTCGTCATTTCTTATGATAGAAACACCACTATCAAAAATAACAGAATATCCATGAGTAAATAATTTCAAGCAGAAACAAGGTTCCTACCGAAAATCCGCACATATAAAACGCCTTTCAAAACTAAAACCGTTGTCCCAAAACATAAAGAAACATCTCCAAGCGCAGCAACTTCGACTTTTGCTGCTGCCCATGGAGATCGTTATCTCGCCATCAAACAGCCTCCCTTGTCCGCGGGAACCCACAAGTGTAACAAACATGATCGCCATGCCAGTATCTACTACCCAAGAATGGGTAGAACAAGTCGCTAAACATGTTTCCGTTATTAAAGCAAATGGCGTACTGAGCCTCGAGCATAGGGCACTGGCCTTCCAATGCCCGGTCTTACCGCACTGAAGCACTTGCCTTCTCCTGGCTTCTTCAAGCCTCGGTGGCAACCATGTTCTTGTTCCCATTACTCCCACTATTTGCCTCGCTCTACCACCTTTGGCACCCCTTTTCTATTTCCATTTTGCGATGAAAATTTTGGGCCCTTAGATGTGCTAGCAAGAGCATGTGCTCCTTTTCCCATAACTCCTTCCGCAAAGAACGAGATCATTAAGCAACCGACTAAGTGTAAACTCGGTCTTGCTCATGATCGCATTCACGCGAAAGTTCTCAAAAGACTTGGGCGTGTATTGAGGATGATATCGACCTTGGTCACGTCAATACCTCCTCCCAACCGATCAAGACTATCCATGAGATGAGTCATGGGAGACATGTTCATGGACCGAACTTCCTTCTTCCATCTTACACGCCAAGATTTCTCTCATTGTGTGGGCGGATCGTCCGATCCGACCGCCCAAACTTACCTCGAGACTTGACCAAATATCGATCGCGTCGCCATCGATCGATGTTGCAGCTGCAAGCCTTTGGACATCGTAGTCATCATATAGCATTTAGCCATATTGTTCGACTTATTCCAAAGTCCGCCTTGACTCTCCGCTCATTAGTCGACGCGTCAGTAAGGGCATCGGGTTTAGGAGTAGTGAGAACAAACATGTGTTCTTCAGCGATAAGAACATATTCCATGTTTCGTTTCCACTCGATAAAATTTGGACCGGATAACGGATTTTGTGCGAGCATATTGATAATCGGCGTAAGAGACATATCTGAAACGATAATGTAAAACACATAAGCATACGATCGCAAATAATTCGTAACAATAATATTGTAACCTTTTGATAAAACAATATTAATTGAAACCTCCAATCGCCCAAGGAATCCCACATGCAAGCCACGCGTGTGGGCGTTTACACGAACCCCTCGACCGGACTAAAATATACCTTTTAGTCGCTTAATTTCAATCCATGTCAACTTATCCTTATGACAAATGAAATTAATGATTCGACCTTACTAGACCACATCACTATCACAAGAAGGGACTTGGCGGGAAGTTGTACTTGAGGTGATGTCTCAAGCATTGACCACAATTTTAACAAAGAAGATGAATTCTTAGAATTGGTATACTCACTCGGACCATAACGCTTCCAATTCAAATTCTTTTGTTATCTCATTTTATATCTATCACTAGAGAACTTATGAAAATCGCACACACGCAAGCCGCGCGTGGACGCCACACATGAAACTCCCACTCTCAATAGATTTAAAATGTTTTATTTAGAAATCTCATCTAACAAACTTATGATAAACAAGGCAAGCAAGCCCTGCAGGATCGCCGTTCACTCAATATGCGTCTCACTTTGTTTAGAGATCAAAAAGTGGAGGTCTTGACATTTTAATTTGAAAAATTAATTTGTCGGGTTGCTTGCTTAGTCTTTTTATTCAAAAGGTTTGTCCATGCAGATCACGTAATCCTAGCATGCTTTTCTATAGAACTCAACATGTAAAACATGCTCGCAGAATTCTAAAAAAATGCTTGATAAACGCGATAAACCTAGCATGCTTACTATGCGCATCCAATTACGTAAAACACTTAAAGGTTTGTCAACGTAATTTAAACATACATAGCATGCTACTGCATAATTTAAACATCCACGACATGCATATGAACGATAAAAATAAAATAAAACGTTCATCGCGCCCAATCGTGAAACTCACACACTAAATCTAATCTATTACATAGATTTACAAAGTACAAGATTTAAACTTTGGCGGGCCTCGGCGTGCACCCGCACGGACCGGATTCAACAATTGGGCCTCGCGTACGGGCACGGGCCGGAATCTCGGAAAAGCGGGTGCGGGCCGGGTCGGCCCAAAATGTCCGGGGGCGCGCGCTGAAGCAAAGCCCACCGCCGCCTACCGCCGCCGCCGCCTGCCGGCTCGCCGGCTGCCTCGCATGTCGCTAACGCGACCGCGACCGCCGAGCACGCGCGCGCGCGCCACGCCAAGCGCCGAACGCCCGCCGAGACATCGCCGCCCGGTGCCATACCGCGATCATGATGCCTTTCATGCAGCGCCGGGTTTCTGGCTACAACGCGCGCCGCCGCCCGCTAGTCTCGCCGCGTCAGCGGCTGCCTCGCGGGTAATCCTCGCGACGCTGAAGTTCGCCGCTAAGCGCCAGGATCTCGCGAGAACGCGCTCCCGTCGCCGCAGCCTCGCGATCGCCCTAGCGACCGCGAGACCTTCATGAGAAACCACCCGTAGACGCCGAGAACCTCGTTTTTCCCGTCGTTTCGTTCTTCGCTCGTTCGTCTTCGTTCTTTTTTACGATAAGATTTACATAATAAAATCTAATCTAACCACGGATTTTCTCGTGGTGTAAAACAAAACCAACAAAACAAACGAGCCACGATGAACGACAAATCCACAATTATAATAACGCACGTAATAATCAAACGTGAATTAATCCAACAGAGCCAAGATTTCGATCCCGTGCTCGATACCAATGTAGGAAAACGTATGTTAACCTCGCCCGAGGATCCATCTTGGGTGTTTAATTCACCATACATTGATTATAAACCTAGCATGCGTCTATATAATTAAATCGCAACACGTTGGGGTTTTCACGTGTTTACCTTTGTATCCGTCGAGGTGGATCGAGCGGGACGAACGGATCGAGCGGATCGAGACTCGTGCTGACCTTACGGACTGTATCCCGATTGCCCAATCTCCAACGTCGAGTGAGGACGATCTATGGAGAATGCTTGGAAAATCACCCAATGCTCTCTACTCACAACTTTCGAAAATTCTCTTCTTAATACTAGAGAGGTCGAAAATTCTAGCTTTCAATATGCGAGCATGCCTCAGACATTATCTCATACCTTATATTTATAATGCACTACCTTAATCCTATATGGAATATTACCATAATCCTATATGGAATATTATATGGAATATTACCATACACTTAGGATTATTTCCATACTCTTAGGATTATTTCCATACTCTTGGGATTATTTCCATACTCTCAAGATTATTACCATAATCTTATATGGAAAGGATCTATGCATATTCCATAAATATAATTATATCCTGTGGGATAAAGAGAATAAAATCTTTCCTTTGAGAGGACACGGGCTACCGATTTTCTTACCACGGCCCTGGATGGGCAAACCAGGATCAAATGCAAGGAATAAAGATGGGCCTCAAATAAATTAATTATCTTATGTTCACCCGAACATAAATTAATTTATAAACATTCGATCATGCCACTAGAGAAAGAATGTTGACTTACCCCTTTATTACCGAAGTTGAGTCGGGCTTGCACTTAGACATTACGAATCCCGTATTTAAGATATCGAACGTCCATTAATCATTTCTAGCAACTGACCGCTAAACGATTAATATCCTTATTTCCTTAAGTAGTACCACTCAACCTTATTATTGTACTTGAGCTAACTCAACCTGCGGGGTTTAGTACAATAAACCTTTGAGCTCCTTAAGGGACGCCATCATCCTAAACGGATACGGTGACTCGACTGAGATAACTAGCGTGACATACAAGATCGCCACCACCCAAGATGCGGAGAATCTTGGGTTAGAACATATAACCCTCACTCATAACAAGTCAAAGTGATGGTCAAGAACTCATACTCACCTAATACCTTATCGAGGTTTAGATCATCGTAAGTCACCGAGATCTTGGTTCTTCACGACGGTCGAAGAAGAACTCATCTCATCGTGATCCTTCAATACGTCAGAGACGCATCCAGCATAGACAAGCAACTAAGTCAAGTCACTTCTTATCTATACCGCAGCCTAAACCGACAACTCGTCCTTAAGTCGTCTCAAGCGTGAAACTTTTATATCTCATTAAGCTTGACCAATCATACGGACTTCGTGATCTTCACACATCGTATGATCTAACTTATATATGAGATAAGGGGACACGATATATGCAATCAAGTATTCAAACGGATAGGAGATTGTAATAGTGGTAACGAGAAACATTGTATACAAGCTCAACCAAACCGCTTTCAAGATACAAATCCAACAAGGGTACATGAATGAACCAAACGCACTGTAATGAGAGGATTTCGAGAATATGCGGTATGGGACCGCATATTCGAGGAGAGCTTAAAGGATTTGATATGTGCTATTCATACCAACAAGATGCATCTTCTTTTCGGGAGTCCATCTCATAAAAACTCTAAAGTTAAGCGTGCTTGGCTTGGAGCAATTGTGAGATGGGTGACCCCCTGGGAAGTTTTCTCAGGGAGTGTGTGAGTGAGGACAAAGCACACTGAAAAGACTCGTGTTGGTTTGTGGGGTCAGCCATCAATCCGGAAGCCGGGTCGTTACATCTATGTTCTTCTCAATAAGGAATCATGCATCTTATCACGTCTATGTTCCATTTGGGATGACATAGGAATTAATCAAAAACAATATTGAGAATAGAATTTCAAATATGACGAACATAGCTCGTTTTAAACATACGCATTTCCTGCGAAAAATTTTCAATCAATCAATCAATCATGGTTATTTACAACCCTTCTCATTTCATTTGTCGATAATGTTCTATCGACAACAAATCAAATTAATAAATTTCAAACTTCTCGTTTTTGAAGATGAGAAAATAATTTACCTTTTTCCGGTTGAAATTTGGATGTGATGGAGTGTTGAGCATAGTCGATGATTTCTAGAAGTCTAGTGACTCAACTGGACTTAACTTTTGAAAGAAAGTTTAGGGTTCAAAGAGCAAATGCTCGATACCACTCTGTCACGACCCTCTAATCCAAAGGATGATTAGAGAGGCGGAGCTTGGGCAGTGATTACAAAACAATTAATAAGAATAATCAAAAGATTTCAAAGATAACATTTATCGAACTTCAATAATCAAACCTTATTTACAAGGCGAAAGCAATTCAAACCTTGTTTACAAGGCAAAGTCAATTCGGATGTAAAGGTTACAAGTTCCTTTGACAAGTGGGTTCGATAATTCAAACAGATACAATTGTCAACATCAACATCTGATAACATTCGTAATATGCGTGAAAGCATGTGAATGCATATACGACGATATGCACCCATGGTATTTTCTTTCAAAACATATAAATACCAAAAGATTACGACTACTCAACATCTCTCGCTCCATCATCATCAAATTTCAATCGCACATTTAAAACAATATGCAGGTCGAGTACAAATAATGCACTCAAATGGCTCATGCCGAAATAGTTTATTAAGTTTAAATTACTTTGCCCCATCACAAGAATAACACGAGGTTTTAATTTGAAATACCGTGCTTACTAAATATTTTCATCATTTTCAATAAATATCGCTTGGCAAGACATTTTTCACGTATGTATGATCCATATCCACCACAACAATTCATCCAATAATTCCCGCTGGAGGAGGCCTCTCACAGACGCCACGACAAACCGAGCACCCTTTCAAAGACACAGTCACAAATAATCGGTGCACAAAATCCGGGCTATCTCAAGACGGGATACTGAATTCTCCATCATCCTTGTGGGTACTTAGAAGGATAATAATTCAAGAATGTCATAAAGTGGGAGCTACCCAACATTATGCATCAATAATTATGGATTGGATACATACATAAAACATAAATATTTCAAGTGTAATTAAATAATCATTTCATAAATATTTGCTTGCAATAAAGCATCATAAATAAATCATTTGATAAGTTCTATCAATTTGAGTATAGTAAAGCCCACCTCGACTTTTAAACATCGATTCTCGGTATCGTGATCTTTTACGGTTTGTGTGAAGCCACGTCCCATCTTTACGCAAAATTTACGTTTAGCATGTTGGCACGCCGAGATTTTCAAAGTTCATTCAACTTTGATAAATAAAATAATAATTCGACGTTTGGATAAATCTTAATCGTCGTTTCAATGCGTATTTCAATAAAATAATTCTCGTGCTTGAGAGAGACGTAATATGATCTGGTCTCATTTTAACCTTTAGGTTAAATAATTAACGATAATAACGTTATTCAATAAAATGATTTCAATTATGAAATCTTTTCTCACAATTGAGATATTCAGATAAAAGTAATCGTTTTCACGTATTAGAGTATTTAACTAACGATTTAGATGCGTTAATTTCAAAGTCAACCTTTTGACTTTTCGTTATAAAACTTCAATAAACATATTTTAATGAATAAATTAATATAAATCGATTTTCAATCGATTTCTTTTCATAAAGCTTTAATACTCGATTTTCACGCAAATCGATAAACTTGATTACTATTTCTTTCAATATTAATCTTTTAATACATTAAGCATTATTTATGCTTTTAACGTTATTTAATATAACGTTTCTTCGTAAACATAATATTCTATGTTTAATAATTCCCGAAAATTCAATTATGTCTAAAATAACTTTTAGACTTATAATATATTATTTCTCTTGATATTAAAAAGGAATTAAAATTCCTTAATAAATACACTATAGCTACGGTTTTGAGCTATAATTTCCAAACTTGTTCCAATTTTTTTTCTAAATTCATATAGTGTATTATTTTACACTAGGATCATTACTATGTATTAATATCACTATAGGAAAATTTGGAATTCACCTATATACATAGTATAGGTCACGGTTTTTGCAAGAATAATACCAATAATTTTCCAAAAATTCTAATATTTATACACAAGCCTCTAATATCAATATATACCATAATTATAACCTAAAGTTTAATAAAATCAAACTATACACTATAGAATGATCAAGGGTAGCTCACGGCTACTTAGGGTAATAAATACCAAACATTTTTTTATAAAATCCTATAAAATTACACTATGCTTATATGCTATCATATAGCACTAATACATCATAATATCATATAATAACACAATATAACCCATAAATCCTATGCCTCTAGCTCTCGGCCTTATAGAATAAAATTTGCTATATATGTCCAAAAATTCTAATAAATTCCTACATCACCTATTTAATACCCTAGATCAACAATATGCTATTATATCATGCATATAAAGATTATACACCAAGGTACATGAACATAGCATTTTCGGCAGTTTTCAAAAATTAATCAAATGGATTCCAAAAATTCTCAATTTAATACCATGCACTCCTACAACACTATAGATCAACAATCCAACCTTAAATCATATCTAGAAATTTTCGAGCATCATCGAAATAATTTAAATAAATTGCTTAGCTTATGAAATAAATTATCTACGCACATATTACCATATGTAACATAATTCCTAAGCTTATAACATGCTAGCATGATTTATTGCATAATTAATACATGCTAAAAATAATAATTTAAACCGATGGATTATTGAAAAAGTTAGATTTTATCGAAGCTTGTTCGTTATCTAACCTCGTTATCGGAGTCGATCGGTTGTAGGATAGCTCAAACTCAAGCAAATGGAGAGAATTGAAGAAGAAAAAAAATGGTTGGTTTTCTTTGAGATAGTTCACGCGAGAATGTTGAGAGGAGAGAAGGAATGAAGTGTTAAGTGTTTGAGACACTAAATACACTTAAGTATAAGAAAAGAAATTGAAGACCACATGTACAAGTACTCTCTCTCTCTAAATTTACAAGACTCAAATGAATAATTTTGGTCAAAGTGATGTCATGAAGAAATATCTCTTACACATTCATTTACTACGGTAAGCTTTAATAAAAGTTTTGGGAGAAACAAACTAAATCTTGTTTCATGTAGCAAGTGTCAGTCGACTCTTGAAGTGAGGGAGAGACAATTCAGATTTTATGTGTTGTAATACAAGTGTATTAGATATACTCTTTCCCAAATATAACAATCAAGTGTAATAAAAATCAAGATTGATTTTGTGTAACAATTTGTCAAATATTTCGGCTCCCATGCAAACACATGCTAGTGTATTTTTCATCTACACATTTTACTTGGTAAGTGTGTATTAATACTACACTTAAGATATATCACAAATTGGATGATCAAAATAAAAAAAATAATCCTATGTTAAAACACATGGGATACTCACGGCATTTCCAACCTTTTAATGCCCAAAATTTTATTTTCATGCTATAAGTAGATATATAGCATAATATATATCCTAGATGATAATTTATATCATAGGAAAAAAAATTATTGGAATTAATCCATAGGTAGAAAACCCTAATTCTCGATTTAGGGTTTTCGAGAATCATAAATAATCAAAATATTATTCCAAAATTTTCTAGCATTAATTCAATGCTAAATAATATTCTAATTATATAAAATAATCATACGAATTTAAATATCATAATTCCTTGATCGTTAGACTTGATTCTCAAGTCATCACTAAACGTTAACGTTTGAAACGTCTCAAAACGTTAATTATCGACTCATCTCAAAATGATCGTAATAAAGCTGTAATCATTTTATTAAATTATTCCAATAATAATGGAATAAAATTCTAAGCTTAAAAACTTAGAAAATATCACGAGCATTTAATCATCGATACGTAATCGACATAGAAATAATACTGTTAAAATACGTTAAATATTCGTATTTCTCGATTCACATTCATTTGTGAATAATACATAGGAATTTATTATTACAAAATGATCGAAATCATTATTCGATAAATTATTAATCATATTATCATAACAAAACTCTAATTTACGAAATTAATATCGTAATTAGGGTTTTAAATAATCGGGGTATTACATTAGGAGCATATAAAATAAATATGAGAATTTGTGAATTAATTCTTATATTTGTTTTTGAAATGGCCGAAACTTTGATGGATTTTTAAGCCATTATTTTAATTTTTTTTTGTTGAAAAATAGTTGAGATATAGTATTTAATATATTTTATGAACATTATATATTAATCTTTAAATTATTAAAATACTTCTTCTATTTTTTTCAAAAGGACCGAAGGTTATACATATATTTTAAACATTATTTTTATTTTAATTTATTGAAAATAATATGAAATATGATGTTTAGAAATAATATGAATCTATTATGCTTTGTTGGGAATTTATTGAACACATACAATATATGTGTGATGACCAAAAATTCCAAGCATTAGATCATATTATAAATATTTAGTTAGTGTTTAAAGTTAATATTCAATGTTTATTGCATATTATAAACATGTTGTGAAGTGGGTAGAATTTATTGATCCTAAATGTGTATATTTTGAAATTACTATACCGAAAATATATTAAGAAAAATAAGCATGTGTTTTAATTTAAATGTATGATATGAAATGATATTTCATGTTTAGTATATGATATAAGCATGATATGATTTTGTGGAATTATTGAACAACAATGTTCAAGAAATCCACAAATGTCAAAACTTTGATGTTTTTAACTCATGGTTTAAAATTTTATTTGATGATATTGAGGTGGTAATTAAATTCCATAGTATGATAAGAGCTTAACATGTTTTTATTGGAATTTATTGGATACTTATGCTAATTATTGCTAATTATCGAAAATATAGCAAAATGGTTAAGTATGAGTTTGATTTTAATTATAAATAATGCTATGATAGTAATCTATAAGTTTAGAATGAATGATATGTGATTACGATGAATGAATGGATCACCCATACACACATACACAATGGTTGTGTATTATGTTAGAAATTAGGATTTTCTAATGCTTTATTATAGTATATGTTGTGTATGGTGTTGGATGATGTTGTATGGTTTATTGATGTTATGTCGACAAACAAAATCCCAAACGTAAACAACATTGTACTTTATGTAAGAGAATGCAAAAGAAATTGACAAATTTCGATAACTTAAGAAGGAATTAAAGATAATCGAAGTTAGACACAATTTTGGATTTTCTATTAATAATAGGATACTCAAACGTGAGTTCCTAAGTTAAAGAAATCAAAAGCCGACTTACAACGTTAATGCTCAACAACGATAACCTAATACGATATTAGATTGAGCTTTAAGACAACTCGACAACGAATATCGATTATATAACTTACATAATCTCCGACGAGTTAAGAGAAACAAACAATGTCAAAAAGTGTAAGCAAAGACTCAAATATAAGATTTCAATCCTTATGCCTCAAAGGACGAGTTAGTATTCACAAAGAACTTCCTTAATCTCTAAGTATTTACTTACGTGATAGTATGGGATCACTTGAATCATAAGTCAAGACTTCCCTTTATTCGTCGTGTTAATACGACTAGCCATCAAGCATAACCTACTAAGAAGTAACTATAATTGTTAAGTCTAGTTAGTGGCTTGAGAATATCCTAATATACCAATCATAACTTGAATCCTAACAATCTATAACGTAATAACGTTTAGAAGAACACTAAGTTTAGTGTCGAGGTTAGACTCGGAGTATATGACTCATAAGTTGAGGGTTGTCTATGAAGATGAAGGAATATAGTTTAGGAATTGAGAATGTATGATAATAGAAATTATCTTAAAATCATCACAAGAAATCACAAAGAAACCCTAAATTGGGAACGTTAAGTCGTAATTTATAAACGACCCTCGACCAATAGAAGAAATCTAAGAGAAGTTATTTTCTTATGAAGGGACTGTTCGTACGTAGTTGCCGAGGAAGGACAATCATCCCCTGCTTCTCTTAGAACCTATAGCTTCGGACTAGCAGGTGGACTCTCTTGAAACAAAATGATATGCATACCTAAAAGCATGGTTTACAAAAGCTTTATGAAATATTATTGCATGAATTGTTATTGACTGCCAAATGTTTATGTTTTGTTGTGATCCTATCTGAGATTGGTATATCCAATGTTGTATGAGAATGTGTTGGTCCACCAACGTTAAAAAAGGGTAACGATCGGATCCGACTTAGTTAAGGACAAACTCGGATTATGTACATGTGTGACTGTGTGTTAAGGTTAGCTACCTCGACCGGTTACGGCGACTATGTGTAGGTGACCACCTCCATAGTGCATGAATGAATGAATGAATGAATGAATGAATGAATGAATAATCAGATATGGAACAAAGTGGATGAAATAGTCCGACCGGACACGCTTTTGGAAAATTATAAAATATTTGATAGGCAAGATTCTTTTCAACTAAAATCCTCATGCGCTATTGTGGGCAGTTCAATAACTTTCCAAAGAAAATGTTTTCGACAATGAGTCCACTGAGTACTTTTATACTTAGCCCTACATCTCGTTTTTTGATGTGCAGGTTGAGCATGGATTGACAATGAGTGCGAGGTGGTGCAGAGTGACAGATGTTTTGTTGCTATAAACAAGGTTTCTAGAACCTTGGGAATGTATCGTCATCTGCATGTCCACATGTTTATTGCTCCTAAACTCGATATTGTTTTGGTATTTTTGGTTATAATCGCTATTCACATTCATATGAATTTGAGGTCGATTGTTCCTTGAATTGCACCCGATTGGGTTACATTTGGATATTGAACCTTTTGACAAGTCCTTCTATGACTTGGGTTGGTATTGAAACAGTTTATTCCTTTCAGTTCATGCATTTGTGAGTAGTTCAATGGTTAATTGTATTGGTTAGTTATGTATATATCCGCTGCATTATCATACTAGTGACGATCCATTTGATCCGTACTTCCTTGAGAAGTCGGGTCGTCACATTAAGATTCTAAACAAAAGAAAAAGAATAAAATAAAGATAACATTTGAAGACTTGGCCTCTCTCTCCTTCTCTTCCTCTCTCTATCTCTTCCTTTCTTTTTCTCACCCTTCCCCCTCTCTAGAAAATCTGAAATTATTTGTACAAGAATGATGGTGTTGTGGTGCTTAAGTAGAAGAGAAAAGAATTAAATAAAAGGAATGGGGTGAATGGGAGGAAGGTTTCCGGTAAGGAGGGATTAGATGGGGGGTTGATGTGTGGGTCTTGTTTGACTTATGTAAGAGACAAAAGGTGTAAGAGATTCTTGCCATAAATGTGTAACTATTTTTCTTTAAAAATCTTCTCCCTAACCAACTCTTCCTAATTTCCTTCGAGTGAATGAGATCTTGTGATTAATGTACTAATGATAGTGACATTTTTTTTGTCTTAATCAAGCATATATATAACACATCCTAAAGTCATAAAATATATCATTCTTTGGTGATCATTTTTTAGAATAGCATGTAGACATATAAGACATGCTCTTATCTTATGCTACATATATATAAGCTAGATATATATACTTATAAAAATATATACTCATTTTGGTCATTTAAATGCTACATATATATAATATATGCATGCAAGGCATAATATGACAAATAAAGTATTGAACACGTCATTAGTAACATTTTTGCTTTTCATAAGCTTTAATTCAAAAGTATGTTGCAAATTTTTGCATGATCATAAAATTAATCATTTCGAAATTATTTCGTAAGTTCTAAACTTTTAGAACTAAAAAATTTAAATCTCCTTTACCTTTTTAAAAAAAGGTTTAATTTTATATTTCTTTCATTGACAATTTTCTTAATACCTAAATTAGGATTATTATTTCCTAGAAATTATTGATGAAGGTTGGGGTGTTACAATATTATTTTATACAATTATTTGTAAAATTAAATATATTATAGGGATATAATAGAGTGTCCATATAATATAAACAATGCTTTGTTTATATTATTAAATGTACATATGCATATTCATCTTGGTCATCATCTACTACATATTTAATAAATGTCGTGGTGATCCAACTCAACTTGTATAACAACTAAATTAAAAGAAAATTATATTAAAAGTAAAATCGCCGAAAAGAAGAAAAATCGAATTCTTTGTCTCACTTTTAGTGTTCCACTCCTTATTTCTTTAAAAAAAAATTAGTGTTTAATATAGAAAATGATTCTTCTAGTTTAATTTATTAAATTTTAGTACATTTTAAGATACTTAACTATGATTCATGCTAATTCAACTAGGGTTTATGATTGTTTTTTAAATAATTTAAAAATGAATTAATAATTGATTATTACAATTAATTAATCAAGGTATATAATTTTTTAAAGTGTCAACATTTAATGATAAATATTAATTAGGATTAGTTATGTTATAATATGTTTTATTTTTTAATAAATAGTTATAAAATATTAAAATTAATAGTAGGACACGACATAACACAATTGTGGGACATAGGTTGCCATCGAGAAAAAAGACAGACACATGGTCAGTATCATCCATCATCTCTTCTAAATAGCGTCTTATCATTTTTTTCGTATCACCACTACATGTTAGAATGTTTTAGGATCACTGGAAAGAAATTAATCCACTAGAAAAGCGGAACAATGGACTTGTATATAATGCAAAAAGATGACGATTGCTTCTCATTCCAAATTATCGAGGCCAACTCTTAAATTATCTCAACTAATTCGTTGCATTTTGTTCGGCAAAACAATGAATCTCCTTGTTTGGTTAACGATTTTGTGCAAGCTCAACATTTGTGATGAGCACCAAAATAAACCACAAAACATATTCATACTTGCGGGAAAGCAACATGGCGGACGTGGTGGGCCCGATGCCTCGAGGCCAAATCTACGGTGCCTCCACACAAGGCAACCCCAACCCACAATTCTTCGCTTGATGTAGCCCGTGTATGGGAGGAGGCGCGACACCTCCATGGCGACATCGACATCGGCAAGAAAAAGCGGGGTGGGGCCCGGATGCTTTTGCCAACACGGTCCTTGCGAGATCCTAGCATCGGGGTGATCGGGTTGGTCCTCGTGCCATTGGACACGCCGTCGCTAGCGGGTGGAGCCGTGGCGGCCTCACAACACCATGATCGAACGCACAAGAGGCGGCCCTAGCGCACGGAGAAGTTGCGGGGTCTAATGTGGTACCAAGCGAGGCCGACACGGTAATATGGAGGATGCAACAACGCATAAGGTTAGATTCAACAGTTTGTTGCCGATGTACGAGTGAGTTACAATGCCTACATTACACGCCGTGCGTGCACGGCGCTTCTTCTTCTTTTTCTTATTTTTTGTGTATGTTCATGGAATCCACCCTTGATAAAATCGATTCTTCGAGGTATGCATGGCCTCGCTCCATCCCTATATATAATTAGCATTTTTTTAGTTAGTGGTGGGGGACAATGGTGTTTGAACGTTAGACCTCACTGTTTACACAACAGTTTTTTATTATTTTGATATCTCCCGAGGAACATAAAATTTTCAAATTATTGATATTAATAAGAAATGCGGTGCAAAAGCACCTCTTCCAAATCAAATCAAATGAAAAATGACTTTAAAAATAGTAAAATGTAAAATATAGAAAATCATACTAATAGCCTGCAAACAATATAAGACGAGTAAATCACGCTTGAAAAGTTAGGTGTGACGGACTCATCTGATGATTTTGGTGTTGGATTTGTGTGTGCAGGTGGCGATAAATATTGAAGGAGATACACCTGAGAAGGAGGCAATAGTGAAAGCGATGAAGAGAATGTCAAGACAACGGACATTAGCAACTCAAAACAAGTGGATGCGTGGGGCCGCCGACCAGATCCGATAAGGTTCATCTCACCGCCGGAAGCTCGCGAAGGCGGGAGATGATGGCATGAGGCTTTCTCCAAATTGCGCCCAATAGTGAAAATACTTGCTTAGCCGACGCCCATCGATGGTTTGATATCAATGTATGGAGTTACTGGAGACAATGACTTTTCATAAATAAATTTTAATAAGTGTATTCACATTTTATTAGCACTTCTCAAAATCTATTCTTCGTATTTTCTCAATGAATATATATATATATGATTATTATTAAGTGCGAGAAAATAAAACACTTAGTTAAACTTTGGTGATTATTGAGAAAAGTAGTCATTTAGGATTTTATCCTTAACCACAAACTAAAAATACAGTTCGCGTTTTAAGTGTACTGAACGGATAAAACTGCCTCTAACTCAATCAATGAACAAGAGAAAAAAAAAGACCAGTTTTAAAGTAATCACATTAAAATAACAAATAACACAACACGAACAAATTGAACATTCTACACGAGGCAACTATTGACTTTTTGAACTTGAATGAAAAACTTAGCATACATATATGTAAGTAGACTAAGAGGGTGTTTGGATGAGCTTATAAGCTCTTTAAAACAGCTTATAAGCTGTTTAGGAGCATATAAGCTGTTGCAAAGTGTTTGAAAATATAAGCTCCTAAACAGCTTATAAGTTGTGAAAATAAGCTCCAACAGCTTATAAGTTCCCCTAAAAATAAGTTGGTCAACCTTAACTTATTTTTTCATAAACTTATAAGCAACCATGAATTTACAAAAATAACCTTATTATAGTTTGTTATTTCCTACATATACACTACCAACTTCACATCTCGTCAATTTTATCTCTCTAACTGTGATTTTCTCTCTTTAACTCACGATTCTTTCTCTAGCTTATAAGATCAATTATCCAAAAACATTAACAACTTATAAGCACTTGAGACATTACCTCTTATAAGCTCTTGAACATCTTATAAGCTCTCTAAAATAAGCTTAGCCAAATATATAATATCACTTAATGATTGTTTAAAAATGAATAATTTAATTCAGCCAACTTAGTTATCCGTAGTGTTTGCGACGTTAGCTAGGTAGTAGTTTGAACTTTTGCATGCACATTCTCGTTCCAAGACCGATAGGTCCAGTAGATACGATAAGTTTTCTTGGTGGCGGGATATTATAGAAAATTTATCGAAGGTTTTCAAGGATTGCGGGACCACTCACTCGATTGACATGGAAAGGAATACCATTTGTGGGCGGAGAAGTGCGAAGAAGCTTTCAAATGTTAAAAAGTTAGTAGGTAATCGCCAGTCTTGACTATCCCGGATAGTTCTAAGGGATACATAATCTATAGTGACGCCGAAGCGGGGTTTAGGATGTGTGCTAATGCAAGAAGGAAAAGTGGTGGCTTATGCATCTCGGCAGTTGAAACCACATGAGCTAAATT
The DNA here is from genome assembly GCA_036937905.1 of Salvia rosmarinus. Classification (NCBI taxonomy): domain Eukaryota; kingdom Viridiplantae; phylum Streptophyta; class Magnoliopsida; order Lamiales; family Lamiaceae; genus Salvia; species Salvia rosmarinus. The sequence goes on from CM072820.1 coordinate 16,814,068, forward strand.
ATCCACACACGATTTGGAATTAGCGTGATGGTTCATGCTTTGAAGATTTGGAGACATTACCTTTATGGGGGTAAGTGTGAGATTTATCACGACCACAAGAGTTTGAAATACTTTTTCACGCAAAAGAGCTAAATATGAGACAACGAAGGTGGTTGGAGTTGGTCGAGGACTATGATTGTAAGATTTTGTACCACTGACTGTGTGGCGAACCATAGCACGTGTGGCGTCTTATAATGGCGTGGCTGTGGCGAACCATAGCTGTGTGGCGAACCATACCTGTGTGCGTACTATGTGGCGTGTACTGTTGTGGCGAACCATAGCTTTGTGTGGCGTGCATATGTGGCGTAGCACTGTGTGGCGAACCATAGCACGTGTGTGGCGTACTATGTGGCGTAGCTTGTGGCGAACCATAGCACATGTGGCATACTATGTGGCGTGGCTGTGTGTGGCGAACCATAGCCTGTGTGGCATTATGTATGCGAACTTTGCCTCGTGGCGGGGATTTCTAAGCGGTGAGGTTGAATATGATTGACTATTACTTTCTTGCGATGTATATACATGTTTTGATAAATAAAATAATGATATTCCTTGTTCCCCACCATCGATACGCTTTTGTGCTCACCCTTTTATCTAAAATATTTTCGTGTCGCTGATCATGGAGCGACGTGGCGTGTGTGTGCTAGTGGTGTTATGTCGCTTTAATTCATTCCAAGACTTGTGTTATTTTTGTTTAAATTCTTTTTCTATTATCGTTGATGGATTTGAGTTACTAGAACTCCAACTTAACTCATGTTACTAAGTCTTGCATAGATTGCTTTGGGTCGCTTTTGCAAAGTTTAGACTTGAGTTTGTTGGATTCATTATTTGATAATTTTATTGATTGGAGATTTTATATATTATTTTAAAAAAAAAAAAAATGATGACATGCTTCCGCTTTAGCTATTTTTATTTAAGAAAATATAGCATTTTTAAATTATGAATTTAGGGTGTTACATAAGCTCTCTAAAATAAGCTTAGCCAAATATATAATATCACTTAATGATTGTTTAAAAATGAATAATTTAATTCAGCCAACTTAGTTATCCCGTAGTGTTTGCGACGTTAGGCTAGGTAGTAGCTGAACTTTTGCATGCACATTCTTGTTCCAAGACTGATAGGTCCCGTTGGATACGAACTGATGTAAGGGAAAATAGGATATACCAATTAGATAAATTTTAAAGCTTTTTTTACAAGATTGACTTGCTACTTGCGATATGAATTGAGTAGCTGCGGTCTATCACGATGACATGATCTTGCTAGTCATTTCAGTTAAGGGTTGTCTTGCGTTGAGTGATATCAGTTAGTAAACCACCGATTCTTTGAGACGACTAGTCGGTTGGATCGATGTTCTTCGTCTTTCTCTGGTCTCGCTCTGCTGACGGAAGAGGCGACAATGAGCTTCACTGGCGGTTCTTGACGATGAGCATGTCGGTGAGCTATATACAAACCGAGCATAGTCGAACACTACCTAGCTCGATCCCAGCTCGTTTAAATTTTAACAGGCTCGATTTCGGCTCGAGTTCAAATTCGAGATTTACATTGAACTCGAGCTCTATTCCTTGTAAAATTTTTAGCTCGCGAGCAGCTCGAATTCGATTCGGTAACTACTCAATTATGAGACATGTTCGAAAAAGTGCTCGAACTATGCTCATACCAGCTCGAACTCGAGTTATTAAATTTATGTAATGTACTATTAGAACTATGATTATATTATTATTAATTTTTTTATTAATTATCTATAAAAATATAATTTGTAATTTATTATTTTTTAATTGTTTAAATATATAAAAATAATTTATTATTTCACATGTTCGCGAACATGTCGTTTGAGTTCGAACCGAACATGCTTGCGAGCTCACAAACCGAACGTCTCTAAGCTTAAGCTCGGCTCAAAAATCCTATTGAGTTTGGTTTGAGGCTCGAGTTCGGCTCGTTGCAAAAAGAACAAATTTTGAGCGAGATTTTTTCGAGTCGAGCTCTAAATAGCTCACGAGCGGCTTAATTTGTTTACACCCATAATTATCGATGATCGATGGCTCCTCCAATCCTTGGTGGTTTCTTTACGACATCATCCCGACTCGCACATCCGAACATAGGCGTAGTCATCGGCGTCATGTCTTGGATCATTTTAACGACGTTATTTGTTTATGACTTTTGATGGGTTTTGATGAAGATATAGAAATAAACAAAAATAGTGGGATGAAGAGCATCTTACTACATTTGTCGAGAAGAATGAAGCGGATGAACCTCTCACATTATTCATCATCATAAGCTAATCTTATCCAGTTGTTTTGATATACCAAAAGGGAAAGAGTTACGAGAAGAGTTAAATGAAGAGTCGAGATAATAGTTAAGGGAAAAGATGAGGATCTTGACTCTTTAGAGTTGAAAGAGACTACCATACATGGCGATGAAGAAATGATGAAGCAAAGAAGAAGATGAACTGTTTAGAAGAGTTGTAATAGAGTTGTATAGTCTGTTGATTTTGAGTTTATCTGATTGTCTCGTGTAAATCTCAGCAACCTATGATCTATAAAACTAAACCAGTTTACCCTGATGACAATGACCCTTTTGTATAGGCTCTATACTTGCTTTAAACCTTATTATGCTGAACTAACCATGTTTTGCGAATAGAATAATCACATAAATGGGGAATCAAGTCTACATCTTGAAACTAGTTATCTACCTTTTGGTTTGTTTTCGATTATGATGTTTAAGGTTTGGCATCATCAAAAAGGAAGAAATTGTTGGAAAAATTCCTAAGTTGTTGGGAATTAATCTATCTTAATCGAATGTTTTGATTAGATTCCAAAACCTCCGAGATTACTGAGATTGCCTTGCCGATGTAACTAATGCTCTTGACTTGTTCTGATTAGACATTTATGTTAAAGGTTTTAACGATAAAACTACCAACTTGGATAGTTCAAGGCGAAGGAGTTCAGTAGTGATGAAGTCGGCCATATTGATAAGAGTATCGGTATCAGAATGGCGATAGAAGCTGTTGGAGGATCGCAGACTGAAGAATCGAAGACTGACAGAATACCAACTAATGTCTGAACAACTGAAGTATTGTGATGCCGATGAACAGAGCTACTAGAGTAAAGTCGAAGATCAAGGCGGCGTCGAAACCAAGGCAAGATCGAGACTAAGACTCAACATTGAAAGAGATGGAGGAATCAGGATATGACTTATTTCGTATCAGGCAGCCGGCTATCCCTGTAGATGTCAAAAATGGCTATTAAGAGTCAAAGCTGCTTATCGATAGTCAAAGCTCATGACAAATAGTCAATGCTAGTTATATCAAGTCATAGCTGATTGATGAAAGGTCAAAGCTGACTACATTTCTACGTCTGCTGAATGCATCATACAGACTCAGGTGTCTGAAGCTATCAAAAGATGAGAGTCCAGCATGCTGATCAAAGATAGAAACGATCTCAAGTGGCTCGACTCAAGTCAGCGTTGAAAAACACGGAGTCAACTCAACTGAAGAAATACGAAAGAAATTAAGCATTGAGTGTTTGACTCACCACGTGCCGTAGCGTATCTACAAAAGATCTTGAATGTCAAAAGACCTTTCAGAGTTGCAGAGTTACATTGTATGATGATGCAGACCTCTGACAACGATGTACAACGATTCTCAATGCGAAGAATTCAAACAAAAAATAAAAGGATCTAATTGGTATTTCCTCCAATAGTATTATTCATCACCCTCTCTATAAATACGTGCAGAATCCAACCTTTAAAGGTTATCAAAACGCTGCGTAATTAAAATTTCAAAGCATTCAAGCTCAAAGCTCAAGCCAATCAAACAATAATTTTGAAGAAGGAAGTTCACAATGCTATCAGTAAATCTCAAGAGCTTACACATATTTATCAACTCGATATTTCAGTTTACACTTCCTTAAGTCTAGAATATTAATGTTGTATATCTTTAGCCTAGATATACTTAGTTTGATGTCTGTGTAAACTCAGATCCATAGTTGAAAAACCCTTTACAAAACCCTCATAAGTTGTGTAGAAGTTTGTGGCAAATAGACAAAAAAGTGTTAGTTGCTGAAAGCTTGGTTATTTAGCACCTGTAAGCTAGAGATTAAGTGGACTACATCCGAAAATAGTTAGTGATTCTAGCACTAACAAGCGTAGGAGGAACGCCAAGTTATGAGGGATATTGTAAGGTGAACTCAATATCTAGGTTTACTCTTATACCCGTAAACAAGACTTAATTTGAAGTAATTAGATTGACTAAGCAATCAGTCCATGGATGTAGGCATTGATATCTCTGAACCACGTAAAAATCAACATATTATTTATTTTCAATATTGCTTTCAGTTTACATGTTATTGAATTGTCATCTGAAGCACAAAATTGCATAATATTATTTTGAAACCCTCTATTAGTATCTGATTGATACTGAAGATATATAAGCTAAAAACTGACTATCAATATTTTGCTAAGTGTTTCAAACTAGCTTTAAGTTTTCAGTAAGATGGATACAGTAACCACCACATTCTGTATGTACATCAGTTATCAGTCCAACTGATAAGATGTCTCAGAAGTTAGTAGGTTTGGTAATTGATATCACTCAGCACAAGACGTCCCTTAACTGAACTGACCATTAGTATTGCCATCAGTACTGGACTGTCGATTACCCGATCAGCTACTTCATTTTCTTCACTTTCCTTAAGCTTTAATCCTCCATTCCAATCCATTCCAACCCTCAATTTAAGTTTCTAAGACCATACTAAGATAGCATTCATCATTCTCTTCATTTGTAATGGAGTATAATTTTTTTATATTTTTTTGTAATTCTTTCATAAAGAACCCTAATTTTTCTTCTTCATTTTCTTCATAACTTTTGATCCTTCAAATGCTCTCAATCAATGAATGAAATATGCTTAGAAATATATCTTAAGGTTGTGTTTAAAGTTTGGGAATTTTTGGAGCATGTTTATTATTTTTGAATTTTTTTCAGAATATTTTTTATAGAAGATAAAGCATGATTTTGTGAATATTATTTCATATTGTTGGTTGTTGATGTTTTAGGAGCATATAAAATAAATATGAGAATTTTTGAATTATTTCTTATATTTGTTTTTTAAATGGCCGAAACTTTGATGGATTTTTAAGCCATTATTTTGATTTTTTTTTGTTGAAAAATAGTTGAGATATAGTGTTTAATATATTTTATGAACATTATATATTAATCTTTAAATTATTAAAACACTTCTTCTATTTTTTCAAAAGGACCGAAGGTTATACATATATTTTAAACATTATTTTATTTTAATTTATTTAAAATAATATGAAATATGATGTTTAGAAATAATATGAATATATTATGCTTTGTTGGGAATTTATTGAACACATACAATATATGTGTGATGACCAAAATTCAAGCATTAGATCATATTATAAATATTTAGTTAGTGTTTAAAGTTAATATTCAATGTTTATTGCATATTATAAACATGTTGTGAAGTGGGTAGAATTTATTGATCCTAAATGTGTATATTTTGAAATTACTATACCGAAAATATATTAAGAAAAATAAGCATGTGTTTTAATTTAAATGTATGATATGAAATGATATTTCATGTTTAGTTTATGATATAAGCATGATAAGATTTTTGTTGAATTATTGAACAACAATGTTCAAGAAATCCACAAATTGCCGAAAACTTTGATGTTTTTAACTCATGGTTTAAAATTTTATTTGATGATATTGAGGTGGTAATTAAATTCCATAGTATGATAAGAGCATAACATGTTTTTATTGGAATTTATTGGATACTTATGCTAATTATTGCTAATTATCGAAAATATAGCAAAATGGTTAAGTATGAGTTTGATTTTAATTATAAATAATGCTATGATAGTAATCTATAAGTTTAGAATGAATGATATGTGATTACGATGAATGAATGGAACACCCATACACACATACACAATGGTTGTGTATTATGTTAGAAATTAGGATTTTCTAATGCTTTATTATAGTATATGTTGTGTATGGTGTTGGATGATGTTGTATGGTTTATTGATGTTATGTCGACAAACAAAATCCCAAACGTAAACAACATTGTACTTTATGTAAGAGAATACAAAAGAAATCGACAAATTTCTATAACTTAAGAAGGAATTAAAGATAATCGAATTTAGACACAATTTTGGGTTTTCTATTAATAATAGGATACTCAAACGTGAGTTCCTAAATTAAAGAAACCAAAAGTCGACTTACAACGTTAATGCTCAACAACGATAACCTAATACGATATTAGATTGAGCGTTAAGACAACTCGACAACGAATAGCGATTATATAACTTACATAATCTCCGACGAGTTAAGAGAAACAAACAATGTCAAAAAGTGTAAGCAAAGACTCAAATATAAGATTTCAATCCTTATGCCTCAAAGGACGAGTTAGTATTCACAAAGAACTTCCTTAATGTCTAAGTATTTACTTACGTGATAGTATGGGTGTAATACCCCGAAGATTTAAAGCATAATTACGATAATTAAAATTCGTAAATTAGGGTTTCGCCGCGATAATTGAATTAGTAATTTATCGAATATTGATTTCGACTAATTATGATATAATGAATTCTTATATCATATTCACTAACGATTAGTGAATCAAGGAATATAGTTATATAATTCTTTCGGCAGTAATATTTTAACGTCGATTGAATATCGAAAGTTAATATTACGTGAATTTTTTTAAGTGACGAAGCTTAGAATTGCATTTCATTATTAATGAAATGAATTAATAAAGTGATTACGACTTTATTTCGACCAATTTGAGATGAGTCGATTATGAACGTTTTGAGACGTTTTGAACGTCAACGTTTAGAGACGAATCGAAAAATAAGTCAAACGATCAAGGAATTATATTATTTAAATTCCTATGATTATTTTAGGTAATAAAAGCATTATTTGGAATTAAAATAATGCTAGAAGATTGAGGAATAGAATTGAATAAAATGAGATGATTTTCGAAAACCCTAGTTTTCGAAAATTAGGGTTTGCTACCTAAAATTGTTCCAATTATTTTTTTATGATTTAATATATCATATAAGACATATATTATGTTATATAACTATTGATAGCAAGAAAATCAAATTTTGGTACCTACAATATGCAATTGCCGTGAGCAATTGTAACATAAGGATTTAATGGAATGATTTTGCTATCTTTCCAAAATGTAATGTATTAGTAAGATATATTTGCACAAGAAACAAGGAATTAATTAAGGAATCAAGTGGAATGTGCCATGAATTGGACATAGTCGTGTAAATGAGTGAAGGAATTTGAGGTGAGAATGATATTTGGAACTCTTTATTGACTTTGCTTCCATATAGTTAATACTAAGACCTTTATATCTAGGATAAGACAAGAATTAAAACTCATTCCTTTGTGCACATGAAATGACCGATGCAATTGTGAGGAAGAAGTAGAGATATTGTGTTTCATTCCATTTTGGATTGTGATGTTGAGTGTAGTCGTGTATTGTTGACCAAAGAAAAGAAAATTTTGAAGGAATATTAGTGTTCTAATGAGGATTGCTGCATGTGTAATTGTGTAGATATTATAGTGTATAAGACAAAAGAAATTTAAAGCTCCTTCTTTGTGCAAATGAGAGAGCCGACATGCATGTATTAAAGTAGGATTTATTTTGTCCATTCAATAAATTTGTGTAAGATGTATTTACTAAGGATGACATACTATGGAGTGAGTCATCATATTAAATTGTCTTGCAAATTGTGGGGATGGACTGAAATGATGTAGGAAGGAATTATGTATATTAATTGTTTATTCCTTAAGTTGTAAACAAAAGTGATAAGGTATTAACTTTAGAACAAACAAGACACCACCTCTCATTTCTTCACTTTACCGTGAGCTTCTTGAAAATAAATGAAGGAGAGTTCCTCTTTTTAAATCCCAAACATTGATACAAAAATTCCTTGCACCAAAAATCGACAACGGTTAAAAGGTTAGGAATCGAACGATCTTTCTTTATACGTTAAAATTTTCAATTTCCAACCGTTAGATTTTAATATATAATCTTATGTTCCTAATGCTACAAGTATGATAAATTATGTTATCATGTTAAATTGTTTGTAAATAATGTTTAGTATGATTATATGCTCCATATATGATGATTTAATTGCAAGCTAATAATGTTATGATTTTTATAGTGGTGCTCGAAAATGTTAGTGTTCAATATATTGATGGATTAGTGATCTATGATGGTAGTTAAGCTCATTATGATTTATTAGGAATTTTTGGAAATTGTACGTAATTACTTGGTAATTATCGAAAATTAATTGAATTTGTATGTTGATGTACAAATCATGTTTAAGAAATATTATAGCATATTATTGATGTGGAGCCTTGATTAAGTGCTATATGAATTTACTAGATTTTTAGAAAATATATGTTTATATATTGGAGAATGGCCGAGAGCTAGTTGAGTTGGGTACATGATGTGTGAGTTGAAATTGTTGAATATTATGATGTATTAGTGTTACATGATGATGATTAGGTATTGTGGAATTTTAGTGGAATTTTAGAAAAATGTTTGCTATATTAAAGTGTGATGGCCGAAAACTATAAAGAATAGGGAAATGATGTCCAATTTTCCTATAGCTAATGTTAATACATATTAATGATTCTATGATAATATAGAACATTATGTGATTTTATAAGAATTTTTGGAAGAAGTTTGAGAATTAATTATATATTGGCCGAGAGTTATTAAGAATGGAGACTAAGGGTTTTTAATTCATTTATTCAAGAAAAATCATATATTATATGTTTAGAAAATATTTTAGACCTATTAAGAATTTATGGGATTTTAGAAACATAGTATACTATGTTTACGTCGAAACGTTATGTTAAATAACGTTAGATATGAAAAAAAAAATATAAAGTACAAGTTAGATCATACTTGAGAAAAGTATTAATCATGTTTATTGATTAGCGTGAAAAATCGAGACTTATGATTATATGATAAGAAATCGATTGAAATTCGATTTAGATGAAAGTTTGATAACATATATGTGAATAATTTGGAAAATATGTTATGAAAAGTCAAAATCGTTGACTTAAGACTAAACGTAAGAAATACGTTGAATAAATACACTAATACGTGTAAAACGTATTAAATTTATAAGAATATCTCTTTTGTGAGAAACGATTTCATAATTGAAATCATTTTATTGAAAGACGTTAGTATGAATTCGACGTTTAACCTAAATGGTTAATATGAGACCGTAGATTACATTACGTCTCTATCGAAGTACGAGAAATATTTATTTAAGATACGCGATGAAACGACGTATTAATTTAGTTAAAGGATGCGACGCATTATATTAGAAAATTATCAAAGTTTATTAAACTTTGAAAATCTCGAAATACGTGACCGACGTACTAAAATAATTTTTACGTAAAGGTTGGACGTGGACGTGGAAAATTGGCGAAGAAAGAAATCGATTGAGAAAGTCTATTGTCCAGGTGGGCTTTACTATACTCAAAAAGATAAAATGCTTATCAAATGATTTATTTACGATGCATATTTGCAAGAAATGATGATGAAATGATTTATTTAATTACATGTCCAAAATGTTTATGTTTTATGTATGTATCCTATCCATGAAATGTTATGAATGTTGTTGGGTCGCTCCCAACTTATGAATGAAATCGATATCGGATCCTATGCCGGAAGGATAATACCTGGCTAGGATTAACGTGTACACATAATGGTGACTGGGGGCTGTAAGGACAATGCGCGGCCGGTCACAGCGACGTAGAAGGAGGCCTACTTCTACGGCGTGATAATGATGTTATGATGATGTTATGAGGAAAGGGATATGGATCATACATACAAGGAAAATGCCTGTGCAGGCGACGTTTTATGAAAATGAGGAAATTTTTTAGTAAGCACAGGACCTTTCAAATAAAACCCTTGTGTCTTACCATGATGGGGCATTGTAATTTAAAATTGATAAAATATTTTTGGCATAAGTCCACTGAGTGCATTCTTGTACTCAGCCCTGCATGTTTGTTTTTAAATGTGCAGATTGGGCTGGTGATGCGATGGAGTAGTGTTGAGCAATAGGAATATTGTCGCTGAAAGTTATACCTTGATTGTACATCGTCATATGTACATATCACATGTTTTCCGCTGCAAGTACTTAAGTTATGTATTAAAGCCCAAAAACATGTTTGATATATGTATCACAGTTTAATGTTAAATGGTCTCTCTGTTATTCATCCCTGTTTAGAGTAATAGTCCCTACTACATCGTATTTAGGATTTAGGGGCTGTTACAAAGTGGTATCATAGCGGTTCGCTATTTGAATCCAAAATCTCCTTTAAGGTTAAGTCTAGATTGAGTCACTAGACTTCTAGAGATCAGCCGACAATGCTCAACACTCCATCACATCAAGCTCAACTGGAATGAGGTAAATGATTCCTTTTCAAAAGTTTTGAAAGTGAAAAAGGATGGAAATGATTTTTCTTCGCAAAAGTTTTGAAATAAGAGAGATTCCCACAATATGCATGTATGAGACTGCATATTTAAGGAAAGCTCAAAGGATTCCAACAATATGCGAGGAATGGGACTGCATATTTAAGGAAAACTTAAAGGATTTGATATATGCTAGATAAATGATCTTCTCAGTTTTGAAAACGAAAAGTTTGAAAGTGAAACAAATTTTTTCAAATGAAATGAAAGTTAAGAGAATTTATTTAAAGTGAAAGTTATTGCAAATGTTGCAAATGAAGTTTTATGTTGTGAAGAGTTGAAAGTGATGAAATGATATTGAAAGTTGTTGGTTCGCTACCGACATATGATGATATGATAATGTTATATGAGGAGGATGTTGAGATGATAAGAAAAGTTGTTGGTTCGCTACCAACGTATGATAATGTATGATGATGTCATACGAGAAAGTATTGACAAAGATATGTCAAGGATGAAATGTTTGAATTCATGAGATTCAATAGAGATTTATTGTTATTAATGTATGAAAATGCTCAAAAATGGACATTTATATGTCAAATATGAAATGTTGAATTCTTGAAATTCAAAGAAGTACATAAGTACAAATGAGCTATGTTATGAATATTTGAAATTTTATTTCAAATCTTAAAGTTGTTTATGATAATGGGTATGTTATCCCAAAAGAACGTAGACTGTTTAAGACGCATGACCCCTTTTGCGAAAGAACATAGAAAGATGAATTATAAGAATCTCGAAATGAAAGACGAGAAGAGGATTTACGAGCAGAAATGGAAATGATGTCAAGATGATAAATGTCACTATACGATAAATGACATGAGTATAGTCTTTTTGTTTGGACGTTCGTGCGTGACGGAACTCCAAATCGACTATGACTTTTTCGTTAGAAACGAAATAGAAATGTGATCAAAGAATGAATTGATGCAAGTATAATGAATTTTTACAAAAGAAGAGACCACGGTGTGGTAGAAATTTTTTGAATGAGAAATCGAAAAGTTAGTTCAATGTTATGAGTAAAGTTCGGAATGTAGGGTAGTATTTCGATAAACCTTACAACTTACGATGACCAAATACGAGCATATAAGGTTTCAAATTCTACTCATTACCCAATTTCTGTCATTGAGTTTAATTCTATGACCTAGTTCAAATTGAGAAATCACTCGAGTTTCTCATTGTTTCTGAAAGAAATTTATAACCCAAAGATATATAACGTGTCCTTTTGAAACCAAGTCCTTGTGTGACTGAGAAGATAATTGTGACGTGTCTGGCCAGCCCATATGACCAAAGAAATCTCAGTAGTCGTCATTTTGGTCTCGGACCCTAGATCCCAATCATTCAGTCCAAAGAGCATATTGATTCAATCATTAAAAGATGTTATATTGATTTGTGAGACCGTACCTCTTACAAATTATCATGATGAATTTTCTTCAACCCTTGAAATCAATCAGTATGATGAAGGTTGATTTACATTGTCACCTAAGTGCGAATTAGTAAAGTGATAAACATCAGGTATGATGTAGGTTGACTGATTTAATCACCAAAAAGTTTCAGATCAGTAAAGTGATAGACATCAAGAAGTTATGTTATGAACAAGATCTCGATGAGACGAGATATATTATCCCCTATGATGCACATGGATGCAATGACCCCTGATGGGCTCACCAGATACTGATAACAGTGAAGTTGTATCTTCATGAGACTGTTTTGATGATAAAGTTATGAATAAGATACTCTTTAGCATTGAATGCAAGAGTATAAGTAAAGAAAAGTATGTGATATCCTTGGGATATAGTTTCCCCTTATGTCATAACGAGAGAGATTACAACTTATCTTTAAGATAGTTGTTTGTCCTTAAAACCTCATTAGTAGGTTGGACATGTTTAAAGAATGGAGATGCACGATATTCTTTTCAAATGATATATATATATATATATATATATATATATATATAAAGAAATGATAGCATCTCAGTTAACGAATCTCTCGCTTTATACCTCAATCAATGAGATTATGCTTGAGCATAATCGGTTCCAAGTGATTGAGACTTGGTTAGACCAATGATAATGAGATCGAGGAATCATAATCATTGAGAGGTGTGAAGAGCTAGGATAGCCCTAGCGTGTAAATTAAGTATGGAGAAAATATCTCCAAAGTCAAGATATGGTAATGAGATGCTTGGAATTTAAGTTAGGGTGTACAAATATACCACCTTACCAAGCTATATCACAATAATGACGGTTTGGTCCTGAAAGTGTGAACCAAGGTATAATGAAAGTAAGATAACTTTCAGACACCACGCTCAAGAAAAAGAGACAAAAGTCAAGAATAGCTGAAGAAACTATGAGCTATACAATTCTGAGATAGCCCACAATATGATATAAGCTTCAGAAACCTTATGACTTCAATAAGTAAGGTAATTCCCTTGAAGTAAAGAAATGGATTAAGAAATAGATTCATTATTTGAAATGAATCTTAGTACTCTAAGTTATATAGAGACAAAATGGTTGTCTTGTGTATCTTAGTAATTAACAAGCACGATAGCTTCTATGGACTTTGCAAAGGAAATACATCCAAGAGAACAAATGAAAAGATTCACATGGAAGAATCTTAGGGTGAATCTAATTGGAAAGCTAACCCTCATACTTTTGTGACGATCAATAAAGTGAGATATTAAGTATCTCTGACATGGAAATGAAGCGATCATAGGAGGTCGAGAATATGGTAATGAAATGGGACGTCAAGGCAAAAGTATGATATATCCTGTCACACCCCGACCTATCTAATCTTGTATTAACTGACTAATCGGAATGCGGCGGTGGAAAGAAAAGAAATGACTAACTATTTCAAGAGACTCGCCAATATAAACAGTTATCATTTTAAAGAAAGACGAGTCATCAGATCTGTGATTAACCAAATGATCAAAGTTTGATATAAATCAAACGCTATTTAGCAACTGATACCATGGTCTTTGACATAAATTCGTACTTGTTTATCAAATGTCTAACCCATCAAGACCTGTTCATGCAATAAATTACAACTATGAATGAGTTGGCGACAAAGTGTAGCCGAGTTTATGTGTGAAGACATAAACTCGGGCAAAACATAGGACTTTATAAAATAGGTCTTCGCTCAAACATTCAATCTCCATTGTCATCTCTCGCACTACTGCACATTTAGAAATACATGCGGGCGTGAGTACTTGATGCACTCGGTGGGCAATTGCGAAAACACTGAAACATGCTCTTAGAGCTATATAATCGACTTGCCACTTTCTTAGATTCACGGGGTTTAAGAAATAACCTATGAATCATACTTTCTGAAATCACTTACTTCATGATCAATGCACGTGCTAACAATTCTAATCATAACATGTCTGCAGACAAATCTTAAATAAACACCATATCTACGCACTCTTGTGTTGAGAAGTAGGCCTCCTTCTCAAACACCTTGGCCAAAGGCCACCTGTGTACACAAACCCTTACTAGCAGCTCGTCTAGCATAGGGCCGATATCGTCATTCTCTCGTAGATAGGCAATATGCAATATGCTCAAAACAGGCAAGTCAATTAACTTTTGTAAAAGAGACACATGCTCATCATCATAAACTTGTGCACAAACATATTTTAGTTTAGAAAGCCCACCGAAATCGGCACTCTCGGACTTTCTGTCTTTCCTTCTTGGTCTCTATTCGCTTCCACTTGTTCCTTAATAAGGAAATAAGAAGAATAAATACGAGAAAGAGGAACTAAGAGTTTCTAACTCTTGAGCCTCTACTAAAACTCTCTCGATACTCTATGATTAAGCTAAGTCGCTAGGTCGATGCATCCAAAACTAAACTATTCAACTTATTAAGAATGTAGTTATGAGAACTTAAATCTTTTCAACTCCATATATATATATATATGGGATATCATAATATATATATATATATATATGAAAATCTTTAGCTTTCTAATCTTCCATTTGGAAACTTCAATCAAGTAAGTCTTGATCAAGTTATATACTCACAAGAATCTATGTTTTGAAATCAAACTTCAAATATCAATTCAAAATCACAAAATCCTTTGAAATACTCAAACTAACGAAATCTAACTTTTTCGTATAAGAATAGAAAAATCTCAATAATTCAAAATAGGCTAATTTTATATACTAGATCATACTTTTGAAATCAAACTAATCAACTAAAATCAAAGTAAATAGTTCTCATCATTCCATATGCATACTAAATTAGGGTTTTTCACAAGAGTTGATTTTAACTCTAATTTCTTTTGCCAAACAAGATCATAGACATATAATTACATAACTACAAGCTTATTTTAAACAAATCAAAGCCAAAACATCTTGAAATCAAGCCCATAGTTTTCGGTCCTCACTAGAAAATTAGGGGTTTCGATTTTTGTTTCCGTAATCGACTCTAATCATGCTCAAACACCTTTAATTTCATAGATCTAAGCTTGATTCAAGAATTGTACAACAAATTCCTAAGATAAAAATTAGGGTTCTTTACTAAAGTTTAGGTTTTTCATGAAAATAAAAAATTAAACCATAGATCAAGCATAAATCACTTCTAAAAGGATAGATCTAAGCATACATAAACTAAAAATCGAAAAACAAAATTTGTAGAAGAACTAGGCCAAATGGCGAAACCTCGAGCTTTGAAGAGGAATTTTCTTTGCTTTCTCAACAATATATCACTCAATATAAGTAGATCTATACATACATGTACTAAGAATCGAAGAACAAAACCCGAAGAAAAGGGCCTATATGGCGAAACATGTAGGGGTTGATAGGGTGGGTTTTCTTGATTTTCTCGTCAAAACTTGAAATAGTTTAGTGGTTTACCTCTTTAAGGCGTTGATCCACCTATTTGAAAAGGATTGGAGGTCGGATCTTAAGCTTGAAGAGGAAATTTTCATGTGTGTGTGTGTGGCTCGAAAATGAGAGCAAAATGGGAGGAAAATGGTGAAAAAATGTAGTCTTGGTGGCCAAGTTTGCATATATATAGGAGTCTTCTTTGATAAGCTAAAAAAAAATGGCTTCATGAAGAAGCTACTAAGTTCTAGAGAATTCTAAGCTTCTTTGATAAGTTAAATCAACATTTGGGTTCATTTCTTATACTTTAATGTTAGGCCGATTTTTTAGAGGCGTTAAGTCTTCAACATATATATATATATACATATATATATATATATATATATATATTATGTAAAAAATATGCTCAACAAAATAGGAATATAATATTTATCTCTTGAATTTAATAATTCAAATAGAAAGATAAAATTTGCTAGCAAGTTGAAATCTCATTTATCACTCTTTCTAAATCAAACTTTGAATTAAACAATAAATAAAAATTTATTGCTAAGTCGATCCACTTTAGAATTATAAAATAAATCTTTAAGTTAAAACTTTATAAAATCTTATCTAAGGATGCATTGTCCTAGTCACTCACGTAATTAATTTCTAATTAATTACGTGCTTAGCAACAATGAGAGCTATGAGAATCTGGGGTATTACATTCTCTCCCCCTTAAAGAAATTTCGTCCCGAAATTTAGTACATCTGAAAATAGTTCAGGGTACTTCTCTTTCATCTTTTCTTCAAATTCTCAAGTCGCTTCTTCTAGGCCATGATGCCTCTATAGAATCTTGACTAAAGGAATCGACTTATTCCTAGTTGTTGATTCTTTCGATCAAGAATACATTCTGGCTTCTCCTCATAGCTTAGATATTGTTCAGGAACAATATTCTCTTGATATCTGATGTGTTTTGGATTAAACACATATCTTCGTAACTGCGACATATGAAACACATATGGATATTGCCGAAACTTGCAGGCAAAGCTAATCTATAGGCAACTGACCCAAATCTTCTCTAGAATCGTACGGTTTATTAAATCTTGGTACGAGCTATCCTTTAATTCCAAAGTGATGTATTCCTTTGGAATGAGATACTTTCAAGAATACAATGTCTTAAATCTTGAAGCTTAGCTCCGTACGTCTTTTATTTGCGTAGGACTTTTGACGATCTTGAGCTTCTTGGATTCTTTTCTTTATTTGTCGTATGATTACGACCATTTCTTCAATCGCTTCTGGTCCAAGCACTTGTCTTTCTTCAACTTTGTCTCAATGAAGCGGTCATCTACTCTTTCTGCCATAAAAGGCTTCATAAAGCGTCATATAAATCGTTGCTTGGTAACTGTTATTGTATGTGAAAATCAATCAATGGTAGGACTCGCTACCGTTGATCTCCTTGATCTAATATCAAGGTTCTGATCATATTTTCTAGCGTCTATATGGTTCTTTCGGATTGACTATCTGTTTGGAATGCAATGCTATACTGCAATTCACTTTTGTACTCATCTCTTATTGAGATTTCACCCAAAACGAGATATAAACTTGGAGTCTCTATCTAAGGTGATTAAGACGGTATTTTACGCAAACGTACCATCTCTCGAACGTATATCTGTGCTGACTTGCTAGCTCTATTCGTAATAGAGATCGGGATAAAATGAACACACTTCGCGAGTCAATCGATTATCACCGAACTAGCTGTATTACCACGCTTCAATTTGGGTAAACTAGTCACGAAATCCATGGCTATGTGATCTTATTTCCACTGAGGAAATCTCCAGTGGTTGCAATCTACCATACGTTGTTGGTGCAAAGCTTTAATTTGTTGACACGTTAATATGATCAACAAACGAGGCTATCTCTCGCTTTATTCCTACCCACACAAACCTTTGCTTTAGATCTTGATACTTCTTTATGCTTACTGGGTGTGCGGTGTAGGGCGTGTTATGAGCTTCACTCATAATCTCGTTCTTTAAATATTCATCATTGGGTACAAAATTCCTGGTTCTGAACATGATTGCGATATCTCCAGCTTCATGTTATTCTTCTGGCCTTTCTGTTTTAATCTTAATTCATAGCTTCTCTATCTGTTGATCTTATCTTTGATCCTTCACGAATCTTGCTCTCATATCGGGGTAACGACAAGAGCGGATATAATTTCTTTTCGCAACTTCAGGTGGTAGCATCACTTGCAAACTCATCTCTTCAAATTCTTTGATTAACTCCTCTCTCTGAGTAAGGACGAATCCTAACTGGATTTGGCATTTTCTACTGAAAGCATCAGCGATAACTTTCGCTTTTCTAGGGATACTTGATCTCGCAATCATGATCTTTTACTAGCTTTAGCCATCTTCTCTGACGCATGTTCAAATATTTCTGCTCGAAGAAATACTTCAGGCTCTTGAGGTTTCAACTATCGTGAAGCATAAGCTATCACTCTTCCTTCTTGCATCGGGACCATTCTTAGTCCACTCTTTGATGCATCGATATACTGAGTATACCCTTTTACGATTACGGTATTGCTAAAGCGGCGTGGTAGTCAACTGTTCTTTAACTCTTGACTACTTTCCTCGTATTCTTGGGTTCGTTCGACATAATTCCTTTTGAAGGTATTGAGTCTTAGTTCTCGCAATCTTGGAGAATCCTTCTATGAACCTTCGGTAATGTTCTGCTAAACCCAAGAAACTTCAAGTCTCTATCTGTATCGTCTGCGATTTCCAATCGCGTACCGCTTGAACTCTAGCGGGGTCGACTCTGATTCCATCTGTTGTAATGATATGTCCAAGGAAATTCACTTCCCTTGGCCAAAACTCATATTTGCAAATCTTAGCAAACAATCGTTCTATTCTTAACGTCTGTAGAACGGTTCTCAACTGTTCTTCGTGTTCTTGTTCGTTCTTCGAGATAATTGTGGAAAACACAATTCATCAAATTCATAAGCACAGCTGGTGCATTCATCAAGCCACATGGCATTACTACGGACTCGTAGTGGCCATACTGCGCTCGAAACGTAGTCTTGGCTATGTTCTTCTGACGAATCTTTGATTGATGATATCCTGACTTCAGGTCAATCTTCAAGAAAACACTGGCACCTTTCAGCTGATCGAACAAGTCATCGATCCTGGGTAAGGATACCTATTCTTCAAGGTTAACTTGTTCAATTTTCTGTAATCAATACATATCCTTAAAGTTTCATCCTTCTTTTTGACAAATAGAACTGGCGCTTCCCAAGGAGATACACTAGGTTGAGTAAAACCTAGGTCCAAAAGTTCTTGCAATTGGATCTTAACTCCTGTAATTCTTTTGGGGCCATTATATAAGGTGCTTTTGAAATAGGTGTTGATCCTGGTTCAAACTCAATGGAGAAACTCTAATTGTCTGTCCGAAGGTAGCCCTGGTAATGTTTCAGGAAAACATCCTGAAACTCTCTAACCACGGGTACATCTCCTACCTTCTTCTCGGACTTGACATCGACATTCGAGATATCAAGGTAAGCACAATCTTCCTCGTTATTCATCGACTTTTCGGTTTGTAAAGGTGAGATCATAGGAACATGGCTTCTTCTTCTTAATACCATAAAAGCAGTAGGTTCTCTTTACGGTGGTGAAACACTATTTCTCTTTGCTCGCATCATATCGTTGCATAATCTTGTCGTCAACCAAGACATTCCTATATAAGATCCACGTCCTTCGTGTGCAACAGCTGTAGCGATCTCGCTCTAAGCTTTAGGGATCTTAGTTCGAAATCTAGGTTAGAACATACGTGCATGTTAACGATAGCTCCATCCAACGGGGTAAGCACGTTTGTTGTTGAGCTTAAGAACATCTGCCAAGTTGCTTGGCATTCTTCTCAGGTTGTTTTTAAGAGAGGGCGTATGCTCTTTGATATAGATGTTGGTGCGGTCGAGGCGTTGGTGATTGCGGTTACGGCGACGAAGACGGTTGCGGCGATGGCGATGGCGACGGTTGCAGTTGATGTAGCGGCATCTCGATCTGACGAAACAGCGACTTGGATATCCACTTACGGCCTTCATTGGTTGGGTCTGTCTCGGATGGTTCTGCTTTCCTTCATCGCTAGTTGTTTCTCTGACAGTTCAGATATTGACTTGCATAGTGGCCTACTTGTCCATATGCATAACAACTGCTACTTCCCCATGTGCAAACTTCAGAATGTACTCTGTTACATCTGGGCACATCTGCATTCTGGACTGACTTGGGAAAGATTTTCTCTGCGTAGACTGATTCGGTTTCTGCTATCATCTCTTGTTTAGGAGAGTCTTGTTCTCCTAATTCTTTTTCCTTTTTGACTTCTGATCTGGAAGAAGAAATCTTGGTGAGGCTTGTCAAAATGATTCTGATCTCTTAGCGTAATCTAGCTCAAAACAATTCTGCCATTTTCTCATCTGTCTCAACTTTTAAAGGAGCATGACGGCTAGATTGCAGAATTTGCTATTATATTCTGCCACAATCTTTTGCCTTGCTCAAGTTCGCAAATTTCAATCTCTTTCTGTTGCTGTAACTTTGAGGTATATACTTCTCAAACAATTCTCTCTTGAATTGTTCCCACGTAAAATTCTCCAATTGCTCAGGAGCAAGAACTTTCTGATGCAGAAAAAGCTCTGCAATTCTACGATCTATTTGAGGAGGAGAAGGTACAGGTAAATCTTAAGAAGAATTTGCACTCTCTGGTTCTTCCTCTTCAGAATATTTACAAAAGCTAGGAAGACTTTGCAAATTAAAGTTCCAAGCATATAAATGCTTTGGTATCTCGGCAAAACATATCCGGTACGGCTTCTCAATCACGCTACCGCATCATAAGATATCTTATAGGCATCACTAGTCTGTATATACACATATATACATATACGTGCATCCACACTGTCTACAACTGCCAGCTTCCATTCTTGCTGCTACTAGCTTCATTCTGCTCGCGAAGGCTGTCATTGCTGACATCATTTCCTTCTTCCATCTCTACTACTCCATTCTTACTGCCCTTAACGGCTTCATTGGAGTCTGGTATCTCTACATCTTTCTCAATCTCAGGAGATGGCGGATCAATAGCACACTCGGAAAATGAGTACAAGGGAATTACTCCAGGATAAAGGATATCAAGATCAGTCACAAAAGACATTTGACTGATATCTAGGGGCTGTAGTTGTGTTGTGCCAACAACTGGTAAGAACTCAGGTTCATACATGAAAAATCTTGAGACACCTGAAGGTCTCGATGAACTAGCTTAAGTCTCTTCTGGGACTTCTAAAGAAGAAGTCTCAGGAACGTGAGAGGAAGGAATAGACTTAATCAATGTAAGGATCTCAGGGAATGCGAAAGACTGACCATACCAATCTAGGTAAATAGGAAACATTTTGGTACTGAGCTAAGAGAAATCGAACTATATAAGAGCTACATCAGACTCGGGTATAAACAACTGAGTATCTGGTAGAGATGACTCTATCTCTAGAGTATAGACACTAACGTCATACTCAGGAATAGAAGAATCAACATTAATGGATTCAAGATCCTCATCATCATCATCATCTTTAAAAAGGAAAAGAAGAACACCAGCCAACTGGAACTGATGAACAGCTGAAATAAAATCAGCAACAAGAGAATTTGAACCAGTAGGAAAACTCAAATATACATAATGCTGAGAACTGATGGTAGCTAGGAATCTGGGAAGATTAGCTTGCTCTGAAGCTATAAAACCAGGCTCAATGTAATTAATGGCAACAGCAACGGCAAATCTTGCCACTTCTTAGGCAATAAACAAATCAATCGGAGTATTCCATCTAGTCCCGATGTGCCGTGATCAAATGCCTCCTTTCTCCACATCTGCTATACTTTACTATCACACAGGATCTACTACTAATGACTACTACTTGGATCAGGCTCTTCACTCCTGGTGATGTTCATCTCTATCACAGCTTCACTGATTGCTTCTTCTTGAAGAATCGCTCGATCTCATCTTCCGATGGGCTGCCTGCGTATGCGGGTCTTTGTTGTTAAGGCTCCATCTCTTCTTCATTGTAGTCTC
The DNA here is from genome assembly GCA_036937905.1 of Salvia rosmarinus. Taxonomy (NCBI): domain Eukaryota; kingdom Viridiplantae; phylum Streptophyta; class Magnoliopsida; order Lamiales; family Lamiaceae; genus Salvia; species Salvia rosmarinus. Next base: position 16,835,510 of record CM072820.1, read on the forward strand.
GCACTAGTGGTTTAGGAGCATTGGGGTTGTTGTCATGCGGAATTACTTTAAACTCAGGATATAGAATGTATGGGTTAATAACGAAGGCATTTCACCGATTGGAAGGTACTCAAGCTTGCACTTGTCAGTCACAGACTCAATATGTTCGTGTTCATACCGATAAGATCCGGAAAAAACGATGGTCTAGAAGAACTGGTCCCCAAATGCAGGAGGAGGTGGCTCTTGAAATGTATGAATCTCATGTAAACAACTAGGAATATCGGTGAAATTGGTGGGACTGGGAGTTATAACAAGAGTGTCGAGAGGCTGCATGAATTGGTAAGAGCAGGAACTACTTGAAATGTAATTACTAGGGCCAACTGAGAAGACATTGGATTAGCAAACTAATTCGGATAAGAAAGTAAGTCAAAACTAACAGCTTCTCTAATAGATCCGCATCAATTTCGGTATCCTTTGGATCCGGATAAGGAAAAGAAATATTTTCATTGGGACGATATCAACAAACCACGGATCTAATCTGAGGGTAAATACCAATCATCGGGACCACGATGGATATCTCGAGTCCATCAATAGAGGAGAATCAAGCGGCTTAACAATATCGGGAGCTAAAGGTGCGTTCAATCAACATAGACTCATCAAATCGCGGAGCAAGAATTTCAAGAGTAGTACATCAATGGCGGTGGGAGAAAAATCATCCTACTCACATAACGCCCGCAAAGAGTCGATGAATATAAGAATGAAAATGATCGAGAGGAATAGTTACACAGGGATGGACCTTGATGATCCCGATTCTATGCTCGAGCGAGCATGGAATCAAAGAAATTCCCGACTTTAGGATTTCTAGAAAATCGATATAATCAAGAGTCTTGGAAGAAGCCCATCCTTGCGGTGTCTTGACAAGACTGAATCAACCGATGTCTTGCATCGAATTCATTAACCCCATGCTTGCTAATCGAAACCGTTCAGTGGATTGCTCGAGAAATTCAGAAGTTCGCCTCTTGTTCCGCCTAAGCTCATAGAATGCATCAGACGTCCAATCGAAGAACGATCTAACTCTAGTACTATTAAGCGTGTCTCCGCATCCTAATTAATCGTAATTTAAACATCGGGACAATCATATCGATATGTCCCATTTCCCATCTTAGGATACTAATCAAATTGTATGCATAATCATCTTATGTAGCATACAATACTAAACAATAAAGATTACACAAAGCCATAAGCAATACAGAAAGAATTCTGAACTCTTTATAAAGAATCAACTACTTGTACCTGGTTGTGCTGGAGATGATGGACTTGATATGCTGAGCTTGAATTATTTAAGACAACTGGGTTAGACTCAAGGAAGACTCAAAGGACCAGAGCGAAAAACTGCTCTGATACCATTCTGTCACACCCCGACCTATCTAATCTTGTATTAACTGACTAATCGGAATGCGGCGGTGGAAAGAAAAGAAATGACTAACTATTTCAAGAGACTCGCCAATATAAACAGTTATCATTTTAAAGAAAGACGAGTCATCAGATCTGTGATTAACCAAATGATCAAAGTTTGATATAAATCAAACGCTGTTTAGCAACTGATACCATGGTCTTTGACATAAATTCGTACTTGTTTATCAAATGTCTAACCCATCAAGACCCTGTTCATGCAATAAATTACAACTATGAATGAGTTGGCAGCAAAAGTGTAGCTGAGTTTATGTGTGAAGACATAAACTCGGGGCAAAACATAGGACTTTACAAAATAGGTCTTCGCTCAGCATTCAATCTCCATTGTCATCTCCTGCACTACCTGCACATTTAAAAATACATGCAGGGCGTGAGTACTTGATGCACTCAGTGGGCAATTGCCGAAAACAACTGAAACATGCTCTTAGAGCTATATAATCGACTTGCCACTTTCTTAGATTCACAGGGGTTTTAAGAAATAACCTATGAATCATACTTTCTGAAATCACTTACTTCATGATCAATGCACGTGCTAACAATTCTAATCATAACATGTCTGCAGACAAATCTTAAATAAACACCATATCACAAGACTCTTGTTTTGAGAAGTAGGCCTCCTCTCAAACACCTTGCCAAAGGCCACCTGTACACAAACCCTTACTAGCGGACTGTCTAGCATGGGGCCGATATCGTCATTCTCTCGTAGATGGGTAATATGCAATATGCTCAAAGCAAAAAGTCAATTAACTTTTGTAAAAGAGACACATGCTCATCATCATAAACTTGTGCACAAACATATTTTAGTTTAGAAGCCCACCGAAATCGCTTACTCGAGACTTTCTCATCTTTCCTTCTTGGTCTTTATTCGCCCACTTGTTCCTTAATAAGAAAATAAGAAGAATAAATACGAGAAAGAGGAACTAAGAGTTTCTAACTCTTGAGCCTCTACTAAAACTCTCTCGATACTCTATGATTAAGCTAAGCTGCTAGGTCAATGCATCCAAAACTAAACTATTCAACTTATTAAGAATGTAGTTATGAGAACTTAAATCTTTTCAACTCCATATATATATATGGGATATCATAACGATATATATATATATATATATATATGAAAATCTTTAGCTTTCTAATCTTCCGTTTGGAAACTTCAATCAAGTAAGTCTTGATCAAGTTATATACTCACAAGAATCTATGTTTTGAAATCAAACTTCAAATATCAAGTCAAAATCACAAAATCCTTTGAAATACTCAAACTAACGAAATCTAACTTTTTCGTATAAGCATAGAAAAATCTCAATAATTCAAAATAGGCTAATTTTATATACTAGATCATACTTTTGAAATCAAACTAATCAACTAAAATCAAAGTAAATAGTTCTCATCATTCCATATGCATACTAAATTAGGGTTTTTCACAAGAGTTGATTTTAACTCTAATTTCTTTTGCCAAACAAGATCATAGACATATAATTACATAACTACAAGCTTATTTTAAACAAATCAAAGCCAAAACATCTTGAAATCAAACCCATAGTTTTCGGTCCTCACTAGAAAATTAGGGGTTTCGATTTTTGTTTCCGTAATCGACTCTAATCATGCTCAAACACCTTTAATTTCATAGATCTAAGCTTGATTCAAGAATTGTACAACAAATACCTAAGATAAAAATTAGGGTTCTTTACTAAAGTTTAGGTTTTTCATGAAAATAACAAATTAAACCATAGATCAAGCATAAATCACTTCTAAAAGGATAGATCTAAGCATACATAAACTAAAAATCGAAAAACAAAATTTGTAGAAGAACTAGGCCAAATGGCCGAAACCTTGAGGCTTTGAAAGAGGAATTTTTCTTTGCTTTCTCAACAATATATCACTCAATATAAGTAGATCTATGCATACATGTATTAAGAATCGAAGAACAAAACCCGTAAGAAAAGGGCCCTATATGGCCGAAACATGTAGGGGTTCATAGGGTGGGTTTTTCTTGATTTTCTCGTCAAAACTTGAAATAGTTTAGTGGTTTACCTCTTTAAGACGTTGATCCACCGATTTGAAAAGGATTGGAGGTCCGGATCTTAAGCTTGAAGAGGAAATTTTCATGTGTGTGTGTGTGTGTGTGGCTCTCGAAAATGAGAGCAAAATGGGAGGAAAATGGTGAAAAAAATGTAGTTTTGGTGGACAAGTTTGCATATATATAGGAGTCTTCTTTGATAAGCTAAAAAAAAATGGCTTCATGAAGAAGCTACTAAGTTCTAGAGAACTCTAAGCTTCTTTGATAAGTTAAATCAACATTTGGGTTCATTTCTTATACTTTAATGCTAGGCCCGATTTGTTTAGAGACGTTAAGTCTTCAACCGAACACATATATATATATATATGTATTCGAAAAAATATGCTCAACAAAATAGGAATATAATATTTATCTCTCTTGAATTTAATAATTCAAATAGAAAGATAAAAATTTGCTAGCAAGTTGAAATCTCATTTATCACTCTTTCTAAATCAAACTTTGAATTAAACCATAAATAAAAATTTATTGCTAAGTCGATCCACTTTAGAATTATAAAATAAATCTTTAAGTTAAAACTTTATAAAATCTTATCTAAGGATGCATTGTCCCTAGTCACTCACGTAATTAATTTCTAATTAATTACGTACTTAGCGCTTAATGAGAGCTATGAGAATCTGGGGTATTACATGTCCTCAATAGACCAAGGATTTTATCCTATACGAAAATATTTAATCAATCAATTAAGATAAAGGCAAATGATGTATTTCCAATAAGGATATTACAAATGATGACGCTAAATGCCAGTATAAGGATTTCTCTGGAAAAGAGTTTAAAGTAAGGATATGGTGAACGGGGTAACAGAAGGCCATGGCGAGGGAACATAATGTCCCAAAAGGCAAGGAAAATGATATATGAAATAGATGTTTACTTGAATAGACGGGAACACCGTAGACCAAAGCCTATGCTTTGTACCGAAAACAGAACGAACAAAAACCAGGAAGGCCTGATAGGTATGAGAAAAATTTCTCAGCATACCTATAATATTTTGTTCGATATAGGTGCTTCACATTCTAACATTGCACAAGTATGTGTAGAAACGATAGAACCCAATTCAGGATAAACGAATCAAGAAATAAAAATCTCTTCACCTATATGAGAATTATGGTCGTCGCAAGTGTTGCTCAAACTTAGTATTGGACCTAGGATCGCCAAAGGTTTTAACAAATGATTTGGATCATAACATCTATGTGGAACGTGGATATAATTCAAGAAACAGAAGTTTCAGAAATGGATGTCACTCACGTGATTAGAGACATGGACATAGTCTCATCAATGGAAATTCTACGCGACAGGATAATAGTATTCACTATTACTTACACGAATTAATTTAGAGCAATATACAAATGGAGATGTGAAATGCTAAATGAGGAATAAGATGGCAGAAAATGGGAGTATTACGGATAAAAAGGTTAACCACAAGGCTTACAAGCTTAGAACTCACACGGGCGTATCGACTCTTTTATTATAAACCAGGCACGAATTTAGGACATTTTTGGAGGAATTTCTGCACCTTTGGATGAATGCTCGTAACCATGGAGTGACGGATAAGGATGGCATCCAACGACTTATCCGTCGAGTGCCAACAGACTGGCAAGATTTTGGAAAGGAAGTATCAAGAGAATATATTCTCCATGTAGAAAATTCCAAGGCTTGGGCAGACTTACCAGGATTTGTCAACCGGCTTAAGTATACATATAATGCATATGGAACGGCACCTATGAGCACTTGTCCTGGTCCCCGGCAAGTTACACAGTATGATATAAAGGAATGGTTGTACCCTGATGTTCCAGATGCCGGCCCACGTCCTGTGCCGTTAATTATACCTGAAAGAGACGAGAATGGAAAAAGGACATGATCTTACCGCCCTCAAGGATTAGGGGAATTACCATTACCAACTCAACCTTACTTTTGATAAAGGCAACACAAACCTCTGGTAATGAAGAAGAAACAGAGAGCAGTTTAACCCCTGGCTCTGTGAAAGAGATAGATCGTCGGAGATAAGAGGCAAAAACGTACCTAGAGAAAGGCAAATTTCCAAATAAGGTGTACGATTCCGACGAAAGCCACTCAGAGACATAGAATCCCATGATAATATGAGACTTATATGTAGATAGTGGATCATATGTAAATGGTATGGTTAGAATGTATAAAATAATCGTAGTTTGGAATATTTTGTGAATATGTAGAAGTGGTGTCAAAATTTTGTGTGTGAATGGAACTAGACGCCATGTAATTAATCGGCTTGATAGACCGATCCTCGTAATTAATGTATGGAAATCCTCATTGAGGCATTTTGATGAGATATATTATATGGTTTTTGTAGAATGGTATCTGATGGATGAAAACGAATTGTTCCGAATAAGATATGGTGACTATAAGATTATAGTTATGCCATTCGGACTAACGAATGTACCAGCCCTGTGCATGAACCTCAAAAATCGAGTGTTCCACACGTACTTAGACAATTCTGTCTAAATCTTTATGAATGATGTTCTTATCCATACGAAGAGCGAGAAAGAACATAAAGAACATCGAAGGACTGTCTTACGGACATCTAGAGCCAAACAGATTTTTCTAAGTTTAGTATTGTGAATTTCGGCTTAAAGAAGAAACATTCCTCAGGCACATGGTGTCTTCAGTAGGAATCAAAGTGTGTAAGAATGGAAGCCGTCAATGACCTAAAATGAGATCAGGAATTTCTTAGATAAATTGACTACTATCAGAGATTCATTGAGAATTCTCTAAGATAGCAAGACCGATAACACCGCTACCCCAAAAAGGAACCAATTTTACATGGACCAATAAATGAGAGGCCATGTATTAAGGTGAGAAAGATAATAGCTTACGCATCACAATGACTAAGACCACATGAATAGAATTACCCAACTCACGATTATGTCAGATTTGAGAAAAAAACGTAATAAACGAAAAGAGAAAGGATGAAAGATTTGAAAAAAAAATATACGAGCTAAGAAAAGGAACGAAGGGCTGAAGGATTTTAAAGAAGCGTCGGACAATGTCATATTGTCTAAGGAAAGGATATATATTTCAAGTAATAATAAGCCTAGAAATGAAATCATGAGTAAAGCTCATGATATTTCTCATACCACCCACCCAGGCAGCACTAACATGTGTAAGAAATTTACGAGAAAAGTTGGATAGTAAGGAATGAAATGAGATATAACCACATTGTCGAGCATTGTCTCGGTTACCAATAAGTGAAGACATTGTATCAATGACCTTATAAAAAGTTATAATCTCTAAAGATGCACAAATGAGAATGGAATGACATAGCAATGGATTTTATGACGGGTTCTGCCAAAGTCATAAAGAAGTAACATTGCTATATGGGTAGTAGTGGATTGACTTACCAATTATGTTCATCTCTGCCTATTCAGATGACTCATGGATCTGATGAGTTAGCTCAGTCGTACATAAAGGAAACTTATATTTACAGGGGATACCAAAACCTATCACTTCAGATAGAGACTCTAAGTTTACCCCTAGATTTTGAACTAGCTCACCAAAAAGGAGTTAGACACGAGATTGAACCTTAACATAGATGTCCACTCATGGACAGATGGACGATCAAAAGGACAATATGGATGTTTAAGGATACGATGAGAACATTAACGTTAAATTTAAGTACAGGTGGGAACATGTAGTACCACTTGTTAAGTTCATGTACGACCATAGTTGTCAAGCAACGATCAATATAGCCATATGAGGCATTATGTGGAAAGAAGTATCGACCACCACTTTATTGTAATAAAGTAGGTGAGAGAGAGTATAAGGTCCTGACAGCGTAAATGAAATGATTAAGATATCTGCCAAAGGAGGCAAAGAATAAGAGAAGCTCAGGACAGACAAAAGTCTTACGCTGATACGCGTAGATCCGAACTACATTTTGAATGCGAAAATAAAGTTCCTTAAAATTTCTCCATCGAGGGAAATTATAAAGTTTAAAGTACAAGGAATGTTGAGGTCACAAGATCCTAGAAATGATAGGCCCAGTAGCTTATAGATTGGTACTTCCACCAAATTTGGGGAATGTACGTAATGTTTTCCACGTGTCACAGTTAAGGAAATACGAATATGACCCAAATCACGTAATCCATCATAATGACGTGATCCTTAACTCAAATATGAGTTGCGACGAAAAACCTACGACTATTTTGATCGTAAGATTCAACGATTGAGAATCAAGTTTGGGTCTTTAGTGAAAGTCCAATGGAGAAACCATGGACAAAAGAAAATCACGTGGAAAATTGAAGATGTTATGATGCTAAGATACCCCATACTTTTTGAGGTATTCAAATTTCGGGACGAAATTTCTTTTAAGGGAGGTGGAATGTAATACCCCGAAGATTTAAAGCCTAATTACGATAATTAAAATTCGTAAATTAGGGTTTCACCGCGATAATTGAATTAGTAATTTATCGAATATTGATTTCGACTAATTATGATATAATGAATTCTTATATCATATTCACTAACGATTAGTGAATCAAGGAATATAGTTATATAATTCTTTCGGCAGTAATATTTTAACGTCGATTGAATATCGAAAGTTAATATTACGTGAATTTTTCTAAGTGACGAAGCTTAGAATTACATTTCATTATTAATGAAATGAATTAATAAAGTGATTACGACTTTATTACGACCAATTTGAGATGGGTCGATTATGAACGTTTTGAGACGTTTTGAACGTCAACGTTTAGAGACGAATCGAAAAATAAGTCAAACGATCAAGGAATTATATTATTTAAATTCCTATGATTATTTTAGGTAATAAAAGCATTATTTGGCATTAAAATAATGCTAGAAGATTGAGGAATAGAATTGAACAAAATGAGATGATTTTCGAAAACCCTAGTTTTCGAAAATTAGGGTTTCTACCTAAAATTGTTCCAATTATTTTTTTATGATTTAATATATCATATAAGACATATATTATGTTATATAACTATTGATAGCAAGAAAATCAAATTTTGGTACCTACAATATGCAATTGCCGTGAGCAATTGTAACATAAGGATTTAATGGAATGATTTTTCTATCTTTCCAAAATGTAATGTATTAGTAAGATATATTTGCACAAGAAACAAGGAATTAATTAAGGAATCAAGTGGAATGTGCCATGAATTGGACATAGTCGTGTAAATGAGTGAAGGAATTTGAGGTGAGAATGATATTTGGAACTCTTTATTGACTTTGCTTCCATATAGTTAATACTAAGACCTTTATATCTAGGATAAGACAAGAATTAAAACTCATTCCTTTGTGCACATGAAATGACCGATGCAATTGTGAGGAAGAAGTAGAGATATTGTGTTTCATTCCATTTTGGATTGTGATGTTGAGTGTAGTCGTGTATTGTTGACCAAAGAAAAGAAACTTTTGAAGGAATATTAGTGTTCTAATGAGGATTGCTGCATGTGTAATTGTGTAGATATTATAGTGTATAAGATAAAAGAAATTTAAAGCTCCTTCTTTGTGCAAATGAGAGAGCCGACATGCATGTATTAAAGTAGGATTTATTTTGTCCATTCAATAAATTTGTGTAAGATGTATTTACTAAGGATGACATACTATGGAGTGAGTCATCATATTAAATTGTCTTGCAAATTGTGGGGATGGACTGAAATGATGTAGGAAGGAATTATGTATATTAATTGTTTATTCCTTAAGTTGTAAACAAAAGTGATAAGGTATTAACTTTAGAACAAACAAGACACCACCTCTCATTTCTTCACTTTACCGTGAGCTTCTTGAAAATAAATGAAGGAGAGTTCCTCTTTTTAAATCCCAAACATTGATACAAAAATTCCTTGCACCAAAAATCGAAAACGGTTAAAAGTTTAGAAATCGAACGATCTTTCTTTATACGTTAAAATTTTCAATTTCCAACCGTTAGATTTTAATATATAAGCTTATGTTCCTAATGTTACAAGTATGATAAATTATGTTATCATGTTAAATTGTTTGTAAATAATGTTTAGTATGATTATATGCTCCATATATGATGATTTAATTGCAAGCTAATAATGTTATGATTTTTATAGTGGTGCTCGAAAATGTTAGTGTTCAATATATTGATGGATTAGTGATCTATGATGATAGTTAAGCTCATTATGATTTATTAGGAATTTTTGGAAATTGTACGTAATTACTTGGTAATTATCGAAAATTAATTGAATTTGTATGTTGATGTACAAATCATGTTTAAGAAATATTATAGCATATTATTGATGTGGAGCCTTGATTAGGTGCTATATGAATTTACTAGATTTTTAGAAAATATATGTTTATATATTGGAGAATGGCCGAGAGCTAGTTGAGTTGGGTACATGATGTGTGAGTTGAAATTGTTGAATATTATGATGTATTAGTGTTACATGATGATGATTAGGTATTGTGGAATTTTAGTGGAATTTTAGAAAAATGTTTGCTGTATTAAAGTGTGATGGCCGAAAACTATTGTAATATTCCAAAGAAACGAACATACGATTACGGTATACTAAACTCGTAATTAGGGTTTTTCCCGAATATTCTTATATGTATGACATCGAATTTTATTTTGATTCAGTATCATTATAACGAATTCCTTTTTATAATTCACTAAGGATTGTGAATTACGGAATTGAAATTTATGAAATAATACGACAGTATTATTTTAACGTCAACAGCATCGAACGTCAAGATTTTATGAAATTTTCTGAGCAGTGAAGCTTGGAATTAACTTCCATATTAATTCCTATGATAACGGAATTTTATTTATAAAGTAAGTACGGACTTACTACGACCATTTTGAGATGAGTCGATTTTGAACGTTTTGAGGCGTTTTGAGCCAACGCGTCTGAGGCGTTTTGAAAAATGAGTTTAATGCTCAGAAAATTACAATAATTAATTTCATATTATTATTTTATATAATTACAGTATTATTATTTATTAAAATTGAATTTTTAGCTATTAAAATTCGATATTTTGAAATGGGTTTTCGAAAACCCTAGTTGCTTAAACTATGGTTTTTCACATGAAATGACACCATTAAATTATCCTATGATATCTAAACTATATGTTATGATATATATGGATATTATTAAGCGTTAAAACCAAATTTTGGACCATAGAACTCGATGGTTTCAATTTAATAATTTCGAAACCCTAATTTTCGAAATTAGGGTTTTGTGTGCTTAAAATGTGCTATTAATTACCCTATGCTATTATTTAATATCTAAACCATATATTATGATATATAAGAGTGTATTTGGAACGAAAATACCTTGTACAATATTTAATGGTGTGATTTATATTTTTACCCTAATTCACGCCTATTTTCGTGAATTACACTATGTGTGATTTAATTATTTTTATGACATGTATTATATATCTATGACCTACAATATAAATTATATATTGTGTTATGTGATAAATAAAATAAAAATCAGCCCTTGGAACCCCCAAACCGTCGACCACCCCTTCCCCATGCACAATGATTTCACTTTTAAATTGCCCAATACATGAAGAGCTCTTTAAACACTCTTCAATCATCACATACCACTCCCCAAAAATGTGCTGCATTCTAATTATTATTGTGAGAGAGAGAAGGGCCGAGAGAGAGAGAGATAATAGGGAGAGTATCCATTTTTCATCTCATTCGCACTCTTACAAAAATTTGAACACTCTCATTCTTCTCTTTTCTCTCCCACTTCCCCTCTGAAAACCAAGACATACCCCCCCAATTTTCGAAAATATTTTCTCTTCTTCCTTCACCAAAGTTGGGATACCATACCTTGTCCATTGAAACCTATACCAATCCTAAGGTAATAATCCCATTGAGCATAGCTTTAAATATTATCCTTCATTGTACAAAATAATCTATGTTCGATTTTATTTTCAAAACATGAGAATATATGTATGTGTGTTTGAAAAACTAGTATATATATATGTATATATATTTGTTTAATATTCTTGAGCATGAGCTATTGCTATATCTATGTTCTTGATGATTTTATTTTCAAAAAAACATGAGAATATATGCTTGAATGAACATATGACTTGGTATATGGAATTTTTGAATGAAACTAGTATATATGTTTTTTGAACCATAGTATATAATGAAATAATTTACCTATTTTAAATCAAAGAAACCGAAATGTATATTATGTATTGTACTATGAATTATTTGGAATTTTAGAAATTGTTTGATAATTATTTGGTAATTATCTTATAATTACCGAATGCAATTTGAAATTATATATTGATGAATGAATTGTTATGATGGACTATAGGTTATAATTGTGACATATATTAATTTTGGGACATTATACTATGTGTATATCAATTTTGGAAATTTTGGACAATTATTACTAATTTTAAAATTACCGAATTATATATATATGTATATATATTAATAAATGGCGAACAATATCATATGAATGATATTAATTCATATTCTGGACCATAGTGTATAATAATACACTATAGTAATTTAGAGAAATTTTGAAAATCATTTGGTAATTTTATATAATTACCGAGAATATTTCGATTATTTATAAGGATTTTAAATCCTTTTTAATTCAGTTTATTAATAAATTATATGTCTAATAATTATTTTAGACATATTTGAATTTTATAAAATTTCATAAGCATAGATTACTATGTTTGAGACAAACGTTTTTTTAATAACGTTTTTAAAATCGAAAATATGCGTTTTAAATATTAAAAGGATTAATAATTAGGAAAATTATTTATAAGTCCTTTGATTTACGTGATAAATCGAGAAATAGGACTTTACGATTTCAAATCGATCAAATTCGATTTATAAAATCAAATAGAAAGAAATTACTATTTGAAAGTCAAAATTGTTGACTTTATTAACCAATGTTGATTTCGTTGACTTTTAAAGTCCAACGTACGATTATACGATTGATAAATACGCCAGTATGCGTAAGATATACTAATTGAGTATGATACCTCATTAGTAAGAAAAGATTTCATAAATAAAATTCATATATCGAGAAACGTACTTATAATATGTTGAACGTCTAAACCGGAAGGGTTAAGACGATATAGTTGAACGTATCTCGAAGGATGAGAACAATTCAAATTATATACGTATTTGAAAGCGTATTGAATTCATTAAGGAATTCAGTTCACCTCGATATAAGATATCGAAGTTTATCTTAGATTTTGAAAGTCTCGAGAGACTCGAGCGACGACTAAAACCTCGCCAGAAGGTGTGGACGCAAACGCGGCGACCGGACACTGACGTGCAAACAAACCTAGGACTCAGTTTACAGCAAACCATAGTCCAGGTGGGCTTACTTTTCAAACAAGATGTGACTTTACTGTTATTCCAAAATGAGTTTATTTACAATGCTTATTCTACTGTTGCTGACAAATGTTTATTGACACCGCCAAAATATTTCATTTTGTGTATGGATCCTATCTGTTATGCCCGGGTAGGGCTGTGGCGATGGTTGGAACTATATTATGACAGGTTATGTCATTTGTTGGGTCGCGCCCAACCTTTTATTAATGTCGGGTCCTGTGCCGGATGATAAATGCCTGGCTAGGATTGGCGTGAAGGTTGGAACTATATGCTATGTAAACATATGCTTGTGAGAGTGACTGTGTGTTGTACGGGATTACGACCGGTCACGGCGTCGTAGAAGGGAGGCCTCCCTCTCGACGTTTGATCTTTGATATTGTTATGAATTGTGACTATGGGATACGGATCATACACACCAAGAAAATGCTCGGCCGAGCGATGTTTACGAACTGAAAATGTTTTAGTAAGCACAAGACATTCTCATCTAAAACCCTTGTGACTTACCTTGATATTGGCAGCGTAATTCAATTATTATCAAATGTTTTCGGCATGAGTCCACTGAGTGCAATTTCTTGTACTTAGCCCTGCATGTTTGTTTTTAAATGTGCAGGTTGAGCATCGATGATGGTGATGGGGAAAGTGTTGAGGAGTCCGGTGTCCTTGACCAGTTTTTTTTGAATTTGTGGTTTTCACCTTGAATGCATATCATCATATATGTATTCACACACTTTCCGCTGCTAAACTCTGAATTCATTTACTTTATGTTTTGGTATGAATTGTTAAGGTCTCTCGTGTCATTTATATCTTCGATTGTGGAGGATAATGCAACATGAATTATTGAGGTCCATCGGACTACTGTTAAGTCTTTGGGTCCGATGGCCTAACCCTTTTGAATCGTTATGACATCATCTTATGTTATGATCAAGCATGCTAGATTATTCTTATTATATCATTATATCATGTTCGAGCATGCTAGTTTATTGTTATTATGCATCTTTATCTTAGCCGTAACCCCTAAAATACTACTCCTAGTATTAGTCGCCTCCATCCGGTCGTCCGGAGTGGGGTCGTGATGTAGTGGTATCGAGCATCGCTGCTCTTTGAAAACCCAAATTCCTTTAAAATTCTAAGTCTAGGTCGAGTCACTGGACTTCTAGAAATCTACTGACTCCTCTCAACACTCCATCACATCGAGCTCAACCGGGGAAAAGGTAACTGCAATTCTTTCTCAACTCATGAAATGGAAAATTTTTACATGGTGAGCAAGTTGGAAGAATTTTTGAAAGATTATGTTATTATGGAAATTTTGATGATGGAAATGGAAGTTTGAGCAAGAAAGTTTTTCCAAAAACTTTGATTTGAAACCAATAAGTATTGATGCGATTACTCAAATTTTGCGATGGAAGTATATGGTGGTATTGAGTTGAATGATCAACATGGAATGAATGAATTCATTTTTGATATGTATATGAGTTGACTATGATTGTCATTTTGAAATCGTATTTCCAAATTCTCAAATGAGACTTTATTTTCCAATCTTCAAAATTTCGTTTGTGATGAATGATATGTTATCACGAGGAGAACCTAGACCCTAAGGAGCATGCTCACGTATCGTGAAAGAACATAGAAGTATGAACTTCTTTTGCCCTTATGAGAACAAAGAACGTTAGGAAGAATGAAGGTGACGATAGCCTCGAGCATTAACGACGAAAGACGAGCGAGAAGGAAGAACGAGGACGATTTCAACCTTGAAGATGAACGACGTCGACATTTCATCACCGCTTCGACATGAGTGACCGTCGACATAGGTTATGATGTGGACATCAATTACGACTTCAGAATGTTCAGCCTCAACATAAGGACGTGGATGTAGTAGACGTATTACATCGACATACGTCTCGAATTTTATTTTTTGCACGATCGCGCAAATTTCCTGCACTGCGCAGTAAATTTGTTTTAGCTAGATCTCTTTCGTTAGGACTCCGATTTACGCATGGTTTTCACCTGCGTACTCCTAACGCACTGATCTTCATTTATTATGAAGAACAGAATCCCTAATTCTGTCTCCAGAATACGATAGAGTCTGTTGAACTCTAGTTTAAGTGTTTGGTATAATACAAGGATCTCGTAGCATATATATATTAAGATGTTATTGGTCTATATGTATACGTTTGGGTAAGACTAAGAAGGTAAGTTGTGATATGTGTTGTACCTTATGATGTTGCCTACCTTATAGACTGTTTAGTTCCAACCTAGTTGCTTCTCGTTATGCTTAAGTTATCCTTTCTGCTTTTGAGATGACGATAGTTGACTTATGTTAGTTTTGATCGTGACAGATGGAGGAGATGCGCTATATCGCTAGGAGGAGGTAGGACCTCATGCCACACCCGAGGAGCTGATGCGCACCTATCGAATGTTAGATGTGCGCCGGAGAAGACCTAGGCGAAGTCATGACACCTTCTACTGTGGAGGAACGCCTGAGCCTATGGCGAACCGACTATGATGGCATTGCGACTCCTAGCTATACTCCCTTGTACATGGGATGGTTATGCCCGAGAGGTATCGGAGATTACATTTATCGTGTGCCCCGAGGCTATGATTTGATTGGGGATCCGCCTGTGTTCGTGAGTCATCCGACTTACGATACAGAATTACGAGCCGCACCTATGGGACCCTATCTCCTCCACGGAGTACACTTGGCGTGATGAGTCGCCAGAGTGGCTATACCTTGAGGTTCCGAGACAGTCGATCCGTGATACCCCTGCATCGGATAGATGAGGCGCATCTGCACTGTGTGGACAGGCAAGACGCCCCAGAGCTCGGGAGAGCCCGTCTTTCTTTCCAGCCAGCTCGACACCCAAGACGTCCGCCACTACCGCCCCTACCGCTGGGTCCGATCCGCCACCACCGGAAGAGGAAGAGCCCTTCCGCCGGACAGCGCGGATGAGCATATCAGATGCCTTCGATGGCTATGACCCGATCCGAGGAAGCTACAGCCCGATCCGCCATAACTACGACTTGTACGGCGCGGATAACTTCGGACCCCTGCGCGACATACCGATGATGGAAACCAACGGTGCAGGACCATCCAGGGTACGACCTCGCGAGGACGATTCGGGTGGAGAAGACGATTCCGAAGAGGAGGAAGACCCCGAGGAAGACGCGGAGTAGGAAGGAGCCCGTGAAGACGTTAGACGACCTTTTTAATTTAAATTTTTGTTATGACTAGCATGTGCTAGCTTTTCCTTTTTATATTTCGGTACTGATGGATCTAGAACTCGATTTTTTTTTTGGAAGGCCGTGTGGGCCGGAAACCTTGCTGATTTGGTTTTATTGTGGTTTTTGATGTTTGAACGTCGTGCTTTTGGCAGACCTTGTTTACCTATCTATATATTTGACCCAAGTGGGCTTTTGCGACAAATTGTCTATGTTAAGGATGAGTTGTTTTGTTTTGAAATCGCTTTTGTAAGAGGCTATGAAAATCCTATGTATGTTAAGTTATGAAGGAGACAAGTGATTAACGGTTATATGTTTTCTATAGCAGATGCCTCCGAGAAGAAATCCGAGCAAGCACCCGTGAGGTCGAGATCGGGAAGACCTGGGGAGGTAGAATTCTGGCAAGAAGTCAAGACATACCCCACCACCACCACCTCAACCCGATCGTAGGATCGAGGAATTATTTTAAGGCGTAACCTCCCGCCTTTAACGGAAAGGCAACCCGAAGAAGCCGAGCAATGGGTGAGAACCATTGAACTAATATTCAACTTTTGAGATGTACAAACACAGAAAGGCGCTGAGAGACTGTGTGACTTTCCAATTAAATGGACGGCGGACTTGGTGGGAGGCCACAAAGGAAAAAGACGCGTATCACGAGCAAGTCTCGGTTTGATGAATCCTACTTTCACTTTCATCAACTTCCATGATTCTCCTCAACTTCATCCTATGTATGTTAAGTTATGAAGGAGACAAGGATTAACGGTTATATGTTTTCTATAGCTTGAATGAACGCCGCAAGATGCCTCCGAGAAGAAATCCGAGCAAGCACCTGTGAGGGAAGAGTTCTCAACCGGAAGAGTTCTCATGGAGGACTTCAAGAGGGAACTGTATGAGAAATACATCCCCAAGAGCTATAAGAGGAGAAAGGAGCATGGAGGTGAATTTTCCCCAAGAGCTATAAGAGAGAAAGGAGTGAATTTTTCCCGAAACAAGAAAGGTTGTCGTGACCGACTATGATCGCGCTTTTGCGAGATGTCGAGATATGCACCGAGCGGTGGACACCGACTTGAAAATGTCGGAAAAGTTTAGCTCGATCGAGAATGGAGATACGGATGTCTCTTGCCAGCCATGGAGACCTAACTTACACTGAAGCTCTTGCACGAGCTTTAGATATTGAGGCGGCAATGTCCGAAGATAAGTCAGTGTCGGCTCAGACACACAATGCTACGGACAGAGGAAAAGGGAAGTGGGAACCCAATCGCGGCAATCATAGCAGGGGAGGCTATGAGAACGCAAGCCACAAGCGACCCTGGCAAGGAACCGGGGCGCAGCCAGGGCAGAACTGGAAGAGAGCAGCTTATGCTCCACCGGCAAGGGGACCGCAGGAACAGATAAGGGCACCTCCATGCCCTAGATGCCATAGAGCGCACAAGGGAGTGTGCACGGCAAACGTGGTGAGCTGTTACAAGTGCGGGGCAAAAGGGCACTACGCCAATAATTGCCCAGTGACACGTCTGGACGTAAGGCCGAACCAACCCGGCAATGTCCAACCACTGAGGGCTATCCAATTCCATTTCAACCGCAACAAAGAAGGGCAACAACCCCAACAAGTGGTGCAAAGAACCACAACCGCAATAAAGAACCCCGCAACAAAGAAGTGGCAACAACCGCCTCAACAACAACAAAGCGCCAACCATCAGCGGCAACGGCAAAGAATAAATTTGCATAAAGCACCGCAGAACCAACAAGGACCGGCGCCCGTCGGCCTCACCGGCTCAGGCTAGAGCTTACGCTCTACATCGGAGGCAGAACGAGCAAAATCAGGGAAACCTGGCAGGTATGGGAGTTCTTCTCAACATACCTGTTATAGTATTGTTCGATACGGGTGCTTCGATTCTTTCATAGCAAAATCATGCGAGAAATGCCGGGCCTTAGCTCGAAAAGGCAAGCCGTGATATGAGAATCTCATCACCTATAGGAGGGATTATGGTGTTAAACACTTTTGCTCGAACCTAGAATCGACACTAGGTCACTTAAGGTTCGTTAACAATCCAACATAATACCCATGGACGATGTAGACTTAATCCTAGGAATGGATGGTTAGCTAAGAATCATTCCACGATTCTATGTAAGGAAAGGAAAATTTCGCTTCACTTTCCTCGACAAGAAGCCACGATTTCCATGGAATCAAGATGGGAAGAAGAGTTCGATCGATCGGCTCTACAAGCGAGGAAGATGATGAACCGTAAAGGATGCCATGCATTCCTTGTCTACTTGAACGGGGAGGATGAACCCAAGCGAGAATTGAAGACATTGAAGTTGTTCGGGAATTTTCTGACGATTTCGAGAATCTACCAGATTACCCCCGATAGACAATTAGAATTTACCATCGACTTGGAACCGTGATCGCCCAAAGGTCAAGGCACCCCATGAATGGCCCCAAAAGAGTTGGAGGAACTGAAGATCCAGATTCAAGAATTGTTGGATCTAGGATTCATTAGGCCAAGTGTTTCACCTTGGGGAGCGCCTGTTTTATTTGTCAAGAAAAAGGATGGTTCTTTGAGGATGTGCATCGATTATCGAGAGCTGAATAAGATGACACTAAAGAACAAATATCCTTTACCCAGAATTGATGACATGTTTGATCAATTGCGAAGAGCAGGTGTATTCTCGAAAATTGATCTCAAGTCAGGCTACCATCAGCTGAAAATACGGTCTGAAGATGTACCTAAGATCGATTCAACCGATATGGCCACTATGAGTTCATAGTTATGCCATTCGGATTAACCAATGCACCACCGTATTCATGGATCTTATGAATGTGGTATTTCATCCATTTTGGATAAATTTGTTTTGGTCTTCATAGATGATATCCTTATTTATTCAAAGAATGAAGAGGATCATAGAGAACATCTAAGAACGGTTTTGCAAACCTTGAGAGATGAAAGACTCTTTGCTAAGTTTAGCAAATGTGTGTTTTGGCTGAAGGAAGTTATGTTCCTTGGACACATCGTGTCTGCAGAAGGTATAAAAGTAGATCCAGCCAAAGTAGAGGCCGTGCAGGAATGGAAATCACCGAAGACTCAACACGAGATTAGAAGTTTCCTAGGATTAGCTGGTTACTATAGGAGATTCATCGAAGGATTCTCCAAAATTGCAAGGCCAATAACCCAGCTACTCCGGAAAGGAATCAAGTTTAGCTGGACCGATGATTGTGAGTCGAGTTTCCAAATACTCAAGGAAAAATTAACAAGTGCACCAGTACTAGCCGTTCCAGAAGCGGACAAGGGATACGTAGTTTATACAGACGCTTCTAAGACGGGACTGGGTTGTGTTTTGATGCAAGAAGGAAAGGTGATAGCCTATGCATCCCGACAACTCAGACCGCATGAACTGAACTACCCAACCCACGATTTGGAATTAGCAGCTGTAGTTCATGCACTGAAGATTTGGAGACACCATCTCTATGGTGTGAGATGTGAGATCTTCACGGATCATAAAAGTTTGAAGTACTTCTTCGAACAAAGAGATTTGAATATGAGACAAAGAAGATGGCTCGAGCTTGTAAAAGACTACGATCGTGGTATTAACTATCACCCGTAAGGCGAATGTAGTAGCTGAGGCCTTAAGTCGTAAGAGCCATACCAAGCTAGGATGTCTCCTTACGCAGGAAGAAAAACTCGTTGAAGAGTTTGAAAGATTGAGGATTGAATTGATTGAACCACCCGAGATAATTGTGAGCTGTATCGCAACACTCACACTAACATCTGATCTAAGAAAAAGGATTGTCGAAAGACAAAGGATGGAGGAAAAGTTAGAAAAGATCAGACAAAGGGTAAGGTCTGAAGGATTTAAGAATTTCCAAGAGGCGTCAGACAACGCCTTATTATTTGAAAGAAGGATATGCGTTCCGGACGACGCAGAGCTACAAAATGAAATCATGAGTGAGGCTCACGATACACCCTACACCGCCCACCCAGGCAGTACAAAGATGTACCAAGACCTAAAGGAAAAGTTTTGGTGGGAAGGCATGAAACGAGACATTGCTTCTTTCGTAGAACGCTGTCTTGTTTGCCAACAAGTGAAGGCACTACACCAACGTCCATACGGAAAGTTGCAACCGTTAGAAGTTCCCGAGTGGAAATGGGACGAGATAACGATGGATTTCATTACAAACCTACCCAAATCGAAAAGAGGAAACACAACCATATGGGTAATTGTGGATAGACTCACCAAGAGTGCTCACTTTCTACCGATTCAGAGCACTTATGGATCTGAGAAATTGTCCCAGCTGTACGTTAAGGAAATTATACGGCTACATGGAGTGCCAAAATCTATTACCTCTGATAGAGACTCCAAGTTCACATCCAGATTCTGGATTAGCTTGCAGAGAGAATTGGGTACTAAACTAAATTTCAGTACGGCTTTTCATCCACAAACTGATGGGCAATCGGAAAGAACGATCCAAACGCTAGAAGACATGCTTAGAACAGTAGTATTGGATCGAGGTGCAAAATGGGAAGAAATTTTACCTCTCATTGAATTTGCCTACAATAACAGCTACCAAGCGACGATCGGCATGGCCCCATACGAAGCCTTGTATGGCAAGAAGTGTAGATCACCGCTTTAATGGGATGAAGTCGGTGAAAGAAAAGTCATAGGGCCTGATGCAGTGAACGAAATGATCGAAATCGTTCGACAAATTAGACTGAGGATAAGAGAGGCTCAGGATAGATAAAAATCTTACGCTGATACTTAAAGTCTCTCCATCAAAAGGAATTGTCAGATTTGGAGTGAAAGGAAAGCTGAGACCCCGCTTTATAGGGCCATATGAGATCCTAGAGAGGATAGGTCCAGTAGCTTATAGGTTGGCTCTTCCGCCAAACCTAGGGAATGTTCATAATGTTTTTCACGTCTCGCAATTGCAAAAATACGTTCACGACCCAAAGCACGTGATTCATCAAGACGACGTGATCCTCGAGCCAGACATGTGCTATAAGGAAGAACCCGCGGCCATACTTGACCACAAAGTTTAGCAACTACGGAGCAAGTCGATTCCGTTAGTCAAAGTGTTGTGGAGACACCACGGACAAGAAGAAGCCACGTGGGAGCTTGAAGAAGCGATGAGAGAAAATACCCCGATTTATTTTTCTAGAGGTATACAAATTTTGGGACTAAATTTTTCTTAAGGGGTGGAATGTAATATTCCAAAGAAACGAACATACGATTACAAGATACTAAACTCGTAATTGTGGTTTTTCCGAATATTCTTATCTCGTATGACATCGAATTGTATTTTGATTCAAGATCGTTATAACAATTCCTTTTATAATTCACTAAGGATTGTGAATTACGGAATTGAAATTTATGAAATAATACGACAAGATTATTTTAACGCCAAACGCGCATCTAACGTCAAGATTTTATGAAATTTTCTCGAGCAAAGGAAGCTTGGAATTAACTTCCATATTAATTCCTATGATAACGGAATTTTATTTATAAAGTAAGTACGAACTTACTACGACCATTTTGAGATGAGTCGATTTTGAATGTTTTGAGACGTTAACGCCAACGCCTAGAGACGTTTTGAAAATGAGTTTAATGCTCAGAAATTACAATAATTAATTTCCTATTATTATTTTATATAATTACAGTATTATTAATTATTAAAATCGAATTTTAGCTATTAAAATTGATATTTTGAAATGGGTTTTTCGAAAACCCTAGTTGCTTAAACTATGGTTTTCACATGAAATGACACCATTAAATTATCCTATGATATCTAAACTATATGTTATGATATATATGGATATTATTAAGCGTTAAAATCAAATTTTGGACCATAGAACTCGATTGTTTCAATTTAATAATTTCAAACCCTAATTTTCGAAATTAGGGTTTTGTGTGCTTAAATGTGCTATTAATTACCCTATGCTATTATTTAATATCTAAACCATATATTATGATATATAAGAGTGTATTTGGAACGAAAATACCTTGTACAATATTTAATGGTGTGATTTATATTTTTACCCTAATTCACGCCTATTTTCGTGAATTACACTATGTGTGATTTAATTATTTTTATGACATGTATTATATATCTATGACCTATAATATAAATTATATATTGTGTTATGTGATAAATAAAATAAAAATCAGCCCTTGGAACCCCCAAACCGTCGACCACCCCTTCCCCATGCACAATGATTTCACTTTTAAATTGCCCAATACATGAAGAGCTCTTTAAACACTCTTCAATCATCACATACCACTCCCCAAAAATGTGCTGCATTCTAATTATTATTGTGAGAGAGAGAAGGGCCGAGAGAGAGAGATAATAGGGAGAGGATCCATTTTTCATCTCATTCTCACTCTTACAAAAATTTGAACACTCTCATTCTTCTCTTTTCTCTCCCACTTCCCCTCTGAAAACCGAGACATCCCCCCCCCATTTTCGAAAATATTTTCTCTTCTTCCTTCTTCATTTCTTCACCAAAGTTGGGATACCATACCTTGTCCATTGAAACCTATACCAATCCTAAGGTAATAACCGAGCATAGCTTTAAATATTATCCTTCATTGTACAAAAATAATCGAACATGTGTATGTGTGTTTCGAAAATTATATATATATGTATATATATGTGTTTAATGTTCTTGAGCATGAGCTATTGCTATATCTATGTTCTTGATGATTTTATTTTCAAAAACATGAGAATATATGCTTGAATGAACATATGACTGGTATATGGAATTTTGAATGAAACTAGTATATATGATTTTCAACCATAGTATATAATGAAATAATTTTCGAAAATGTATAAATTTCTTTCATGAGGACCGAATATGTTGTTATTTATTTTTATGATGGATTATTGCTCTATGATATGATTTAAGACCATGGTATATTATTTAGAAATTTTTGAAAACCCTAGCTTGAAATTTTGAAAATACCGTGAGCATATATGTATGTACCTTGGTGTATGATTTTATTTTTGAACATGCAATGACATATTAATGCTCTAGAACCTTGATTACATGTTCTATGATTTATTTAAAATTTTTGAAAACCATATGCTATAATTTTTGAAATGATCGAGAGCTATATGAACATGAATGTTGGTGTATGATTTTTGTTTTAATCATGCAATGGTATATTAATGCTTTAATATATTGTTTATGTATTGTATGATATTGTTAGAATTTTTGGAAATCAAATACCTATTTTAAATCAAAGAAACCGAGAGCACCTATGTGCATAAGGTGATGATTTAATTGGTTTTTGATGATTAAATGATGTTATATTATTGTACTATAGTATATAATCATAATGTATAATTGTTGGAATTTTTGGAAACCAAACCCTAATTGAAATCAAAGAAACCGAGAGCTATTGCTCCATAGGGTGATGATTTCAAATGGTTTTGGTTAATGTTATGATGTATTATTGTTATACTATAATGTTTAATCATGTCATGAATTATTTGGAATTTTTAGAAATTGTTTGATAATTATTTGGTAATTATCTTATAATTACCGAATGCAATTTGAAATTATATATTGATGAATGAATGGTTATGATGGACTATAGGTTATAATTGTGACATATATTAATTTTGGGACATTATACTATGTGTATATCAATTTTGGAAATTTTTGGACAATTATTACTAATTTTCGAAAATTACCGAATTATATATATATGTATATATATTAATAAATGGCAAACAATATCATATGAATGATATTAATTCATATTCTGGACCATAGTGTATAATAATACACTATAGTAATTTAGAGAAATTTTTGAAAATCATTTGGTAATTTTATATAATTACCGAGAATATTTCGATTATTTATAAGGATTTTAAATCCTTTTTAATTCAGTTTATTAATAAATTATATGTCTAATAATTATTTTAGACATATTTGAATTTTATAAAATTTCATAAGCATAGATTACTATGTTTGAGACAAACGTTTATTTAATAACGTTTTTAAAATCGAAAATATGTGTTTTAAATATTAAAAGGATTAATAATTAGGAAAATTATTTATAAGTCCTTTGATTTACGTGATAAATCGAGAAATAGGACTTTACGATTTCAAATCGATCAAATTCGATTTATAAAATAAAATAGAAAGAAATTACTATTTGAAAGTCAAAATTGTCGACTTTATTAACCAATGTCGACTTCGCTGACTTTTAAAGTCCAACGCACGATTATACGATTGATAAATACGCCAAGACGCTGAAGATATACTAATTGAGTATGATAATTATTAGTAAGAAAAGATTTCATAAATGAAATCCATATATCGAGAAACGATTTATAATATGTCGAACGCCTAAACCGGAAGGGTTAAGACGATATAATCGAACGATCTCAAGGACGAGAACAATTCAAATTATATACGATTTGAAAGCGTATTGAATTCATTATGAATTCAGTTCACCTCGATATAAGATATCAAGTTTATCTTAGATTTTGAAAGTCTCGAGACTCGAGCGACGACTTAAACCTCGCCAGAAAGCGTGGACGCAAACGCATGACCGGACACCGACGCAAACAAACCTAGGACTTAGTTTACAAGAAACCATAGTCCGGTGGGCTTACTTTTCAAACAAGATGTGACTTTATCGTTATTCCAAACGAGTTTATTTACAATGCTTATTCTACAACCGCTGACAAATGTTTATCGACACCGCCAAAATATTCTGCTTTGTGTATGGATCCTATCTGTTATGCCCGGTAGGTCGTGGCGATGGTTCGAACTATATTATGACAAAGTTATGTCATTTGTCGGGTCGCGCCCAACCTTTATTAATGTCGGGTCCCGTGCCGATGATAAATGCCCGCTAGGATTGGCGTGAAGGTTGGAACTATATGCTATGTTAACATATGTCTTGAGAGTACATGTGTCAGACGGATTACGGCCGATCACGGTGTCGTAGAAGGAGGCCTCCTCTCGACGCTTGATCTTTGATATTGTTATGAATTGTGACTATGGGATACGGATCATACACACCAAGAAAATGCTCGGCCGAGCGATGTTTACTTAACCGAAAATGTTTTAGTAAGACAAGGCATTCTCATCTAAAACCCTCGCGACTTACCTCGATATCGCGGGTAATTCAATTATTATCAAATGTTTTCGCATGAGTCCACCGAGTGCAATTTCTTGTACTTAGCCCCGCATGTTTGTTTTAAATGTGCAGTTGAGCATCGATGATGGTGATGGGGAAAGTGTTGAGGAGTCGGTGTCCTCGACCGCTTTTTTAGAATTTGTGGTTTTCACTGAATGCATATCATCATATATGTATTCACACACTTTTCCGCTAAACTCGAATTCATTTACTTTATGTTTTGTATGAATTGTTAAGGTCTCTCGTGTCATTTATATCTTCGATTGTGGAGGATAATGCAACATGAATTATTGAGGTCCATCTGACCACTCTTGTTAAGTCTTTGGGTCCCACGGCCCAACCTTTTGAATCGTTATGACATCATCTTATGTTATGATCAAGCATGCTAGATTATTCTTATTATATCATTATATCATGTTCGAGCATGCTAGTTTATTATTATTATGCATCTTTATCTTAGCCGTAACCCTAAAAAACTCCTAAGAAAAGTATTAATCATGTTTATTGATTAGCGTGAAAATCGAGACTTATGATTATATGATAAGAAATCGATTGAAATTCGATTTAGATGAAAGTTTGATAACATATATGTGAATAATTTGGAAAATATGTTATGAAAAGTCAAAATGGTTGACTTAAGACTAAACGTAAGAAATACGTTGAATAAATACACTAATACGTGTAAAACGTATTAAATTTATAAGAATATCTCTTATGTGAGAAACGATTTCATAATTGAAATCATTTTATTGAAAGACGTTAGTATGAATTCGACGTTTAACCTAAATGGTTAATATGAGACCGTAGATTACATTACGTCTCTATCGAAGTACGAGAAATATTTAGTTAAGATACGCGATGAAACGACGTATTAATTTAGTTAAAGGATGCGACACATTATATTAGAAAATTATCAAAGTTTATTAATCTTTGAAAATCTCGAAATACATGACCGACGTACTAAAATAATTTTTACGTAAAGGTTGGACGCGGACGTGGAAAATTGGCGAAGAAAGAAATCGATTGAGAAAGTCTATAGTCCAGGTGGGCTTTACTATACTCAAAAAGATAAAATGCTTATCAAATGATTTATTTACGATGCATATTTGCAAGAAATGATGATGCATATTTGCAAGAAATGATGATGAAATGATTTATTTAATTACATGTCCAAAATGTTTATGTTTTATGTATGTATCATATCCATGAAATGTTATGAATGTTGTTGGGTCGCTCCCAACTTATGAATGAAATCGATATCGGATCCTATGCCGGAAGGACAATACCGGCTAGGATTAACGTGTACACATAATGGTATTTGGGGTCAAGGACAATGCGGCGGTCGGTCACAAATGACGTAGAAGGAGGCCTACTTCACGGCGTGATAATGATGTTATGATGATGTTATGAGGAAAGGATATGGATCATACATACAAGGAAAATGCTGCTGTGACGACGTTTATGAAAATGAGGAAATTTTTAGTAAGCACGGGACCTTTCAAATAAAACCCTGTGTCTTACCATGATGGGCGATGTAATTTAAAATTGATAAAATATTTTGGCATAAGTCCACCGAGTGCATTCTTGTACTCACCGCATGTTTGTTTTAAATGTGCGATTCAATGGTGATGCGATGGAGTAGTGTTGAGCAATAGGAATGTTGTCGCTGAAAGTTATACCTTGATTGTACATCGTCATATGTACATATCACATGTTTTCCACGGCAAGAACTTAAGTTATGTATTAAAGCCCAAAACCATGTTTGATATATGTATCACAGTTTAATGTTAAATGGTCTCTCTGTTATTCATCCCTGTTTAGTGTAATAGTCCCTGCTAAATCGTATTTAGGATTTAGGGGCTGTTACAATGGGATCACTTGAATCATAAGTCAAGACTTCCCTTTATTCGTCGTGTTAATACGACTAGCCATCAAGCATAACCTACTAGGACGTAACTATAATTGTTAAGTCTAGTTAGTGGCTTGAGAATATCCTAATATACCAATCATAACTTGAATCCTAACAATCTATAACGTAATAACGTTTAGAAGAACACTAAGTTTAGTGTCGAGGTTAGACTCGGAGTATATGACTCATAAGTTGAGGGTTGTCTATGAAGATGAAGGAATATAGTTTAGGAATTGAGAATGTATGATAATAGAAATTATCTTAAAACCATCACAAGAAATCACAACGAAACCCTAAATTGGGAACGTTAAGTCGTAATTTATAAACGACCCTCGACCAATAGAAGAAATCTAAGAGAAGTTATTTTCTTATGAAGGGACTGTTCGTACGTAGTTGCCGAGGAAGGACAATCATACCCTACTTCTCTTAGAACCTATAGCTTCGGACTAGAAGGTGGACTCTCTTGAAACAAAATGATATGCATACCTAAAAGCATGGTTTACATAAGCTTTATGAAATATTATTGCATGAATTGTTATTGACTGCCAAATGTTTATGTTTTGTTGTGATCCTATCTGAGATTTGTATATCCAATGTGGTATGAGAATGTGTTGGTCCACCAACGTTAAAAAAGGGTAACGATCGGATCCGACTTAGTTAAGGACAAACTCGGATTATGTACACGTGTGACTGTGTGTTAAGGTTAGCTACCTCGACCGATTACGGTGACTATGTGTAGGTGGCCACCTCCATAGTGCATGAATGAACGAATGAATGAATGAATAATCTGATATGGAACAAAATGGATGAAATAGTCCGACCAGACACACATTTGGAAAATGATAAAATATTTGATAGGCATGAGTCTTTTCAACTAAAATCCTCATGCGCTATTGTGGACAGTTCAATAACTTTACAAAGAAAATGTTTTCGACAATGAGTCCACTGAGTACTTTTATACTTAGCCCTACATCTCGTTTTTTGATGTGCAGGTTTAGCATGGATTGACAATGAGTGCGAGGTGGTGCAGAGTGACAGATGTTTTGTTGCTATAACCAAGGTTTCTAGAACCTTGGGAATGTATCGTCATCTGCATGTCTACATGTTTATTGCTCCTAAACTCTGATATTGTTTTGGTATCTTTTGGTTATAACTGCTATTCACATTCATATTGAATTTGATGTCGTATTTCGTTCCTTGAATTGCTCCCTGATTGGGTTACATTTGGATATTGAACCTTTTGACAAGTCCTTCTATGACTTGGGTTGGTATTGAAACAGTTTATTCCTTTCAGTTCATGCATTTGTGAGTAGTTCAATGGTTAATTGTATTGGTTAGTTATGTATATAACATCTGCATTATCATACTAGTGACGATCCATTTGATCCGTACTTCCTTGAGAAGTCGGGTCGTCACATTAAGATTCTAAACAAAAGAAAAAGAATAAAATAAAGATAACCTTTGAAGACTTGGCCTCTCTCTCCTTCTCTTCCTATCTCTATCTCTTCCTTTCTTTTTCTCACCCTTCCCCCTCTCTAGAAAATCTGAAATTATGTGTAAAAGAATGATGGTGTTGTGGTGCTTAAGTAGAAGAGAAAAGAATTAAATAAAAGGAATGGGGTGAATGGGAGGAAGGTTTCCGGTAAGGAGGGATTAGATCGGGGGGATTGATGTGTGGGTCTTGTTTGACTTATGTAAGAGACAAAAGGTGTAAGAGATTCTTGCCATAAATGTGTAACTATTTTTCTTTAAAAATCTTCTCCCTAACCAACTCTTCCTAATTTCCTTCGAGTGAATGAGATCTTGTGATTAATTTACTAATGATAGTTACATTTATTTTGTCTTAATCAAGCATATACATAACACATCCTAAAGTCATAAAATATATCATTCTTTGGTGATCATTTTTTAGAATAGCATGTAGACATATAAGACATGCTCTTATCTTATGCTACATATATATAAGCTAGATATATATACTTATAAAATATATACTCATTTTGGTCATTTAAATGCTACATATATATAATATATGCATGCAAGGCGAATATGACAAATAAAGTATTGACGATCATTAATAACATTTTGCTTTTCATAAGCTTTAATTCAAAAGTATGTTGCAAATTTTGCATGATCATAAAATTAATCATTTCAAATTATTTCAGTAAGTTCTAAACTTTAGAACTAAAAATTTAAATCTCCTTTACCTTTAAAAAAAAAAGGTTTAATTTTATATTTCTTTCAAAGACAATTTTCTTAATACCTAAATTATGATTATTATTTCCTAGAAATTATTGACAGAAGGTTGGGGTGTTACAATATTATTTTATACAATTATTTGTAAACTTAAATATATTATATGGATATAATAGAGTGTCCATATAATATAGACAATGCTTTGTTTATATTATTAAATGTACATATGCATATTCATCTTGGTCATCATCTACTACATATTTAATAAATGTCGTGGTGATCCAACTCACCTTGTATAACAACTAAATTAAAAGAAAATTATATTAAAAGTAAAATCGTCGAAAAGAAGAAAATCGTAATTCTTTGTCTCACTTTTAGTGTTCCACCTTATTTCTTTAAAAAAAAAATTAGTGTTTAATATAGAAAATGATTCTTCTAGTTTAATTTATTAAATTTTAGTATATTTTAAGATACTTAACTATGATTCATGCTAATTCAACTAGGGTTTATGATTTTTTAAATAATTTAAAAATGAATTAATAATTGATTATTACAATTAATTAATCAAGGTATATAATTTTTAAAGTGTCAACATTTAATGATAAATATTAATTAGGATTAGTTATGTTATAATATGTTTTATTTTTTAATAAATAGTTATAAAATATTAAAATTAATAGTAGGACACGACATAACACAATTGTGGGACATAGGTTGCCATCGAGAAAAAATACAGACACATGGTCAGTATCCTCCATCATCTCTTCTAAATAGCGTCTTATCATTTTTTTCGTATCACCACTACATGTTAGAATGTTTTAGATCCTTCGAAAGAAATTAATCCACTAGAAAAGCGGAACAATGGACTTGTATATAATGCAAAAGATGACGATTGCTTCTCATTCCAAATTATCGAGGCCAACTCTTAAATTATCTCAACTAATTGTTGATTTTGTTCCGCAAAACAATGAATCTCCTTGTTTGTTAACGATTTTGTGCAGCTCAACATTTGTGATGAGCACCAAAATAAACCACAAAACATATTCATACTTGCGGACAAAGCAACATGGCGGACGTGGTGGGCCCGATGCCCTCGAGGCCAAATCTCACGGTGCCTCCGCCACGGTGCAACCCCAACCCACGAATCCTTCGCTCAGTAGTGGCCGTGTATGGGAGGGCGCGACCCCTCCATGGCGACATCGACATCGGCAAGAAAACGGGTGGGGCCCGGATGCCTTTTGCCAACACGCCCTGCCAAGGATCCTAGCATCGGGTGATCGGATTGGTCCCCGTGCCATTGGAGACGTCGCCGTCAAGGTGGAGCCGTGGCGCGGGCCTCTACAACACCATGATCGAACGCACAAGGGCAGCCCTAGCAGACGGAGGAGTTCTACGGGGTCTAATGTGGTACCAAGGCGAGGCCGACACCGGTAACATGGAGGATGGAACAACGTACAAGGTTAGATTCGAACAGTTTGTTGCCGATGTACGAGCTGAGTTACAAATGCCGACATTACCGATCAATGCGTGTACGGGAGTTCTTCTTCTTTTCTTATTTTTGTGTATGTTCATGGAATCCACCCTTGTATAAAATCGATTGCTGAGGTATGCATGGCCTTGTCTCCATCCCTATATATAATTAGCATTTTTTTAGTTAGTGGTGGGGGACAATGGAGTTTGAACGTTAGACCTCACTGTTTACACAACAGTTTTTTATTATTTTGATATCTCCCGAGGAACATAAAATTTTCAAATTATTGATATTGATAAGAAATGCGGTGCAAAAGCACCTCTTCCAAATCAAATCACATGAAAAATGACTTTAAAAAAGTAAAATGCAAAATATAGAAAATCATACTAATAGCCTGCAAACAATATAAGACGAGTAAATCACGCTTGAAAATTTAGGTGTGACGGACTCATCTGATGATTTTGGTGTTGGATTTGTGTGTGCAGGTGGCGATAAATATTAAAGGAGATACACCTGAGAAGGAGGCAATAGTGAAAGCAGTAAGAGAATGTCAGAAGACAACGGACATTAGCAACCTGAAAACAGTGGATGCGTGGGGGCTGCCGACCGTATCCGATAAGGTTCATCTCACTGCCGAAGCTCAAGCGAAGGTGGGGGAGATGATGGCGGAGGCTTTCCTCCAAATTGCGCCCCAATAGTGAAAATACTTGCTTAGCCGACGTCCATCGATGGTTTGGATATCAATGTATGGAGTTACCGGAGACAATGACTTTTCATAAATAAATTTTAATAAGTGTATTCACATTTTATTAGCACTTCTCAAAATCTATTCTTGCGTATTTTCTCAATGAATATATATATATATATATACACATATATATATATATATATGATTATTATTAAGTGCAGAAAATAAAACACTTAGTTAAACTTTGGTGATTATTGAGAAAAGTAGTCATTTAGGATTTTATCCTTAACCACAAACTAAAAATACAGTTCGCGTTTTAAGTGTCTCGAGCGGATAAACCGCTCTAACTCAATCAATGAACAAGAGAAAAAAAAGACCAGTTTTAAAGTAATCACATTAAAATCACAAATAACACAACACGAACAAATTGAACATTCTACACGAGGCAACTCTTGACTTTTTGAACTTGAATGAAAAACTTAGCATACATATACGTAAGTAGAGTAAGAGGGTGTTTGGATGAGCTTATAAGTTTAAAACGACTTATATGTCGCTTAGGAGCATATGTCGTTGCAAAGTGTTTGAAAATATAAGCTCCTAAACAGCTTATAAGCTGTGAAAATAAGCTCCAACAGCTTATAAGTTCCCCTAAAAATAAGTTGGTCAACCTTAACTTATTTTTTCATAAACTTATAAGCAACCATGAATTTACCAAAATAACCTTATTATAGTTTGTTATTTCCTACATATACACTATCAACTTCACATCTCGTCAATTTTATCTCTCTAACTGTGATTTTCTCTCTTTAACTCACGATTCTTTCTCTACCTTATAAGATCAATTATCCAAACATATTAACAACTTATAAGCACTTGAGACATTACCTCTTATATGCTCTTGAACATCTTATAAGCTCTCTAAAATAAGCTTAGCCAAATATATAATATCTCTTAATGATTGTTTAAAATTGAATAATTTAATTCAGCCAACTTAGTTATCCCGTAGTGTTTGCGACGTTAGGCTAGGTAGTGGCTGAACTTTTGCATTCACATTCTTGTTCCAAGACTGATAGGTCCCGTTGGATAAGAACTGATGTATGGGAAAATAGGATATACCAATTAGACAAATTTTAAAGCTTTTTTTACAAGATTGACTTGCTACATGCAATAACGGATTGGGTAACTGACAGTCCTATACTGATGACAGTACTGCTAGTCATTTCAGTTAAGGGTTGTCTTGCGTTGAGTGATATCAGTTAGTAAACCTACTGATTGCTGAGACAGCTAGTCAGTTGGACTGATGTTCTTCGTCTTCCTCTGGTCTCGCTCTACGACGGAAGAGACGACAATGAGCTTCACCTGACGGTTCTTGACGATGAGCATGTCGGTAGGCCTATATACAAACTGAGCATAGTCGAACACTATCTAGCTCGATCCCATCTCGTTTAAATTTTAACAGGCTCGATTTCGGCTCGAGTTCAAATTCGAGATTTACATTGAACTTGAGCTCTATTCCTTGTAAAATTTTTAGCTCGCGACCAGCTCGAATTCGGTTCAGTAACTACTCAATTATGAGAAATGTTCGAACAAGTGCTCGAACTATGCTCATACCATTTCGAACTAGAGTTATTAAATTTTGTAATGTACTATTAGAACTATGATTATATTATTATTAATTTTTTTATTAATTATCTATAAAAATAAAATTTGTAATTTATTATTTTTTTAATTATTTAAATATATAAAAATAATTTATTATTTCACATGTTCGCGAACATGTCGTTTGAGTTCGAACCGAACATGCTTGCGAGCTCACAAACCGAACGTCTCTAAGCTTAAGCTCGGCACAAAAATCCTATTGAGTTTGGTTTGAGGCTCGAGTTCGGCTCGTTTGCAAAAAGAACAAATTTTGAACGAGATTTTTTCGAGTCGAGCTCTGAATAGCTCACGAGCGGCTTAATTTGTTTACACCCATAATTATCGATGATGCGAAGGCTCCTCCAATCCTTGGTGGTTTTCTTTACGACATCATCCCCGACTCTGCACATCCAAAACATAGACGTAGTCATCGACGTCATGTGCTGGATCATTTTTTGACGACGTTATTTGTTTCTATAACTTTTGACAGGTTTTGATGAAGATATAGAAATAAACAAAAATAGTGGGATGAAGAGCATCTTACTACATTTGTCGAGAAGAATGAAGCACATGAACCTCTCTCACATTATTCATCATCATAAGCTAATCTTCCTCCAGTTTGTTTTTGATATACCAAAAAGGGGAAAGAGTTACGAGAAGAGTTAAATGAAGAGTCAAGATAATAGTTAAGGGAAAAGATAGAGGATACTGACTCTTTAGAGTTGAAAGAGACTACCACTTCTGTAACTGATGAAGAAATGATGAAGCAGAGAAGAAGATGAACTGTTTAGAAGAGTTGTAATAGAGTTGTATAGTCTGTTGATTTTGAGTTTATCTGATTGTCTCATGTAAATCTCAGCAACCTATGATCTATAAAACTAAACCAGTTTACCCTGATGACAATGACCCTTTTGTATAGGCTCTATACTAGCTTTAAACCTTATTATCTTGAACTAACCATGTTTTGCGAATAGAATAATCACATAAATGGGGAATCAAGTCTCACCTGAAACTAGTTATCTACCTTTTGGTTTGTTTTCGTTATGATGTTTAAGGTTTGGCATCATCAAAAGGAAGAAATTGTTGGAAAAATTCCTAAGTTGTTGGGAATTAATCTATCTTAAGCGAATGTTTTGATTAGATTCCAAAAGCTCGAGATTGCCTTCTTGATGTAACTAATGCTACTGACTTGTTCTACAGTTAGGCATTTATGTTAAATGTTTTAACAGTAAAACTACCAACTTGGATAGTTCCAAGACTGAAGGAGTTCAAGTAGTACTGAAGTCAGCCATATTGATAGGAGTATCGGTGTCGGCAGTGGCGATAGAAGCTCAACCGGAGGATCGCGCATCAAGAATCAAGACGGAAGACCAACTAATGTCTGAACAACTGAAGTATTGTGATGCCGATTAACAGAGCTACTAGAGTAAAGTCGAAGACTGAAGACTGACGTCTGAAAACCGAAGACTGAAGATCAGAGACTAAGACTCAACACTGAAAGAGATGGAGGAATCAGGATATGACTTATTTCATATCAGGCAGCCGACTATCCCTGTAGAAGTCAAAACTGGCTATTAAGAGTCAAAGCTGCTTATCGATAGTCAAAGCTGGTGACAAATAGTCAATCCTAGTTATATCAAGTCATAGCTGATTGATGAAAGGTCAAAGCTTACTACATTTCTACGTCTGCTGAAAGCATCATACTGACTCAGGTGTCTGAAGCTATCAAAAGATGAGAGTCCAGCATGCTGATCAAAGATAGAACAGTCTCAACTGGCTCAACCTGAAGTCACCGTTAAAAAACACGGAGTCAACTCAACTGAAGAAATACGAAAGAAATTAAGCATTGAGCACGTGCCGTAGCGTATCTACAGAAGATCTTGCATGTCAAAAGACCTTTAGAGTTGCAGAGTTACATTGTATGATGATGCAGACCTCTGACAGCGACGTACAACGATTCTCAATGCGAAGAATTCAAACAAAAAATAAAATGATCTGATTGGTATTTCCTCTAATAGTATTATTCATCACCCTCTCTATAAATATGTGCAGAATCCAACCTTTAAAGGTTATCAAAACGCTGCGTAATTGCAATTTCAAAGCATTCAAGCTCAAAGCTCAAGCCAATCAAACAATAATTTTGAAGAAGGAAGTTCACAGTGTTATCAGTAAATCTCAAGAGCTCACACATATTTATCAACTCGATATTTCAGTTTACACTTCCTTAAGTCTAGAATATTAATGTTGTGTATCTTTAGCCTAGATATACTTAGTTTGATGTCTGTGTAAACTCAGATCCATAGTTGAAAAACCCTTTACAAAACCCTCATAAGTTGTGTAGAAGTTTGTGGCAAATAGACAAAAAAGTGTTAGTTGCTGAAAGCTTGGTTATCTAGCACCTGTAAGCTAGAGATTAAGTGGACTACATCCGAAAATAGTTAGTGATTCTAGCACTAACAAGCGTAGGAGGAACACCAAGTTATGAGGGATATTGTAAGGTGAACTCAATATCTAGGTTTACTCGTAGACACCGTAAACAAGACTTAATTCAAGTAATTAGATTGACTAAGCAATCATCCATGGATGTAGGAATTGATATCTCTGAACCACGTAAAAATCAACATATTATTTATTTTCAATATTGCTTTCAGTTTACATGTTATTGAATTGTCATCAGAAGCACAAAATTGCATAATATTATTTTGAAACCCTATTAGTATCCGATTGACATCGAAGATATATAAGCTAAAAGCGACTATCAATATTTTGCTAAGTGTTTCAAACTAGCTTTAAGTTTCGAGAAGACGAATACAAGAACCACCACATTCTCAGACAAGACATCGCTTATCGATCCAACCGATAAGTCATCTCGAGGTTAGTAGGTTTGCTAATTGATATCACTCAGGACAAGATGTCCCTTAACTGAACTGACCATTAGTATCGCCATCGATCTTGGGTATGCCGATTACCCGATCAACTACTTCATTTTCTTCACTTTCCTTAAGCTTTAATCCTCCATTCCAACCCATTCCAACCCTCAATTTAAATTTCTAAGACCATACAAAGATAGCATTCATCATTCTCTTCATTTGTAATGGAGTATAATTTTTTTAGATTTTTTTGTAATTCTTTCATGAAGAACCCTAATTTTTCTTCTTCATTTTCTTCATAACTTTTGATCCTTCAAATGCTCTCAATCAATGAATGAAATATGCTTAGAAATATATCTTAAGGTTGTGTTTAAAGTTTGGGAATTTTTGGAGCATGTTTATTATTTTTGAATTTTTTTCATAATATTTTTTATAGAAGATAAAGCATGATTTTGTGAATATTATTTCATATTGTTGGTTGTTGATGTTTTACGAGCATATAAAATAAATATGAGAATTTTTGACTTATTTCTTATATTAGTTTTTGAAATGGCCGAAACTTTGATGGATTTTTAAGCCATTATTTTGATTTTTTTTATTGAAAAATAGTTGAGATATAGTGTTTAATATATTTTATGAACATTATATATTAATCTTTAAATTATTAAAACACTTCTTCTATTTTTTCAAAAGGACCGAAGGTTATACATATATTTTAAACATTATTTTTATTTTAATTTATTGAAAATAATATGAAATATGATGTTTAGAAATAATATGAATCTATTATGCTTTGTTGGGAATTTATTGAACACATACAATATATGTTTGATGACCAAAAATTCCAAGCATTAGATCATATTATAAATATTTAGTTAGTGTTTAAAGTTAATATTCAATGTTTATTGCATATTATAAACATGTTGTGAAGTGGGTAGAATTTATTGATCCTAAATGTGTATATTTTGAAATTACTATACCGAAAATATATTAAGAAAAATAAGCATGTGTTTTAATTTAAATGTATGATATGAAATGATATTTCATGTTTAGTATATGATATAAGCATGATATGATTTTTGTGGAATTATTGAACAACAATGTTCAAGAAATCCACAAATTGCCGAAAACTTTGATGTTTTTAACTCATGGTTTAAAATTTTATTTGATGATATTGAGGTGGTAATTAAATTACATAGTATGATAAGAGCATAACATGTTTTTATTGGAATTTATTGGATACTTATGCTAATTATTGCTAATTATCGAAAATATAGCAAAATGGTTAAGTATGAGTTTGATTTTAGTTATAAATAAGTTAAGAGAAACAAACAATGTCAAAAGTGTAAGCAAAGACTCAAATATAAGATTTCAAAAGCCGACTTACAACTTATGCCTCAAAGGACGATATTAGTATTCATAAAGAATTTCCTTAATCTCTAAGTATTTACTGTACAAAGATCAAGTATGGGATCACTTATGAATCATAAGTAAAGATTTCCCTTTATTACTTACGTGATAGTGTTGAATCATATGTCGACTTTAGCCATCACTAGCCATCATAACCTACTAGGACGTAACTATAATTGTTAAGTCTAGTTAGTGGCTTGAGAATATCCTAATATACCAATCATAACTTGAATCCTAACAATCTATAACGTAATAACGTTTAGAAGAACACTAAATTTATTGTCGAGGTTAGACTCGGAGTATATGACTCATAAGTTGAGGGTTGTCTATGAAGATGAAGGAATTGAGTTTAGGAATTGAGAATGTATGATAATAGAAATTATCTTAAAACCATCACAAGAAATCACAAAGAAACCCTAAATTGGGAACGTTAAGTCGTAATTTATAAACGACCCTCGACCAATAGAAGAAATCTAAGAGAAGTTATTTTCTTATGAAGGGACTGTTCGTGCGTAGTTGCCGAGGAAGGACAATCATACCCTGCTTCTCTTAGAACCTATAGCTTCGGACTAGCAGGTGGACTCTCTTGAAACAAAATGATATGCATACCTAAAAGCATGGTTTACAAAAACTTTATGAAATATTATTGCATGAATTGTTATTGACTGCAAAATGTTTATGTTTTGTTGTGATCCTATCTGAGATTGGTATATCCAACGTGGTATGAGAATGTTTTAGTCCACCAACGTTAAAAAAGGGTAACGATCGGATCCGACTTAGTTAAGGACAAACTCGGATTATGTACATGTGTGACTGTGTGTTAAGGTTAGCTACCTCGACCGGTTACGGCGACTATGTGTAGGTGGCCACCTCCATAGTGCATGAATGAATGAATAATCAGATATGGAACAAAGTGGATGAAATAGTCCGACCGGACACACATTTGGAAAATGATAAAATATTTGATAGGCATGAGTCTTTTCAACTAAAATCCTCATGCGCTATTGTGGGCAGTTCAATAACTTTACAAAGAAAATGTTTTCAACAATGAGTCCACTGAGTACTTTTATACTTAGCCCTACATCTCGTTTTTTGATGTGCATGTTTAGCATGGATTGATAATGAGTGCGAGGTGGTGCAGAGTGACAAATGTTTTGTTGCTATAACCAAGGTTTCTAGAACCTTGGGAATGTATCGTCATCTGCATGTCCACATGTTTATTGCTCCTAAACTCTGATATTGTTTTGGTATCTTTTGGTTATAACTGCTATTCACATTCATATTGAATTTGAGGTCGTATTTCGTTCCTTGAATTGCACCCTGATTGGGTTACATTTGGATATTGAACCTTTTGACAAGTCCTTCTATGACTTGGGTTGATATTAAACAGTTTATTCCTTCGGTTCATGCATTTGTGAGTAGTTCAATGGTTAATTGTATTGGTTAGTTATGTATATATCCGCTGCATTATCATACTAGTGACGATCCATTTGATCCGTACTTCCTTGAGAAGTCGGGTCGTCACATTAAGATTCTAAACAAAAGAAAAAGAATAAAATAAAGATAACATTTGAAGACTTGGCCTCTCTCTGCTTCTCTTCCTCTCTCTATCTCTTCCTTTCTTTTTCTCACCCTTCCCCCTCTCTAGAAAATCTGAAATTATTTGTACAAGAATGATGGTGTTGTGGTGCTTAAGTAGAAGAGAAAAGAATTAAATAAAAGGAATGGGGTGAATGGGAGGAAGTATTCCGGTAAGGAGGGATTAGATAGGGGGGTGTTGATGTGTGGGTCTTGTTTGACTTATGTAAGAGACAAAAGGTGTAAGAGATTCTTGCCATAAATGTGTAACTATTTTTCTTTAAAAATCTTCGCCCTAACCAACTCTTCCTAATTTCATTCGAGTGAATGAGATCTTGTGATTAATGTACTAATGATAGTGACATTTATTTTGTCTTAATCAAGCATATACATAACACATCCTAAAGTCATAAAATATATCATTTTTTGGTGATCATTTTTTAGAATAGCATGTAGACATATAAGACATGCTCTTATCTTATGCTACATATATATAAGCTAGATATATATACTTATAAAAATATATACTCATTTTGGTCATTTAAATGCTACATATATATAATATATGCATGCAAGGCGTAATATGACAAATAAAGTATTGAACACGTCATTAGTAACATTTTTGCTTTTCATAAGCTTTAATTCAAAAGTATGTTGCAAATTTTTGCATGATCATAAAATTAATCATTTCGAAATTATTTCGTAAGTTCTAAACTTTTAGAACTAAAAAATTTAAATCTCCCTTTACCTTTTTAAAAAAAGGTTTAATTTTATATTTCTTTCAGCACGAATTTTCTTAATACCTAAATTAGGATTATTATTTCCTAGAAATTATTGACAGAAGGTTGGGGTGTTACAATATTATTTTATACAATTATTTGTAAAATTAAATATATTATATGGATATAATAGAGTGTCCATATAATATAAACAATGCTTTGTTTATATTATTAAAT
The DNA here is from genome assembly GCA_036937905.1 of Salvia rosmarinus. Lineage (NCBI taxonomy): Eukaryota > Viridiplantae > Streptophyta > Magnoliopsida > Lamiales > Lamiaceae > Salvia > Salvia rosmarinus. Next base: position 16,875,458 of record CM072820.1, read on the forward strand.
GTACATATGCATATTCATCTTGGTCATCATCTACTACATATTTAATAAATGTCGTCGTGATCCAACTCACCTTGTATAACAACTAAATTAAAAGAAAATTATATTAAAAGTAAAATTGTCGAAAAGAAGAAAAATCGTAATTCTTTGTCTCACTTTTAGTGTTCCACCTCATTTCTTTAAAAAAAAATTAGCGTTTAATATAGAAAATGATTCTTCTAGTTTAATTTATTAAATTTTAGTATATTTTAAGATACTTAACTATGATTCATGCTAATTCAACTAGGGTTTATGATTGTTTTAAAATAATTTAAAAAATGAATTAATAATTGATTATTACAATTAATTAATCAAGGTATATAATTTTTTAAAGTGTCAACATTTAATGATAAATATTAATTAGGATTAGTTATGTTATAATATGTTTTATTTTTTAATAAATAGTTATAAAATATTAAAATTAATAGTAGGACACGACATAACACAATTGTGGGACATAGGTTGCCATCGAGAAAAAGACAGACACATGGTCAGTATCCTCCATCATCTCTTCTAAATAGCGTCTTATCATTTTTTTCGTATCACCACTACATGTTAGAATGTTTTAGGATCACTGGAAAGAAATTAATCCACTAGAAAAGCGGAACAATGGACTTGTATATAATGCAAAAAGATGACGATTGCTTCTCATTCCAAATTATCGAGGCCAACTCTTAAATTATCTCAACTAATTCGTTGCATTTTGTTCCGGCAAAACAATGAATCTCCTTGTTTGGTTAACGATTTTGTGCAGCTCAACATTTGTGATGAGCAGCCAAAATAAACCACAAAACATATTCATACTTGCCGGACAAAGCAACATGGCCGGACGTGGTGGGCCCGATGCCCTCGAGGCCAAATCTACGGTGCCTCCGCCACAGTGCAACCCCAACCCACGAATCCTTCGCTTCAGTGTAGCCCGTGTATGGGAGGAGGCGCGCGACCCCCTCCATGGCGACATCGACATCGGCAAGAAAAATGGGGTGGGGCCCGGGATGCCTTTTGCCAACACGCTCCTTGCCAAGGATCCTAGCATCGGGGTGATCGGGTTGGTCCCCTGTGCCATTGGAGACACGTCGCTCAGCAGGTGGAGCCGTGGCGCGGGCCTCTACAACACCATGATCGAACGCACAAGGGCAGCCCTAGCAGACGGAGGAGTTCTGCGGGGTCTAATGTGGTACCAAGGCGAGGCCGACACCGGTAACATGGAGGATGCAACAACGTACAAGGTTAGATTCGAACAGTTTGTTGCCGATGTACGAGCTGAGTTACAAATGCCGACATTACCTGTCGTGCAGGTACGGGGAGTTCTTCTTCTTTTTCTTATTTTTTTGTGTATGTTCATGGAATCCACCCTTGTATAAAATCGATTGCTGAGGTATGCATGGCCTTGTCTCCATCCCTATATATAATTAGCATTTTTTTAGTTAGTGGTGGGGGACAATGGAGTTTGAACGTTAGACCTCACTGTTTACACAACAGTTTTTTATTATTTTGATATCTCCCGAGGAACATAAAATTTTCAAATTATTGATATTGATAAGAAATGCGGTGCAAAAGCACCTCTTCCAAATCAAATCACATGAAAAATGACTTTAAAAAAGTAAAATGCAAAATATAGAAAATCATACTAATAGCCTGCAAACAATATAAGACGAGTAAATCACGCTTGAAAACTTAGGTGTGACGGACTCATCTGATGATTTTGGTGTTGGATTTGTGTGTGCAGGTGGCGATAAATATTAAAGGAGATACACCTGAGAAGGAGGCAATAGTGAAAGCAGTAAGAGAATGTCAGAAGACAACGGACATTAGCAACCTGAAAACAGTGGATGCGTGGGGGCTGCCGACCGTATCCGATAAGGTTCATCTCAATGCCGAAGCTCAAGCGAAGGTGGGGGAGATGATGGCGGAGGCTTTCCTCCAAATTGCACCCCAATAGTGAAAATACTTGCTTAGCCGACGTCCATCGATGGTTTGGATATCAATGTATGGAGTTACCGGAGACAATGACTTTTCATAAATAAATTTTAATAAGTGTATTCACATTTTATTAGCACTTCTCAAAATCTATTCTTGCCTATTTTCTCAATGAATATATATATATATATATACATACATACACATATATATATATATATGATTATTATTAAGTGCAGAAAATAAAACACTTAGTTAAACTTTGGTGATTATTGAGAAAAGTAGTCATTTAGGATTTTATCCTTAACCACAAACTAAAAATACAGTTCGCGTTTTAAGTGTACTGAGCGGATAAAACTGCCTCTAACTCAATCAATGAACAAGAGAAAAAAAAAAGACCAGTTTTAAAGTAATCACATTAAAATCACAAATAACACAACACGAACAAATTGAACATTCTACACGAGGCAACTCTTGACTTTTTGAACTTGAATGAAAAACTTGGCATACATATACGTAAGTAGAGTAAGACGGTGTTTGGATGAGCTTATAAGCTCTTTAAAACAGCTTATAAGCTGTTTAGGAGCATATAAGCTGTTGCAAAGTGTTTGAAAATATAAGCTCCTAAACAGCTTATAAGCTGTGAAAATAAGCTCAACAAATTATAAGTTCCCTAAAAATAAGTTGGTCAACCTTAACTTATTTTTCATAAACTTATAAGCAACCATGAATTTACCAAAATAACCTTATTATAGTTTGTTATTTCCTACATATACACTATCAACTTCACATCTCGTCAATTTTATCTCTCTAACTGTGATTTTCTCTCTTTAACTCACGATTCTTTCTCTACCTTATAAGATCAATTATCCAAACACATTAACAACTTATAAGCACTTGAGACATTACCTCTTATATGCTCTTGAACATCTTATAAGCTCTCTAAAATAAGCTTAGCCAAATATATAATATCTCTTAATGAATGTTTAAAAATGAATAATTTAATTCAGCCAACTTAGTTATCCCGTAGTGTTTGCGACGTTAGGCTAGGTAGTGGCTGAACTTTTGCATTCACATTCTTGTTCCAAGACTGATAGGTCCCGTTGGATAAGAACTGATGTATGGGAAAATAGGATATACCAATTAGACAAATTTAAAGCTTTTTTTACAAGATTGACGTGCTACATGCAATAACGGATTGGGTAACTAACAGTCCTATACTGATGACAGTACTGCTAGTGATTTCTGTTAAGGGTTGTCTTGCGTTGAGTGATATCAGTTAGTAAACCTACTGATTGCTGAGACAGCTAGTCAGTTGGACTGATGTTCTTCGTCTTCCTCTGGTCTCGCTCTGCGACGGAAGAGACGACAATGAGCTTTACCTGACGGTTCTTGACGATGAGCATGTCGGTAGGCCTATATACAAACTGAGCATAGTCGAACACTATCTAGCTCGATCCCAGCTCGTTTAAATTTTAACAGGCTCGATTTCGGCTCGAGTTCAAATTCGAGATTTACATTGAACTTGAGCTCTATTCCTTGTAAAATTTTTAGCTCGCGAGCAGCTCGAATTCGGTTCAATAACTACTCAATTATGAGAAATGTTCGAACAAGTGCTCGAACTATGCTCATACCAGCTCGAACTCGAGTTATTAAATTTTGTAATGTACTATTAGAACTATGATTATATTATTATTAATTTTTTTATTAATTATCTATAAAAATATAATTTGTAATTTACTATTTTTATTAATTATCTATAAAAATATAAAAATAATTTATTATTTCACATGTTCGCGAACATGTCGTTTGAGTTCGAACCGAACATGCTTGCGAGCTCACAAACCGAACGTCTCTAAGCTTAAGCTCGGCTCAAAAATCCTATTGAGTTTGGTTTGAGGCTCGAGTTCGGCTCGTTTGCAAAAAGAACAAATTTTGAACGAGATTTTTTCGAGTCGAGCTCTGAATAGCTCACGAGCGGCTTAATTTGTTTACACCCATAATTATCGATGATGCGAAGGCTCCTCCAATCCTTGGTGGTTTTCTTTACGACATCATCCCCGACTCTGCACATCCAAAACATAGACGTAGTCATCGACGTCATGTGCTGGATCATTTTTTGACGACGTTATTTG